>WBMV01004975.1:71919-148599 GCA_013396655.1 Campylorhamphus procurvoides | reverse complement strand
GGGCACGGCGGGCCGCTGGCAGGTGGAGCCGCTGTCCCCGTGCCCGGCCATGGCTGACCCCACAGACAGCGCTGTCCTCCCCGCCCCGCCTGGGCAGGGCCGTGGGTGCTGAGCGATCCGTAATAACCCGGCCATCTCAGAGGGCACCGCGGCTAAAGGGAGCCTGCCTGACCCCCGGGGAAAACCCAGCGCACTTTCTAGTGAATAACCAGCGTGAGAGGGGGGGAAAAGAAACAAAACACCAAAACAAAATTCTAAAAGAAACCAAAGGGGAAAAAAAAACCGCACAGGGAAAGGCACCAAACTGGATGTCTGCGTCGTAAGCTTTGGGATAAATCTGAGCTGCAAACACAGCCGAAGCAGAACCCCCGCCTGCCTGGCAGCCGCATCCCGATGGGCAGCCACAGCCCGCAGGCACCGGCGGGAGGCAGGAGCGCTGCCAAGCTCGGCAGCCTGGCTCGGGGGTAGCGCGGAAAAGCATCCTTCGGGAAAGGCTAAGTGCAGCTGAGAAACTCGGGAAAAGCCTTTCCCAGAGACCTCCAACCACTGTCGCAGGCACAAGGGTGGACAGCACCTTGATCTGCAGAGATGTCGGGCAATGTTGGAAAACCCAGCGCTGAAGTTGTCTGCTTTATTTGCACTTCAAAGCGTGGAAGAGCAAGTGACGAATAATTTCTCCTGCTCTATCAGCTCCTGAGAACGCTCTCATGGCCTGGGTGAACCGGGGGGTGACTGCAAAGCTGAATAACTGAAAGGCTGTACCCGATGTAAGAGTACGGGGGAAGATCTGAAGTTTGCTGATCTATCACAACTTCCACAGCAAGCAATTGAGAGCAGGCTGCTCCAGGAACAGAGCTCCTTGAGGGACGGACAGCTGCAGAGGAGCACAGGGCTTTGATTCAAATCACTCACTGTATATAAATTAATTTTATAGCCCCATCCACAAACTCTGATTAATCCACGATAGCCAGATATGATTCCTTTTTCTAATTTTTAAATTAAATTCCTTGGGCTGATACAGTATATTGGCTCCAGCTTGTTCAAAGGGAAATAGAAGAATAGCCCACTCCCCCAGAGAAATTTAAGTCGGTGCTGTGGGTACAAGCCATTGGCTGCCCAGCGACAGGGTGTGGGGCATCCCACGAGGGTCAGGCATGGGTGCAGGTGGAGAGGTGGGTGGTGCTTTGCAGACCCTGCAGAGCTAAAAATGGGTCTGCAGTCCCTATGGCAGCCCCCAAACCTAGATTAGCAGCTCTGGCAGAGGTGGGGGAGGAGGCAGACTTGGGTTGAAATTCATTTTCCCCCTTCCTGCACCTCATTATAAGTTCCACCCACATAAGACCTAATTACTTCGCTTTTATGCTGGCAAAGTGGATTTCATCCTTGCTGTTTCCCATGGTGGTTCCCTTCATTTTCATGGCGGCACTGATGGCTACAGCTTATTGATGTTTTCACTTTAGTGATTTAAAGCAGAATACATTTTGTTATTAGCGCTGGTTTCTCTCATTGCTGCTTTAATCAAAGATGCAATTTAAGGCAAAAGATTGTGTGTAATGGTAAACAGTAGAATAATGCCTTGAGAGAACAGAATATTAATGTGTTTTTATTTCTCAAAACTGTACTTTTATCTAGGATTCCTTGGCTCCCAAACACATGTATGAGGTGCTCCCTTTCCTATCACACCACCTGCCTTGCACTAGGGGTGAGCATGGTGTGCATATGCTGAGAGGGGAGAGGGAGGCACATGTACTGCCTTACACACTGCTAAATTCCCTTGAACCTGGAGCACGCTGAGTGCTCAGTGATGCTCAGGATCTGATTGAGCACTGGATCACCCAAACTCAGGAAAAGCCACATTTAAACACTGAAATAAAATAATGGTGATTATGGCAATGCTTGAGCAGGGGTCACAGTGCTGGAGGAGAGGACCTGGTGCCCCACACTAAGGCTGAAAGGCAAGAAGTGGGCCCGGTGCCTGCTGCCTTCCTGACATCCCGCCTCGATGGCCATGCACTCACTTGCTTTCCTTTCCGTGGATCTGACAATTTGCATTTCAAGGCAAGATTAAATATTGAAGTTTTGAGCAGTTCCATGTGCTTCAGGAGGAGCTGAACGGACCCGCGCTGGAACAGGCTGAACACAGAAAAGCCATTTGTGCCAAACTGCTTGGTTTCCTCTTTGCCGAGCCATGATAATGTGATATCCGACAGCTGAATGTAGGCCACAACAGGCTTTTATAGTTGGAGGGGTGGAGGAGGGAGGGGGCTGAATCCACAGTGCTGCCAGCCAAACGCACAAAAATGATGAGAGATTTTTGGGGCAGGCTGGAGACTCCTGGCCACTCCCAAGATCCACATATTAGCTTCACTGTTAGCACAAGCTCAGGGCCTGCTGGAGGGGCGCTTGGAGAAGGCAGAGCTATGTTCAGCATCAGAAAAGACAACTCCCTGGCCATCAGTAAATGCTACATGAAATTGCTGGCCTTGTCCTGCACAGACACAGGGATTTGTGGAGAATGGGCTGTGACTGGCGGCCAGCTTCCCACAGAGGCAGTCACACCTTGCAAGGAACAACCAGTTGCAGCAGTTTGGTTTAGTTAATGGATTCTTGCCTGTTTCTCAACTACTTGGGATGAAGAGGAAAGGCAGGAGTGTTGGTCTGCTGTGGCTCAGACATTGCCACTGGGGTCTTGGAGTGTCTTACTGCACTGTGAGCTAAACCTGGGGCTTGCTGACAGCAGAAACGTTAGGAAAGGCAGAGGGTCATCCTGCCTTCCTGAACCAGAGTGATGTGGTGGCATGGGAACAATGTAAGCAACTGTCTTCCCCTTCAGTTATACAGTCTGAGCCCCAAAAGTACCACAGAGACCACAAAGCATTTGCTACCAGATTAAGAGTATTAATCCCTGCAGGGATGAAGTAGCAGCAGTTTCCCTCCACGCATCCTCCAGCACCTTCATGTGAAATGCAATGGGGATTTTTAACAAGGAATGTGCTTCCTCCTCTCTGCTTTATAGTCATTTTATGTCCTAATAGGCTGCAAAACAGTTGCCTCACTCCACCCCAGATGCGGCCACATTTCTGTGGTGAGGAAAAACTCTGGCAAGTGTGCCGAAGTCGGGTGCTTTGGTTTGAAAATTATACATTGCATTAAAAACCTGTATTAAAGAATAATATGTGGTCTGCAAAAACATTCAAACAAAACACTTCAGTGTTAGGAAGTGTCTTATTTACAGTGGTGGGAGCTGCTTGTGCCCTTCTCCCTCCCCTGTCCACAGGGTAAGGACAGAGGTTGAAGTAGGAGGTCACGTATGTAAAGGTTGGAGCACAATGCGTGCATACAGAGCTGAGCTTGCAAGGAATCATACATTAGGCATTTCCTAACTTAAAAGCACTTGGCTTTGCATTGTAAACAACATTCTTTTAACATAGGAAATAACTTTAAAAAAAGGAAAAAAAGAAAAAGATCTTTTAAATAAATGTCTACAACATAGGTTGTTGCAGCTGGACCAAGATATTCCTCAGCAAGGTCTGGATTTGCCTTTCCTCGCTGCTCCAAAGGCTTCTGCCCCAAAAATTGCAGGAGTAACGGTCCAGGATGGAAGCAGAAAGCTGCTCTCCTGTGAGGGGAGAGGAAGTGCATGTGGCTTTTGCAGCTGAACAGTTTGTGCCAACCCTGTGGTCTGCACACTGGTGTCTGGAGTGGACACATCTGCACCAGAGGGTGCCCAGGGATGGGCGTGCGAGGGGGTGGGCACGGGGGGGTGAGGGAAAGGACACTCAGCGCTGAGCTGTGCTGAATTGCTGCTTTGGCAGACAGCACCGGGCCAGCTCTTTAGAAAGTTCACGTTCAGTTATTGTTTTGACAGGCTGCCAAAGTTTTCCTGAGGAATGCAGGCAGCAGAAGGGAAATGGTGATTTTCAAACTTTTTTTTTATAACTCAGCCAAACCAGAATGGAATTTCATGGGAAAAGTGAAAGGTACATCTCTAGCCTCGGGGCATCGTTGCTGCCAAGTTTCAGGGTCTGGCTGTGAACAATGGAGGTGTCGGAGCATCTCCAAAGCAGTGCACCCTTGCACACACTCACATGTGCTCACGCACACTCACACACACGCTGGAAGCATCTTCTCTTAGGGTGGCTGCTTCCACCCATCACACAGTGCTCCCAGACTGATATTAACCCATAGTGCTTAAAAAAAAGAGTGTCCATGGTGTAAAAGCAGACGACAAAGGCAATTTGCTGCGGATGGAAGTTTGCAACTTGCGAGGACACTTAGGTGCTCTCCCCACCCCAATCCTGGCCTGCCGCCACCTGCACACGGTGCTCCAGGGACACGCCAATGCCCCCCTCTTCCCCACACGCTCTTCACTAGGTCAGTCCAAGAGCCACAGGGTATTTTTGCAGGTCTTCCTATGCCTAGCAAGGGTGAGAAGTTGGAAGCTCCCCTCCTCCTCCTCCAAAGAGGCAGGAGAGCAGCCGGTGAGCCGGGCTCTGGCGCTGTGGCACCCCGGGGTCTGCGGGGCTGTGGAACCGGGCTGGGGAACTGCCAGTTACCTTATATTTTCCAGTACACTAATTTCTCTTGTCATCTTGCCAGTGACAAACAGAGAGAGTTAAACAGAGCAATCCATTAAAGAAGCAGCCTGACAGACCGATTGTTAAGGGTTTCAGCGATCCCCATTTACACTGGCTTGAAAAAAATTTTGCCTCGAGCAGCTCCAATTACAGAATTATCGGACCACACTCTGGTCCCTTTGTGCACTTCGCATCTCTGTCATCGTTCCAGGCCTCTCTCTATTTAGTTGCTTGGAAATGGTGAGCAAAATGGAAGGAAACTTGTAACAAGTTCAGAGAAATTAGAAGGGGAAAAAAAGAGAGAGAAAAAAGCCACCTCCCCAGTTCTAATGTCCTAAACCAGAACACTTTCTAAATGTAACACTGTATAGGAATTTAAAATATTTTTCACTTCCTCTATTCATTGCTTTAATGCACTGGAACTACTTGCTTAGTTTTTTTTCTTTCCCAAGGAATGTACAATAACCACTCTGTAAATTCCTCAAGTCTCATTTTAAGAGGAACTGTAGAACTTTATTCATGAAGGAAAGAAATAATCCCAATACTTCCCTGCAGTAACTCCTTGTTTTTAATAAACATGGCAGTGTATGTTTTGAACCCAGCCAGTGATGCAAGTGGCAGGAAGAGGAAATCAATGGCACCTCTAGGAAAAGTGAGGTCTCATTCCTGCTCTGCTGCCATCCCACTTGGTGACCTTCAGGCTGGATTGCCAGCATGGGTTTGAAGGTGGCACCATTCCCAGTAGATGGAATTCTGGAAAAGCCCAGAGGAGTGGTCACTTTTGCAAATGCAAAGCTCGAACTCTCTAGATTTGTTATTATTCTCATAAAAACCCCAACACAATAGTTTTCCTACACTAGGATGCAAAGCTGAAGGGTTCCCTAAACCCTTTACCCATGGCTGAGCCAGGCACAGTCCCCCATAATGCAGCAGCTACATGATGTGGACATTATGCCCCCAACTCAATGTGATCTCACCTATTTATCTTCAGCAAATTTTCCTGGCTTTCTGAATGATTTTACTATCCCATAGCTACTGTTACCCTAATATTAGTACCTTCATATATCCATAACGTTACCCCATAGTAAGAAAGCTCCCAATCCTGCCTTTCCTTACAGCTGAGATTATCTCATTTCACAGGCAAGGCCACCCGCGGGTACGGCTGGAGGAGGCTGAGATCAAACTTCAGTGCTAATGCACGAGGGAATGCTGGCTTCCCTCTGGCCCAAAACAGAAGTTGAGTCCCCAGTCCTGCCATGCAACTCCCTTGGCCCCATCCCTTTCCCTGAGATGTGGTGGGGCTGACCGATCACTCTTTGTGTCCAGGGAACCTTACTGCAATGCATTAACACCCGGAGCTCTGCCCAGCCCCAGTAACGGAGACTTCCACCCCAGGTTTTGGGTGGAGATGGAAAGCAGCAGAAAAACCCCCATAAGAGCCCAGGGAGCTCTCGGGGGTATTGAAAAGTCCTCTCATTTTTTATTAATCACTTATGCCAAGAATTCAAAAGTCGGCAGTGTGTTGGCTGGGGTTGTTTTCCTTGCAGTTATCCACATGCAATTCATGCCTTGGAAAATGACCCATTTACCATCATGCATTGTTGCTTAGCTACACGCGCTTTCCCTCTAAGTTTTCCCAAATGGAAACATGGCTCTGTTTGCTTTGGAGATCATTTTCCCTGGCTTTCTCTGCTTTACAGTAAATAAGCACAAGAACAGCCTCTGAACGTTAAGCAGGGAAATAAAACAAACAGCACGGTGTAGGGTGATTGTTTAAAATCCAGCACATGAATGCGATGCCTTCCTTGTCCAGCCAAGGCAATGGGCAGGGAGGGTTTGAGCGAAGGCAACTTGCAGGTCAGCTTCTTTTTTTGTCTGTCCTTTGCATTAAGGTTCTTTCCCTGCTGAAGATTTCTGAACTTGAACTGGGAATTTGGTTGAATAATGCTGTGTTCCCAGGAAAAGAATATTATTTCCATGGGAGGACAGGTGGGACTTTAGGGCACTGAGAACTCACTCTGTGTCTCTGCTGCCATGCATGCCTTGGGGAGTCCTAGAAACATGCAGGAAAACACCTCCCTTATACCTGCAAACCACCAGACTACTTTGCACCATCAGACAAGACTTTATCCCTCAAACCCCAAAATTTCACATATTCACTAAGTCCTGGTTGTACTGGCATAGCTGGAGGTGGGCACAAGTTGGCACATCAGCTGCTGCAGCATGAAGATCAGCTTTCCAGCACACCAGGTAAATCTTTTGGCTGCTTACTGGAATTCTGAGCCCACCAGTGCCTGTGCTGCACAGATGTCCTCAAAACATGCAACAAATCCAGAGCATTTGGAATGCATCAGCTTTACAGCCTGTGCACAGAGGAACAGCACAGCATACGTGTGGCTGGTCCCGTGTCCTGGGAGCACTGGTCTTGCTAAGCATGTGCCTTTGGACTGAGCTGTGCTTGCATCCAGGATTTCCAGATGTCCGGCAGTTCATCTGTTCCTCAAGGATCAGACAAAACTTGCAACATCTTCAGTTTTTGCCGAGGACAATAAAAACAGGTAGAATGCAGCTGAGTCTCCCTCACAACACATAAGTTAGTAGAGAACACAGTGGACAAACTTTTTTTTGCTGGTGCCATGAACATGCACTGGACACGAGCTCTTTGTGGAGTGCAGACACAGCCGTCAGCTGCCGGAGCACTGGGTGCCTGCAGCTCCCAGGAATGGGATGCCCCCAAGGGTGAGCTCTCGCTCTGCCTTCTGCTGACAAAGCATAAAATGCGTATTGTCTCCAAAAATAAAAAGGGGAGAGACAGAGTAAATCGCGCAATGTTGATTGCCAGACCAATACACTGGTCTATGGTTTAATACAACAGTTTCCAGGCCAAGAACATGCCAGAAAATGAAGAAGGATATTGTACCTATGCAAATCCCAGCCGGTGGGTTGACACATCCCAAACACTGCAGCTCTGTGAGAGCTGCCAGCACCTGAAGAAGCATCTTTACTGCCCTGCCACTTATCGTGCTTTGAGTGAAGGTACACAATACAGCTTTGTTTGGGTTGATACCTCCCAGATGAATGGCCTCTTAAAAGTGCTTTGAGGAATTAAATGAGTGAAAACAGTATGAGAAGGAGAGGCAGTGTAAGAGAAGAAAAACTTGCTGCTGTGTTACAGGAGGCAAAGTTGGTGGATACTAAAACCACAAAATAAGGAGCTAAGAACTATGTCAGACTGAAAGAAGCAAACGTGACCAAGCTTCCTGCCACCAGAAGCACCCCAAGACAGTGGCTCGGTCCCAAACTGAGAATCCACTTTACTGTCCCCTGTGCCCCTGCAGCAAGGACAGGGATGCTGTTGCTTGTGGATGCTATCCGGGTCTGCAGTGCTCCAGCTAACCTGCTCCTACCTTCCCACACGCCAAGCTCAGGCATATCCTCATGGCACAGCCACACGGCCCCATCTCCCTACAGTGGGTGTGTTTCAACACAGGCATTTTGGGGAGCCCAGCAAGTGATGGGATCAGCCAGTGCATCTTCTCCTTCCCTTTGCCATTGCATTCCTGCAGCTGAGGCCAAATCCTGCTTCTTGCATTTGCCTCTGGTCTCTGAGGTTGATGGGAGATGCCAGGTCTCTTTTGTCCTGGGCAAAGGATCACTCCGGCTCAGCGCAGACCTGCCTTAGATCCTGGAGCTGAGTCAGGCCAAGGGCAGCTTTAATGAAGGAAAATCTCCCTACTTTTTGCTTGTTTTTGGAAGCCTGGAAACACCTGTCTATTGCGCAGAGAAACAAGGCAGGCAGGATAACTGTGTGGCAGCACCTCCCCTTTGCACTTGTCCTTCCTGGACAGTCTTTGAAGCCCAGCCCTGCCACCACCCTATGCCCCTCATGATTGGTTTGGAGTTGGCCCTGTGAAAAAGGAACATCAAAAGGGCTCTTTCAGCAAGGGCTATTTCCACATCAAATGCCTACCTCCAGTCCTGAGCCATCGGGGAGAGAGCTCTTTATAAAAGGAGAGGGAAGACTAATAATATTTTTCAAAAGTATAATGGGAGGTTTCCACTGCCCAAGCACTTCAGAGTTGGTTTTTGCAAACAGTCATAATAATTTCAACCCCAAAGGACAAAGAAAAATGCATTAGAGGAGGTTACAAATGCCTGAAAAAATAGTTGATCAATAGAAATGTTCGAGTCACCATCACTTTAGGGGCTGGATGAGGCTGCTGCTGGGAGAGCCTGACTTTCCCATAGCAATGCGTGTCCTCCATCCTCTCTCAGAGCAGCAGGGTTGTTCAGGATGCCTGCTTAAGCATGGGGAGGTGGGGACAACCAAAGATGGGCTGTTGGAACTCCAAATTGGTGGGAGTGGGAAGGAGAGGACAAGGGGTGGAGAAGATGCTGGAAGCACCCTGTTGGACAAGTGGAACAGGAACCCTGTTGTCAAGTACAACCCTCCTGAGACTCTACAAGAGGAAGGCGGCATGAATCCGGCCCAGAGACAGGCTGGCAGTGTGCCTGGCCTGCGACATGGCTCTGCTTTGGAAAGGCACCTGCGGCCTCAGCAGCTTCCTCTTACAATCAGCATCACGGGGAAAACACAGTCCTGCAGCTTGACAGCAAGTTTCTGCTCTGTGAGCATGAGCCATTGGGCCAGACAAGTGTATGAACAATTATTTGATCACTTCCACTGCAGGAACCAACTTGACAAATACCTCCGATTCACAAGCTTGCAGTCTGCTTCTGAAAAACCAGACTAGGAGAAAGCTCTCACCCTGGAAAATCCCTTGCCTGTGTCTGCTGTGCATCCTTTCTCATGCTGGGAAAAGTTGGGGCAAATGCAGAAGATGCCATGGAGCTGGCAGAGCTGCTCTGAGGCACATGTCCCCAAGCTGGTGGGTCAGGGGTAGCAGGGCTCAGCACCTGGGAGGAGGTCTGTCCTTGGGTGACTTAGTGCCTTGCTTGCTTTCTGTTTCTTGGCCATTCAACAGAAGGAATCTTTTGCTACTGTGTAGCTCCCCTTCCTCTTGGGGTGCAGATGTGAAGGGTGGGACAGTCCTTGCAGGCCCAAGCCTAACAGTCACTAGTGACACGAGCTCCTAAGTGATTTTCACTTAAAAAGTGGGTAGGGAGAAAATAGTTGTGGGTAAGGAAATACAAAATGTGATACTGAGGGCTTAGAGAAACTCTGCTGGTTAAGTCAAATCTTCCCAAATTTTCCCAGTGCTTGGAGTTACCCATCTGTGAAGAGAGCTGGAGCCCTCACCATGGAAATCCCACTTAAGCCCTAAAGAAAGTGCTTCATGGGCACTTCAGGTTCATCCAGTGGCTACCAGAGGGACGAAGGTTTCACATTCTCCAAGAAAGCCAAAAAATCCCCCAGTCCCTCTGTTGGAGATTGGAGCTGATGGTCAGAGGGCAGTGATGGGAGAAAGCAGCAGCAAGAGGGTGGTCAGGCAGCAGTTTGTGGGACTGAGCTAGCATCGCTGGGTGCCTCAGTATCCTTCCTCACCAGCTGTCCTGTGCACCTGGAGCCAAAGCAGGGGGGTCACAGCAGATGCTGTTCCTTTCCCTGAGATACTGGCTGTCTCCAGGAAGGTGGGGAACCCTGGGAAAGTGGCTTCATGCTGATGACAGGGTCTGACACGCGGCAGGTCAGTGCTGGGAAAGCCAAGGGGTGTGCTGGAAACAGGAGACGCCTGTGGCAGACGACAGTGCCAGTAGGACATGGCTGGTTTGCTGCCTGCGGGACTGCAAATGCTCTGCCCAAAACAACTTACTCAGATTTACTGTAAGCGGCAGCCAGGCCGTCCATAGCTTGTGGTGAACATACCAGCCCTGCCTGCAGAAAGGGCTGCGGAAGCCAAGCTGGCCCCTTGCCCGGCAGGCTGGAGGAGGGGAGCGGGGGGGCTCTGCAGCCCTGCCCTCCTGTCCCAGCACAGCACCCTCAGCCCAGCACCCTCTGCCCGCTGCAGTCCCAGCGCCAAGTCCAGAAACATATGAGGTGGATTTTCTCTTGCCAGGTGCTTTCTGCACCCAGTGCAAGGAGGGTGTGATACTGCGGATGGAACCCTCCCTAGTAATTCTGCTGTGGTGCACTGGGGCAGCCGGCTGTGCCAGCGGAGGAAAGGCAGGGAATTCCCCAGCTGTGGCAGATGTCCCTTGAACAGCACAGCGAGGGGACTCAGAGGCCATGCTGGGTGCTGCTGGGTGGCAGCCAGCTCATCCCTGGGGCACCCGGGGCCACGTCTGGTACGGGAAACCCCCCCGGCTGCACCCACCTTCCGGCCTTTGTGCGAGCAGGAGCCGCAGCCGGGGCGGTGGCAGTGGGATGGCTGCCATCGTGTCACCCTGGCCTGGGCTGTGCTGGAGGCTCCTGTGTCCTCGCGTCCTGAGAGGTGCTGCCGGATGGAGGGAGACCATGCAAGGTCTGGCTGAGGGGACTCACTGTCCCCTCCCATGCAGCCGTGCCGGGAGGGAAATTTCTGATACTGGCGGCTTCCCAGAAGTCAAGGGGAAGTTTTATCCCTGGCTCTGCTGTCTCAGCTCATGCATCCTTCCTGGCTCAGCCTGTGAACCTGGCACACGAGGCTTAGTGCCAGTGGCGTGGGGCGAGACCGAGGGTGGGCAGCCTGTCAGGCCAGGCTCTGCAGAGCTAAGCCAGGCTCACGCCAGCACCGGCGGCTGCTCCAGCTCTTCTCCTGCCCTCTCTCCCAGCCAGACCATCTCCACTGGCGGGTTGCACTGGTGGGCTGTGGGCTGCCACAGAGGCATGTGTGCCCACAGCGCTACCAGAGCTTTGTGCTGCCCAACACCAGCCAGCTTGGTGACATCAGCCTGAGCCATGTCCCCGTGCCCCTGCCCCAAAGCCTCACACTGAAATCCCTTGTTGAGGCAATGTTGATGTCACTGTGCTGTGCAGTGACATAGGGATGTGCTGCAGGGGCAGGGGATGGGATTTTTGTCTCTCCCCTTCCTGGCATGGAGGCAAAGCATCCTACAAGGGAATGCTTATAAAGGGAGGGATTCTGTTGGCACAAGCCACAGTGCTGGTGCCCATCACTGGGCATCAGTGCCCTTGGCCCTGAGGACTGCTGGGCCTCATTCTGTGCAGGTGGTGGAGGATGTGGCTGCTCTGGATTGGCACAGGAGAGTCAGGGACACCAGCCACAGGTGTCAGGAGCACGACCATATCCTACAGCAGCCTTCCCTGGCCTTCCCCAGCCACCCAGCCCTGGCTACAGATGTTTTCTGTTCTTATAAGAAATCAAGCTGAAAACAAGAGGGGGTCTGCCATCAAGGTGGCTCCTCTAGAACTTTTGCCTCTACTCTGCATTTAAGCAGCAGTGATTATTGCTCAGAATAGTCCAAATGTTTGCTCTGCACAAGCTCTGATTTTGAAACCGCCAGCACAGAGCTCACAGGCACTGAGGGGCTCCTGGCACATACTCATCTCCTGCCTGTCCTGACTGCAGGACCTGTTAGCAGAAAAAAGTGGAGTCTGGGGCTCAGATGTCCAGCCCAAACCTGATGTGCCTGAGGGGAGGAGCGCTGACCCTGACCTGCGCAGCCCTCCAGCATCAGCTCAGGCTTAACTCTCTCCTCTGCAGGAAGATTTGAAGCCTTCCAGTTAAATCCGGGAAGGAGTTAGCAAGTCTTTGTGGCAGGCGGATTAGAGGCAGAGGTAAATGCTCCTGCTAAGTGTAATCTGGCTGGTTAAAAGCTCAGCTCAGCCTCTATCCCAGCATTGTCCTTGCTTCTTATAAATATAAGAGACAATTCTGCAAGCACAGATTTTTTCTATTGCCTTCTTAGAGATGCAAGAGACTGGGGAGAGCCTGTTGCCCTCCCCCACTCCCCAAGGTATCATTAGATTTATTACCCACCCCCAGCCCCCCCCTCCCCCAGTGCCCTCCTTTCTCTGGGATGGGTTTGACACTGGCAGCTCCTGATCCTGCCGGTGCAGCAAGAGGGGGATTACAGCTTGTGGGGCCACAGGTCAGGGCAGGTGAAGGCAGCAGAGGCTCCCAATGTTGGGTAAATGGGACTGGGGGCAAGACCCGGGACCCTCTTTCTGCCCACAAGCCAGGGGTTCCTCCAATTCCATGCCCTGGGGAGCTCTCTGGATGGGATGGGGCAGGAATTGCAGGAGGATAGGGATTGGTCACTGTGGAGCAAATAGTAACTCAAAACAGAAATGAAAAAATATTGTAACTATATAAAAATAGGTAACAGTTATATGGTTCTCTCTGAAAGTATCTATTCTGGAGCTGGTGGCACTAAGGGGGCACAGAAGGATGGCAACTCCACCTGCCCTGCTCTTCCCTGCCCAGGCCATCCCATGCTGTGGCAGAAGCACCTCTGTCTGCACTGTCCTCTGCAGGTGACAAGACTTCCTGGGCAGTGCTAACCAAGACCCGTGTGCTGACCCCAGGAGTTTGTGGATGCCCTGGAGAGGGTCTCTTGTTCCCATGACTCGAGGATGCACAGATAACGTCTCCTAGGGGATTATGGCTGTAATGGGGGGATTTCACAGGGAGTATGAGCAGACAGGGATCAGGGTCTGACCAGGGTTGAGGTATTTTCCATGCATTTAAACTAGTCATCAGGAACCCAGAGCTACCTAGGAGTAAGTGAACCAGAGCACAGCACCAAAGGGACATGAGCAGAGAGAAGTTAATACCCACTTGACACCCACCCCAGGGCTTGCAGGGAGCAAGGGGAAGATGCTCACAGAGGCTTGAAAGCCCCCAATGCCCCAGGGATGATCTGTGGGCCCTGATTCAAGGAGAGATGAACAGGTGCTGCACAATCCCAGTGAGATGCCTGCTGATGGAGAAGAGCTTGGGGGGCCCAAGGGGGGCATCAGCAAGTCACCAGGGAGACAGCAGAGCACCATGCCCTCTCTGGGGTCAGGACAGAGGGGTCCATTCGGGGAGGCGTGAGAGCTGGATGGCTACAGGAGCTTGGTAACCTTAATCCTCCCTTGGATTAATGCTCAGGGGAACTGGGGACAGTGTTTAAACCTGCCGGAGTGAGCCCTTGTGTGGAGTGCAGCACTGTAGTGGGGCTGGAGGGGGACAGAGGGCACAGGTTAAGGACAAGAAGGCCAGGCAGCCCTGTGGTCTAATCTGACATGCAGCCTCAGATTTTGTGGCCATGTTGCTGGGCCCTGCCCTCCCTGGGAGCAAAGGGATGGGCAGCATGATGACTACCTCTATGCTGGGGTCACATCCAACAATACTGCCTGGCTCCAAGAGACTGCTGCTGGTCTGGCTCTGCAGGGCCACTGTAAGCCGAACCCCTTGAGCCAGCCCAAGGTGGAAACTATCTGCCCTCAGAAGGATGCTCTTCTGGAGGAATGTTCTGCCCATGATGAAGTCTCTGGGATGAAATCCCTCTCTCAGGATAAATTGGCTTCCCTGGGGCTGAGCTTTCACCTTGGCTCAGAGGAGCAGTGTGAGGTTGCTCAGGAATGCTCAGACAGCCCATGTTCCGACCCACACAGACCTCAGACTGACCCCAGACCTCAGCAGAGGACTGCCTAGCTCGTGGAATTAGGAGCCACTCCCCTTTGCAGCCACTGGCTGTGATGGGGGGCTTGCAAGCCCATGCAGAGACAGAGAAGACTGACTGGCAGCCCTGCAGAGCAGCCTGAGCCCCAGCTCCTTCCCCAAAGCAGGTACCAAGAGCCCCATGCAATCCCCTGTGACACTCAGCCTCAACCTACCAGGGAACCCACACCATGTCCCCAGCCCCAGCTGAGCAGGAAATGCCACATGGATGCCATTAGAGGAGGTTCCCATTCCTTGGCAGTGCAAGTGCAGCTCTCTCCTGAGCATCCCCTGGTCCAAGCTGTTCTGCCAGGCAGCTGGCTTCAGCGTGAAGGTGCCACCGAGATACACTAGTGTCACCTGGACTCCAAGCACAAGTTACACCTCCTTCACCCCTCCATAGCCTTGGGCCCTCAAAGGAGTCTCCTGTCCTGTCCTAATCCAGCCCATGGCTCCATGCTTCCCAACCCTGCCCCCTTCCCAGGGAGATGCCACAGGGTATTGTCACCCATCCCAGTGTGACCAGTGTCACCTTGGGTGCCTCCCTGGTGTGATGGGAGTGGCCTTGCATGGGCTGCAGGTACTTTGTGCCTGTCCCCTGGGGCATCGAGGCAGAATGGGATGTACTGTCCTAAGTGGCATCTTAACTAGATCTGATCCAGCCTTGCAAAGCCACAGCGCCTTCAATTCCCTTAGCACTCCAAATCTGCTACTGTGCATCTAAGCGGATTATTTTAAATACCCCATGATGGACTGCTCCTTTGTAATATAAACCAGCCTCGTGTGTCCCATTCCCCTCCTATTTGCTGTGATTTAGCTGCAGCTGTGACAGCTAGAAGTCTCCCCAGCTCCCTCTGCTCCCTAGGAAACATCCTTCGTACCAGCCCCTTCCCCAAATCCTCTCTCCCCTGTGTTGCCAGATCACAGGGATGCTCCCCTCCACGCAGCCTTTCACGTCTTGGGGTGAGTGATGGCTGTGGGATGTGCTGCCCCAGAGCTGTTTCATCTCTACCCAGAGCTGAGCCCCTCCACCAGCATCACCCCCACCTGCACCTCAGGGCCAAATCCTGCCTCGGCTGCTTTCACCCGGAGAGGGGACATGAAGGAGCCCTTTTGGGTGAGTTTTGCCAGATTTCAGGTTTTTTGCTCAAGTTGACTGGCTCTGACACCTCAGCACTGCCATGAAGTCAGTCAAGTGAGAAAGCATCCTGCCTCCTGCTCCCACTGGAGGGGGGTTTGGGGGAGCATGAAGGCCAGCATGGAGCCCACCCAGCCCCGCTCTCGGTGATGGCAAAGAAGCCACCGCTTTTCCAAGTGCTTCCCTTTGGGCCTTGTCTGATTAATGAGGGCTTGTTACTTCCAAACTGTTTGAAATCGTGTTTATTTTATCTGCCGCTGGATTCCTCTGACTCAGGGCTCATCGTTAACTGCCAAAGATGAGTGACAGATCCTGCTAATTACAGCTAATGATGGCCTTAAAGGATCTCTGTGTGCACACGTGTGTTTGTGTGCACACATGCCAAGGGGCCATTTATAATTTAAAGTGGGGAGAGTCATTAGCATAAACCATGCCCAGATTAATTGCAGAGAGCGGCCTCTCCAGGGAGGATGCTCACCAAGAGGTTGTGGTTTCAAGCACAAGATGCTGAGGGCGACACGGGCTGCCTGGGCGGGGGCAGTGTGGTCCTGAGCTGGGTGTCAGCCTGGGTGACACCAAATCAAAGCTACCACATAGGAAACCTTTGGTGCAGGGCAGCTGGTAGGGAGCAGGGGACCCCAGTATGTGGCACAGACACAAGTGCCTGAGAGCTCTGGAGGGCCATGGGAGCTGATGTTCAGCCCCTGGCAGAGCTCTGTGGAGTGTTCCAAGTGGGAGGAGTCCAAGAGACCCAGTTCTCCCCTGTTTCTGTGGGAACAGGCAGCTGGAGCAACCGGAGATATGTTTATGGCCTCTCTGAGGACAAAGTAGCTGCAGGAGCACCATGCCTTAGTAGACACCACAGACATCTCACCTGGGGGGTCGGGGTTAGCAGTGCTCCCTGCCTTGGGGAGAGCTCTCCCCTCTTTAGTCTCTGGGTAATCCAGCCAAAAGACTTTGCTTTTGCCTTTATTTCCAGGAAGAAAAGAGAGAGGATGAAGATGATGAGGCTTCCCCCATCCCTGGGCTGGAGGACATGGAATGAGAAGCAGCAGCTGCAGGAGGTCACAGCCACTGCCTTCGTGAGGGGACAGGCAGGTGGCAGCTCAGACAGAGCAAGAACATGGACAGGCTGACTGGGAGACTTGCACGACCTTCCACAGCAAGGTTTGTTCCAAGCCCTTCCCTAAACCAGCTCTCCAGTTGGCTGGGCTCATTTTGACCCACCCCTGCAAAGAGGGCACACAGGGACAGATCCATGTGTCCCCTGGCTTCGTCTCCTCACCCTTCCTCTCCTTGGGTGTCCGAGTGATGCCCTTGCCCCTGTCCCCGTCCTGCCATCTCAAGTCATGGAAGAAGTATCCAGAAGGAAACCAAAAGCTGTTCCAGATGGTAGAAGGCTCAGCAGAGCAGAACAACTGTTCCCCAGCCCTTATCTTTCTGCAAACCAAATCCACCTTTCTTGGAAAAAAGTAATTCAAGCTCCTCGGTCTTCCTCAGAGCTGGCGAGCAGCAAGAGCGAAGCACCAGCACTGGCTCCCCAGGGAGGATAAGCGCCATCCTGCAAAGTGCTTCTATATTGGTCTCTCCCACAAGAAGGTCTAAATTGGAAATGATGGCAGCAGCAAGCGCCAGGATGCCGAGATGGACTCTGGGGCCTGCACAAAGTGATTTCAGGGGCTGGATGTGCTTGGCCCAGGTGATGCCTGCCAGCACAGGACACTGCAGTTCTAATCCCACTGAAAGCTGGGTGGAAGGGAGTGGGATGAGGGCTTTAGTCTTCCTTGCTGAAAAGACCAGATTCAGTTCAAGACTCATGGCTCATGAATTTGTCTTGGGTCTTTTGAATTGTTCTGGTCCCCAAAATACTCAGGTTTGTCTTTCTGAAACACTCCAAATGTTTCAATTTAAGGCTCTTGCAGAAACAGCTGTTGGAGGCTGTGAAACAGAGCTCCCCTTAGACATGTGCAGCCACTCAGTGGTTGTGACTGCTCCTGAAACAGCCCAGTGAGGCTGTTTGGGCAGGGCCAGCTTGAACTGGTCCTTTTTGCATTACTTCCCTGTCTCTGGGGATTTCAGTCCTCCAAACCCTATTGACACAGAGGTCCTGGGCACTCTGGATCTCCTGACCCTATTCTCTCCCTGGCATGGCTTCCTTTACCATGGTTCCCTACTGGCATCCCTAAAGCCTTCTCCAGGCCACCTTCCCCATAGTTTTAAATCCCACTGTAGCAGGGTCAGGAGGCAACAGTAGAGATGCTCTGGAGAAGCCACAGGCGGAGAGCAGGAAGGACTGTTGTTTAAAGTGTGCGCAGCACTGTCATGCTGTGCACCAAGAGCTCTAGTGGCATTTGTGGCCTTGGGGACATCAGTCTGGGCAGTCTGTGTATGTGATACATGGAGCTGTACAGCCCATGAGAAATGGGTGGATTTGAGATCCCAAGGCAACTTTAAGGTGTGCAAAGCTGAGTATTCTCTCCCAAGTCTAAGTGATACATTTTTCCTCTATGCCGTGGCTAGGGAGAGTCAGAGCCATGCCAGGTGTGGAGTACATGACAGGGCAGGCCACCACAGGGTCCTGGGTCTGGGCACCACACTCCAAGCTGCTTGCTCACCAGCATGTTGAACCCTCCCCAAATAGCCCCTGAGATCACCACCACCCAGTGAAAAGAGCCCAATTGCAAAGAAAACAGGGAAGCAGCTGAAAAAATAAAGGCGCTGCCATGGCACTGTGCACACTAGGTCGGAAATTTGGGATGGTGCCGAAGCACAGCCCGGGATGTTCCTCCTGCCCCAGGGCAAGAAATGCCAACACAGAATGGAGAAATAAGAGGTGCCAAAGGCCAGAGGGAAGGCACCCTGCTGATGGCACAAGGGATGTGCAGTCAGGACTTGTGAGTCCTCCAGGTATTTGGAAAAAGCCAAGAATGCTGCAGCCACATCTGTGTGGTGTGAGGTGGAATGATCTAGCCCTAGCTCCATATGTCCTGGAGACAACACGGTGTCAGGCTACCCTGTGCGTACCTCAGCTCCTTCACCAATCCTTCCCAAATGCCAAAAGTATCCAAAAGATGGAGAAATCATCCAAAACAGCCATAAGCTCTGACAGACTTGGTGTAGCCCTGGCCATGAGGCAGTAACTTTGTGAGTTAAAGGACGAATAGAGATGAACTAGGCAGATACAGCTTTCCTGGGAGAACTGAAGGTCTTGCAGCTTTGACATCAGGATAAAAGGCAGTGCCAGTGCTTTCCTCACAACCCTGCACATACTACTGCCAGACTAAGGCCACCAAACTCATTGCACCTCTGCCTGGGCCTCTGGTTATCTCCAGTATCCGCTGGCCTGGGGGCAGGAGCAGGTCATGGCACAGCTCTGTGCCCCTGGCCCAGCCAGAGCGGGCAGGGTGTGGGTGGAGGTAGCGGTCCCTGCCCTATCTGCCAGCCTCTGGGATTAGCTGTGCGGCATCGGGAGCAGCTCTAGCAGTGGCTGGGTAAGAACAGATAGACACAGATAAGGCAACCTGAATCCTGGGGATGGCAAGCCAGCTTCATTAATCCCCATGCATCCAGGCGCTGACGAAGATGCTATCATCCCATTTCCCTTCCCAGCAGCTTGCGTGTGGCTGTCAGTCCTGGCTCATGCAAGGACAGAACCTGGGGCTTACATGGGTGGCCCCTCTCTCCTGGAGCTGCTAAGGGGCTCCCATGTCCCCCTGGGGACACTGCTGGTACAGGGGTGCACCTGGGGTGGGGATGCACAACGTGCGCAGGGATAGAGCTGGTACAGGCATTCACAGCCAGTGTGGGGCTCCACAGCTGGTACAGAGAGCTATGGATGGGGCAAGGGCATGCAGCCAGGATTGAGACAACCAACAGGATGGAGACACAGAGCCAGAATGTGGACCCAGCTGATATGGAGAACACACAACTAGGTTGTGGACCCTGCCAGTCCAAAGTCCAAGGACACAATGCAAAGGATGGAGACCCATGGACAGTGTGGGGACATGCAGCCAGGATGGGGACCCAGCTGGCATGGGGACACATTCAGGATGAGCCTGTAGAGCCTTGGGGCATATTGATGCTACAGGGCAGAGGATAACTAGCAGTATCACCCACCCTTGTAATGCCCAATCCACACACCGCTCCCCAGGCTCTGGCTCTCCAGCTGCAACGAGTAGGAGGGTTCAGCACTGTGTGGGCACACGGAGGGAGGAAAGCACCACCAAGTCCCTGCCGTATCCCCATCATTGCCATGCTGGAGGCTGCTCAGAGGTGCAGCATGGCACTCCCCATCCCATTACCTCCGGCATGAAAGCGCCCGCCGCTGCAGCAGTGGGGCCTGGGCATGATCCCCACTTCCAGGTAAACAGATGGAACAAGCAGCTTGCCTTCCCTCCCTGCCCAGCATTCCTGGCCACACAGACCCACCATTCAGCGCCGCCACCCCACACAAACCCCCAGTGTTTGGGAGAGGGCTTGCGCTCCCGGCGGAGCACCGGGGGGGACACGCTGCGGCTGGGCAGTTGACACCCGGCCAGGCTGGAGCACGGCCAGTGGGCACAGAAAGAGACGCTGTGTTTGGGCTGGATTCTGCCGTGCTGGGGCAGGGGCAGAAAGGACCCCTTGTGTCCACAGGACCCAGGGGTGCCCCCACCCATCAGCTGCAGCCAGGGTCCCATGAGACCGTGGCAGTGGTCACCAGTGGCTCTGTGGGGTGGGAGCCTGAAGGGGCAAGGGAATCAGAGGCAGGGAATGCCCTATTGCCATCTGAAAGATCTGCAGCCCCAGACTATGGGAGACAAGAGCAGTGGGGGGGTGTTGATCAGGGTGACAAGTGGTGGCAGAGGCAGGAGTGGGAGGTAGCTTTCTGTGGGCATCACCCTGCCACTTGCAAGGATGAAAGAAAAGAGTGCCAGCTCCTGCCCTTTGGGCTCTACTCCTTCTCCAACCTCCTAATGCTATCCCCAGACTTTCCTTGGCACAGGGGTCTGTCCTGCAGCACAGCCTGGGATGCTCTGGCCACAGCAGGATTCAGAGGATGGCTCATCCCTCTGGGGAGCTGAGCATATCCCTGCCTCAGCAGTGAGCATCCCTGTGGGGTCAGGCTGAAATGGAGAGGGGAAAGGAGGAGGCAGAGCTTTGATGCTCCAGCATCCCAGCTGTTCCTTCTGCTAGCTCCATCATCCAAAAGCAGCCATCAATGCTGTCACTGCGGACATTGTATCCTCCTCCATGCCTGGCACCTTCTTCCCTTGCTCTCCCCGAAAAGGTGGCTTTCCTCTCCAAGGAGTGCAGGGAAAGCATTTTCCACCACAGCAGATAAAAATGGATTCCAATCCAATTTTACCCTAGTACCACTTCAGTGATTTTGATGGAGCCGCTCTGGATGGGTGCTGGTTGGAGCCAGAGGACAGCTGTCGCGGCTCCACAGACCAGGGGTTTCTTATCTGTGTCACCTTTGATTACTGTAATTGAAATCCTGCTCTGATCTGAGCCGTGCCCGAATGTTTCTGCTGCCTGTGCGGCTCTCGGCTCGAACAGCAAAATGACGTTAATAGATTTTAAAGCCAGGCAAGGCCTGTAAGAGCATTTCTGCCTGACCTCCCGGATAGCAGCCGACAGCCACCACTTACCCCAGTCCCGCTCTCAGCTGCTGGCACAGCCCTGTCACACCTCCTATGACTCATTTTCCCTCCTGAAAGCACAAATCCTGTCTTTCCCAAGAGCCACTCGTGTCTGCCGGGCAGCCTGCCTCCTCCCACCCCTGCAGAGCAGAGCCGGCATGCTCTCAAGGGAGGCAGGTGCCAGGGGTGCCGGTGGGATCACAGAGGGATCGGTTTCCCTGCTCCAGCATGAAATTCCCCACGGGAAGCATTGCCCTTTTCTGGCATCTCCTGGCCGAAAGGGCAGCAGGGCGACATGCTGCTGCCCATCCGCTGCCAGGCAGGAGGCAGGGGATGGAAATGCCACCGCACAGGAGAGGATGCTCCTGGCTTTGGTGCCAAGCTGGAAAATCAGCTGTAGCTGGCGGTGTGACCAATACTTTGTCGCCCTCCCCACCCTTTGGGAATCAGCCCGTGGTGTTTAGCCAGAGCCACTGCAGCAGAAGGAGTGACTCCAGCCCAGACGGTCGGTGTCTGAGGGCAGGAGCTGGGAGGACACATGCACTGGCACACACAGTCCCGCAGTTTGGCTCAGCGAGCAGCTGGCACGAGGAGTGAGTCAGCCCTGGACAGTGTGGGACAGCAAAGCTGGTGGCTCTGTCTGGGTTGGGGAGGTTTTGCTCAGCCAGTCTGGCCTCCAGGAGCTGCCCTTTGAAGCAGGCAGGGATGTCCCAGGTTAAAAGCTCCATCTGAAAAGCCCTGCAAATCCCAAGGGCCAAACCCTCATCACACCAGACAACCACCCTGAGCCCCCAGGTTTTCCAGACTGACAGCTTTCATGACCATACAGCCAAGAGCCAGCCAGCATGGGCTGGCACAACAACCTGGGCTTGCACCAATGAGGATCTGACAGAGCCATTCCAAAGTTTCATATGCTAGAAAGGCAGGCTGGCCAGAGAGCAGGGCACTCCAGTAGCCTGCCACCAGCATACACAGAACCTCCCCATAAATCCTGGCTGGCCGAGCAGCAGCATTTCCTCTCACACTGGCGGGTCATGGGCTGACAGCACACACAATGCTTGGGGTTATCCAGGCCTTATCAGCTCCAGCCATGCAGTACAGGCAGGAAAAGGGTTTCAATCCCAGCCGAGCCCTGTTTCCGTCAGGAGCCATTCCCCCTGTCACAAGGGAGGGCTGGACCATGCCATGGTTTTGACACCGGTACCAGTGAAGCTGGGCTGTGGGGAGAGTGGGGGCCACTGGGCTGTCACCCTGTATCCCAAAAGCATTGCCAGGGTTCCTCATTGTGCCAGGGAAGCTGCCAGTCTGAGCAACTGCCCCAACTTTGCCTGGCAGCACTGCACATGGCCACTGCAAAGCCTGGGAGTAGGGAAGGGCCAGAGCTGGTGAGTGCCAGGAAAGGGGCTGCCATCAGGGTGTGCAGCAGAGGTCTGGGCTGCCTGAAACATCCCTTGCTGGGTGTCACTGCTCCCTACTCCAGGGAGGCATTCCAGAGCCCTAGCATGCCAGGAAAACTGCTCAGAGCTGTATAGGCAACCTAAGAAACCCCACAGCAAAGGCCACCACTGCCAGTGATGTCAGGAAACTGAGGCATGAGGAGATACTGAGGGAGTCTTCCTTCCCTCTTGTCCTTAGGCTGCCATGGGACATGACTCCTGGGGCTGCACCAAGCTCTTAAAGCCAGCTGGAGGAAGAGGACTGTAGCACAGGGTCTCTCTTAGTTCCTCAGCCCAAAATCATGGGGTGGGGGTATGCCCAGCCCTCCTCCTCCAAACGCTCCAGCAATTCACATGGGGTGGAAAGAGGGAGCTGGTAGACACACTGGCAAAGGCTGGGCTTGCTGAGATCCCCTCCCGTTCCATGATTAATTGAACACAGGCTAAAATTAGCTGCAGAGGCAGCACCCCTGGGGTCTCCCAGCAGCATCCCACTGCCCGCCGGCTGCCTGCAAGTGGGTCAGGCAGCAGCTGCCTCCCAACTGGGCACCCTGGCTGCTTGGGGGACCCCCATCCTCTGCTGAATGTGGGAGCATCATTCCCTGCTCCATGGCTCAAGGGAAGAAGCCTCCCCACTGCTGCCCTTCTTGGAGGCTTTTCCCTCTCCGGACTTGCCGGGCAGGGCTGCATTATGAGGAGCAGCTGGGAAGACTCAAGGCCGCCTTTTGGGATAGCAGGAGTGCAGATCCCTGTCATATTCTTCCTTCTGCCTTCAGGGATCTGTTATATTTAGCTGCTCTCCCTACCTCATATTGCTGGCTCGACTCAGGCTCTTTTCCCTCCCCTTCCCCACTGTTAATTTGTTTTCTCTATATTATTTGCAGATTCAGGGAAGCAGAATGAGGTGTTTTGGCACAGGGGACTGCTCAGCCATGGCCTCCTCATGCTGCTTTTCACCTGGGGGCTTTCGGTTGGATTTTCTCCTGGCTATTTTTAACCCACATCAGCAGTCCGAAGGGATGAAACACCCAGGGGCAAATGGGAGCCACCCTGTAGCTGATGTGCCAAGCCAAGTGGGAGGATGCTCATGACTGTGCAGGGATGCTCCCATGGAGGCAGGGCAGGGCCTGGACACACTGCCCCAACATCGTGGGCAGGAAGGGGGTTGCACCCCCTAGGTTGGCTCCTCCTGGCAAGCCCTCTGCTTCCTCCTGACCCCCTGCACATCCAAGTCTGCAACCTCCACTGTAACGCACTGACATGCAAGCTGGGGAGAGTGGGAGGCTGGGCTTTTCCCTTGGATCCAGAAGAAGGCAAACAAGGGAAAAGTTAATTAAAAACTTCAAAGCCAGATCATTCTAATTTGGTTTAACACGGCAGTCCTGCTCAGCAGCAATGCTGTCCCAGAGGTGCCTGCATGGGGCTCGGGCTGGGAAGTGCCCAGCGTGTCACATCACGAGATGTTCATGCGATGTCAACCCCCACCAGCACGACTGCAGACCTCCATCCCTGCTGAGCACTGGGGTGTGGAGTACAATGGAACTGGGCTCCGGGCTGGGTATCTGGTGACCAACCCTCCCAGGGACAGGATTTTGGAGCCACTGGAGGGCTGACTCCGTGGGGAAACTGTGCCTTAGTTTCCTCATGGCCCAGGGATGCCAATCCTGCTTGCTGGGAAGGTGTTTTCAAGGCACTGATTCCCATCTCCTAGCATGATACCACTGCCTCACATAAAACAGGGCAGGGCTGAAGGTCCTGGGGGGAAGCGCGGGGTGACTGCCTCAGTAAGGTCCAGCAAAACAGGGGACCTCACCTTGGGGTGAGGAGGGGACCCTGGCACCACGGGTCCTGTCCCCTCCAGCCACTGCTCTGAAGGAGGAAGGGGACATCTTCCTTGCCCAATTCTTACTCTTTTCTCCAAAAGGAGCCAAAAATCTTCTAATTTTCTCCAGAAAGCTACATCACAGGACAGTGATGCTCCTGGCTAAGCACTCTGCCACCTTACCCTGTCTCCTCCCTCTGCTTTTGGGTTTTTTTGGTGGTGGGTTGTGGGTTTTTTTGCCCAACTTTGGGCTGCATGGTGACTAAAGACATCCTGCTGTCTGAGGGCTAACGGCTTGTTGGAGAGATAATAAAGCAAAGGGGAGTAAATTAAAGTGACTATAAATAGCACCAGGAGAGGAAAAGGAGATGAAGTCATCTTCCTTCAGCTGAGCTGGTATTTGCATCACTTCTTCCCTTTGCCTTCCCCTGCCCCCTCACCCTGCTCGGGAAACAGCCCTCTCCAGACTCCTGGGTCCTGCGGTGGGCTTTGTGTGCCCCTCTGGGTCCTCCTGGGGCTGGGGAATGTCCCCCTGGCATGTCTGCCCAATGCTGGGGGCTTGCTGGAGAGCACAGCAAGGTGGCCTGGACACGGTCACTCAGCCCCAGGCTTCTGTGGATCTGTGACATTGCCCCATGCAAACCAGTGGATGGCCCTGTGCAAACCAGTGCCTCCAGCATGCCCCCAGTGCTGCATCCCATGGCCACCAGAAAGAACATTCAGGAGCCCTCACAGACCCATTTTTTCCTTCACAGCCCATCCACAGATGGCTAAAGAGACCCTGCAGGAGCAGTGTCTTTGGGAGGGCATTCTGCAAACTCAACAACAGTGAATCTACCCAGAGAAACCCCTCTAGCAACCAAATCCCATAATTTACATTTTTATTCTTGATGATTTTAACATCCAAGACTGCACTGTCAGTCCCAGGACACATGGAGCAGGAAGGATCCTGACCCTGCAGGAGCCTCTCTGGAGTTAGCAGACAGCTTCAGATCTCACTCAAAACATGACCCTCGCTGCCAAGGAGGTCAGTACCCCTGCAACCCCTGAGCAGCCCCCAAACCCCCCAGCTGCCCCCTTGCACGAGGTATATTTACATCTGAGTCAGAATGAGGTCACACCGCGGTTTCCTTATGTCAGCTACCGACTCCTATTCCTGTGCTATGCGCACACACCCGCCGTGTTATTGCAGGGTATTTATAGCTATTTTACATGTATAATTATAAAACCACAACTCCACACACACACGAAAATAATCACGGTGCCGGGAGGCAGGGGAGCGGGGCCAGGGTGATGGGAACGGGGCCGGGGCACAGACCCACCGCTAATAATAATTCTTTGCACTTTATATATAGCCCTTTTCATCCGCAGCTCTCAAAATCGCTTTGCAGACATTTAATTAAGCCTCCCAACATCCTAATGTGATGACAGCCAAGTAATAATATCCTCGCTCTTAGGTACAAAGAGAGGGGAGGTGGCAGGACTTTTCTGAAGTCCCGCAGTGAGCCCAGGTGTCCCATGTCCTCCCCCTCACTTGTGGAGTGCCCACACGGGAGATTTTGACCCAGAAAGGGCATGAGGACCCCAGATCCTGATCAAGCCCTCTGCTCAGTTTAGTGTGGGGACAACTGATGACAGCACAAGGTCTGGGGAGGGCAGAAGCGACTCTGGTGACTGCTGGGTTACAGCTGCCCAGCATCTGGATCAGCAGGTGGAAGAGAGACATATGTATCTCAACAAACTCATGGGCAAGAGCTTTGGGGAGAGCAATAAATAATATGACAAGTCTGGAAGGGCTGATTTATGAGGAATATTAAGAGTCGTAATACTGCCTGGCCCAGCCATCCCCCAGGGAGGCATGGTGGTGACAAGGACCCAGAGACATCACAGAGAGACAAGATTCACTCGGGCCAGTGCCAACATATCTCCAAGCAGGAGGCCTGGAAGCAGTTGTGTCTCCCAGGCATCTGGGCAGCTCAGTGTGGGTGAACAGATGGGTCTCAGTGGCAGCCTGGGAAGGGGATCCCCCAAGGATGCATCTCGGTGGTCCTCAAGGTTTGTAGTTTGTGCTCCCCTGATGACCCTCTCTCCCTCCCATGTACATCCCTGCCTGGATGGGCCATTTGCCTCCCATCCTTGGAGTGCTGCAGAGGGCACAAGGGACATGTGCTTCAGTTTTGGACACCGATGGGACATGAGATGCCACCCAGCAAGAGGGACCTGGCAAGAGAAGGTGGCCAGCAGAGCAAAGAGCTGCTGTAGGCAAACACTGGTGTTGGTAATGAGAGAGGCAGGACTGCAGCCCCAGGGGGTGAGGCTGGGTGGGCTCATTAACATCTGCAGAAAAACCCACACTCCTGGCTCCCTTCCCATGCATGGAGAGGTGGGGGACAAGTGCCCACCCTTGTCTTCACCCTAGGGATGTCCCATGGGGGAATGATCAGTGTGTTGGCAGATGCAGTGCAATTCTGCACACGTGGGAACTAAATGCAAGTCAAAAATCATAAACCCCAATTTGATCCTTTAGTAAGCACCATCCTGTCGTTTTATGGTCATTTTTATGGTATTTTTTTCCTCACAGACTGTATCCAGATCCCTGCTCACCAAACAAGCTGCACAACAGCCCTCCACTGAGAGCCCCCATGCATACCAAGCCCCTAAAACGGGGGAGCACAACCTGCTTGCACCACGCTGGGACCAAATAGCAGTTGCACAGACATTAAGCAAGAAAACAGCTGCAAACCTTCTGAGGGGCTGCAAAAAAACGCCCCCAAATCATTATCTGTGCAGAGAAAGAAGGGAGGGAAATGGAAATAGCTTGCATATCCAGGAAGCCACACGGACACGAGCACCTTCATTCTATGGCACCAGCTACCAAAACTGCCCCATGACCTGCTGCTATCAATTCCTTGAATTTCACACCCATTGCTCCCCCTCCACCACCAGTCAGACATCTCTTACCAGGAGCTGCCGGCTGCTCTGCCATCTCACTGGCCATGATGAAGGACTCGAGGATCCTTGCACAGAGCTCAGGGCTTGCCTCAGTGCTGTGGGGAGAAGGAGGGGGTCTGTGAGGATGCCAGCACCTCAGCCTCTCTGGAGACCCCCAACCCCCCGGGACAGCAGCCAGCTGCCCCAGTGGATATCCTGTGGGACTGAGGCAATGCTGTGTGTCCGAGTCCCATGTGTGCATCACGGATGGTCACTTTGGGAATGGGTGTGATGTCTGAGCATCACAGCTGGAATGGGAGCTCCCAGATCCAAGTGCCCCTTTGGAGAACCCTGGGGCTGAGCCACTGGAGGGCTGGACCAGCATGCCCATACCTGGCTAAGGGCACCCTTCTCTCACCCGCCCTGTCCTGTGCATGGCAGGGGCACCTCACCTGGCTGCTGCAGGGCGGAGAAGCAGTTCCCCAAAGAGCTCCCCAAGGAGCCGGGGTGAGAAGCGGCTCCGGTGAGTTCCCTGGCAGAGGTGGCAGAAGTGGCGGGCGAGCTGGCGCAGGAGCAGTGCCTGGGGCTGTGGCAGGGCTGGTGGGGCCAGCAGGGCTCTGGCTCGCTGGCCACATTCCTCCAGGCCTGGGGTCTCTGCAGCAGAGGGGCACAGGAGAAAAACAGTCAGTTCGGGAGGTCGGGGCATTGCCTTGCCTCTCATGGGAGCACTGCACCTACCAGCACCCACGGCATGAGCTGTGGCAGTTCTCTGCTCCCTCCAGAGACTCAAAAAAACCCTGACCTTAACTTCGCCTACAAAACTCATGCAGCCTGTCTCTTCCCAGCCAGGCTGTGGGACACATGGATATCCCAGGACATGCAGAGGTGTCTTCAGGGTCTTAGCCTCCTCTTGCTGGTGGCTGCAAGCCCCATTTACCCACTCACACAACCGCACCACCCCGATCAGATTGTCAGGTGCCTTTAGCACATCCCCCCTCTCAGTACAGCCATGAGTGAGCTTGGGTGGCTGAGCTGCTCACCTGGCAGGGGCTGCACCTGAACACCCATTGCTGCTGCTCCAACAGAGGAGCCCTGCCCTGGTGCACAGCAAAGACAGTAAAGAAGAGGTGGAGAAATGGGCACTAGGTGGAAGATCTGCTGAATTCAAAGGCTCAGCCCTCCCTTGCAGAAAAAGCAAGATGGGAGGGAAAAGACTTTTCAGGAGGAAAAAACAAATATGCACCCAGGCTGTAGGCATGGCTGTGGTGAGGCCCCTGCAGCCCCCACATTTTGGTCTCACACCCCATGAAATACAGCACATGGAGGGCTGACTGGGGTACAGCTACTTCCAGCCAAATTTGAATTGCTCACATGAATAAAATCAGGCACTTAATGGTGTTGTACATCATAGAACTGCTGCCAGATCCCCCATTGCCAGAACCCCCATCACCATTGCCCCGGGCAGCCCACAGCCCATGGCACTCCCACCAGTGTCCTATTCCATGTGCACACTGCCCTCTGGCAGCCTTGGCTGGGGCTCCCCAGTCTTGTGAGCTGTGAGATCATTGCCCTGGGACTGTAGTCCTGCCCCAGGCACAGGAAACAGTCACTGTCCAGCCATCCAACCCTGCCTTGTCCCAGCCCTTTTATCTGTGGGGGACAGGGAAGTCCCCAGGGCTGAGTTGCTCTCAGCCGGCTTCAAAGCCTGGCTCAGCCAGGGGCTGACTCAGCTCCCTGCAGCTCTTTGCTCCAGAACTGAGGCTTGGCCAGTGCCCAGCCAGCTCTCAGCATCCATCCTTGGGGCCAGGGTCCACCAGAGCTGGAGCAGCAGGGGTCTGGGATCCCCTCCAATCCCAGCTGGGGTGGCGATGTTTGTGAGTCCTTGTATCCAGTAAGATGCTCCTGAGGAATGTTTGACTTTGCTCCAGGCCTCCCCTGTCCCAATCTCTCCTTTTTTTTGCACCTTTTTTCACCCAGAGGATCCTGCAGGAGAAAGCCCTCAGCCAAAGGGGGAATTTGGGGATGTTTTCCTCCTCCTGTTGCAGGTGGTCATCTCGCTGCTTTTCCAGCCCTCGGCTTCAAGTGGAGCAGAAGGAGCCTTGCAGGGCAGGCTGCCAAAACCCAGCACCGTCTCCTCAAAGACTTATATTTTCATTTTTTCTTTTAAGCTCCAGAGAAATCCCCCTTCCATCAGTTTCTCCACCATGCCTGCCCCCTCCTCCTCCTCCTGCCCCTGTTGTGCCAAGAGCAGAGCCCACTGCAGCACAGGCTGCAGGGAAAGGCGCTTCCCTTTGAAGTTGCTTAACGAGGCAACCCAGCTAATTGCTTCCTAATTGCGTTTTTATCCTTGGAAGGGAGGCAGCCTTTGATTTCTGCTCTGACGGGTGAGGGGAAGGCAGCTTCTCTGTGCCACCAACCCCAGGGGTATTTCTTCTGGCTCTGTGTCTCAGCAGCGCAGGGCAGGGAGGATGGGCTATGAGTTATCCCTCACCTTGTCCATGTGTGCCTCCTGCCTTGGTGGAGGCCACAAAGAGCCTGTTGCCTTTTCCCATCAGGACATGGTAGGAAAAGGCCATGCTGGTCTGGCCACGGGTGATCTTTTGGTGCCTCTTACGGCAGCCAAGAAAATCATCTGCCCAAGCACTAATCTGGTTTAGGATGGGGAGGTGATTCTCACGGACAGAGGATAGTGCAGTGAGCGGCAGAGAGATGAGAGCTGCTGTGAAAGGGGGAAATCCTGGTTTCACAGGCAGCAAAGGATTCAGGTCCTGTCTAACATAGTGGGCAAGGGCTTCATGCGTTCCTGGTGATGCCCACAGGGCCTCAGGCTGGGGAGGGGTTGAGCAGCTCTATGAGGACTCATCTGAAATGGGTTTTGGTCCAAGCTCACTGTTGAGATGGAACATGAGCTCTGCTGGCCTGGGTATGAGCCCTGCAATGTTTATTTGGAAAAAAAAAATCAAACAAAACCAAAACCTTAATGGTCTCACACATTTGCACAGAGGTGGAAAAGCTTGCAGGGATCTAAAGGCACTTCCTAATGGCACTAAGCTGAAAAAGCAGAGAATTTTCTGTGCCCATATAAAGCCAAGAGTTAATGAGATTACAGGAAAAAATTCCCAGGCAGTGGAGCCAAAATATTATAATAACGCTTTCTTCTGGGGCCAGCATCACCCAGCCTTGGCAGCCACCCATCCTGGCAGACAGCACCTCCTCCTCTGGGCACCGCAGCAGGAGAAGACCATGCTGTGGTGGGGGAAAGGCAGTCCACTGTGTCTCCTCTTGCTTTACTGGATCATCTCCCAAATGCTGAGGTGCTTCTCTGGCACAGGTGATGTTCCCAGCAGCCTTTCTCAGAATCTGCCCTTAGTGCAGCATTGGTCAGGGGATGGGGTCAGAGCCACCCTGGAGATGCTGGGGAGCCTTTCTAGAGTTTACCTAAAGCTTCTCCAGCCCCACAAAGGCTTCAGGTAAGGGGGGAGCCCAGGCGTGCTTACCTTGAGCCATGTGGACCAAGTCACTGTAGAGAGCTGGAGGGATGAGGGGTGATGGAAGCTCCTGGAGGTACCACTTCAGGGCATCTGCCAGTGTCTGGGCCTCATAAAGGTCCATGTCCACAGCCGAGGCATCTGCAGGGAGAGAGCCAGCAGGAACCATGAGCCCATGGTTTTGCCCCTCTGGCGAAGGGCTTGGAGCTCTTCCATCCCTGTGGGCCTTCCTCCAGACACAGGGGCTGATTTCTTTGCCCTTGCCCCCATCTCCCCAGTGTGGCAGCCCCTGATTTCACTGCCACCTCCCCCCCAGCAAATATTCCTGTCCCAGTTTCCACTGACCCTGAGTTCCACGTGCCCATGGAGAGCATGAGGCAGCACGTCTGCTTTGTGTGAACTGTACATCCAGTGCATGGGGCAGGGAATGTCACCATTCCACCGGGGTCCCACTGCAGGATGGCACCCATGGGAAGGACTGAGCAGCTGCCTCAAACATCCTCTGGTCATCAGGGCCACGTACCATGTGCTGACCCCAGGAGAGACTGCTTGGAAAATGCCTTTATGGAATGGGGTCATGGTCCCCAGGCAATTCATGTCGCTAAAAGCCCATGCGACCCTCAGTGATCCTGAAACACTGTGAATGTGCCCCAATTGGCATAACTTCTCCCAGCCCTGAAAGGCAGCTGCCCTGGGGAGGTGAAGGATGCTCCAGGAATGGGGGAAAGCACACAGAGAGGCTGTGACACAGAGGTCACACAGCCTAGGCTCAGGACTCTATGAGCAGAAATGTCCCACGGTCCAGCAGGAGTCAAAGGGTGGGATGTGTCTGTCTGAGCCTCGTGGCTGGGCCAGCACGGGGACGTTGCTTCACCAGGGTCCAGGGGCAAGAGCCCTTTCAGCATCCTTTGGTATTGCCTCATGCGTTTGTCTTGGAGGTCTCTCAGCCTGGCTGGGCTGGGTGGTGGCTGCCCAGAAGATGAGGGTGCCTTTTGCAAAGATCTGGAGGTTTCAAAACTGGCTTTGATTCGAAATGGAAACAAATGCAATGTTTTGAAATTCTCCTTGTAGGAGAAATTGGGGGATGTCTAAGGTGGTCTGGAATAATAAAAAACCCCAAGATACATGGGATGGCGTGAAATGGTTAAATTTTTTGGAACAAAAAAGCAAATTTGGCACTTTCAAATTTGGGCTGTGTTAGGCTCCAAATGGCTGGGTGTGACTAAGACAGGGGACTTTCCCTGCTCTGAGTCGCCTTCCCCTCCCACCTCTGGGTCTTTACCCCTAGATGCAGTTTTATTGAAACTGGTGCCATTTTGGGAGATGCTCCATCTCCCAGCCCAGCATTTTCCAGCAGAAAATGTTGTGAGCCATTTCAGCTGCACTTCCTTCTGGGGCAATAAACCCAAAGGAGAGGAGAAATGCTATTTCCTAGGACAAGGCTTTAGACACATGTGGTCAGCAGGGCTGGGATGGGCAGCAGCTGGGAAAAGCTGGTTTTGGGTACCTTGACCTTGATCTCCCCTTGCTGGAGTGTCCCCAGTGTGGGGCAAGGCAGCGTGGGAGCCTGCTCAGGGTCAAGAAGCTGTAGTCAGTCCCTTATGGCCAGTGCTTTCCATTTGGCTTCCAGACCAGAGAGAAAACAGATTGACCAATGCCTGAAGTGAAGCCTTTAACCCAGCCATGGGAGACGCTACCTCATTCTCAGGAGCACGCACAGAGCTGCCTGGGAACTGTGCCCTGGGGCAGTGTGTGGACAGCTGGGAGAGATGCCACCACCCCGGGGTGGGTAGCCATCCAGAGTGGCCAGACATGACCCAGGGCAAAGGTGGGTGCTGCCTTCCTGGCACCCCGCAAAGTCACAGTATCATCCCATGGACACTCTGCCCTCGGCATCTTCGAGGTGGGCAGGGCTGTGCCAGCTGCACCCTGGCCCCACTCTGGTATGTGCCCATTCTGCCATCTCCCAGCCACACTTCTGGACCTTCTTGGCTGGTCAAAAGAGTTACTTCTGCCAGGGTTTGTGGGGGATGAGTCAATTCCCCATGTTTGCTAGCACTTGCCCTGGAGAAGTGAACTGGCTGGTTGTCTCAAGCTAGGCAGGTGGAAGAGACTGGGGTCAGGGATACAACATCTGTTTTGAGCTGAATCCTTGCAGTGCATGGCTAAAACCCGGGGATGCTACTGGTGGGTCTCAGAGTCTCTTTGCATTGCAGAGAGATTCTCCCGTCAGTGGAATGAACTGGACAAACCCCAAAGCCTTTCTCACCCGCCACAGAGATTTCTGCAGGGACCTGTCAGTTGCCTTAAGGACGATGGTGAGAATTGAGAAGAGCAGCCACAAGCTGTTCCTATGCATAGAAGGGGCCGCTGCTGGGCGTTGGCCCCAGGCGATCAGCCCTGGGCTCCACCGTGGCCTAATTAGCTTGTTTGCCTCGTTAGGCGTGGGCCTGGGGGGCTGTTCAAAGCGAAGGCTCAGCCGGTTTCAAAGCGAGACTCATAAACATCTTTACACCCAGAGAGAGGCGTGATGGGGAGACCAGGGGGATTCACACCCTGCTGACGGGGACTGATTGCTGGTGGCACCATTCTCTGTGGCACATCGACTAGAAATAGCCATTAAGTCTGTTACCCCCATGCTCCTGGAGATGCAGTGGCATTCTCCTGCCCCAGCTGCTCTCCTTCCCCAGGAGCTGCCATTGAGCTGGGCTCCCTGTCAGGCTGAGAACACAACTAGGGGCTGCTCCGAGCTGCTCCCTGGCACCGGCTGTGCCCTGGCAGCTCAGGGAGGCTCAGCCGGCAGCTGGGGAAGGGTTAACCCTGGAGCCTTCCCAGACAATTACCACAGGCCTGACCCCACGGATGCTGCTCTCTTCTTATCAGAGGGAGATGATAACCAGCTATAAGAAGTTAATGAAGCTGCAGGATGAGTCAATGCTCTCCCGCTGCTCTCCAGATGTTCCCTTCCTTTCCCCAGGGGAATGACGGAGGAATGACGGAGGGATTCCATCTGCCTGCCATAAATAGAAGGAAAACACCCCAAAACCCCAACCTTAACCCCATACCTGCCCCCTCCAGCACACAACCTGCTTGCTGACCTGTTGTCATAGCAAGCATCCGGGGACCAGTGGAGATCATGCCTTGCCCATGGAAGGGTGAAAAGCTGCAATAAATCTGGGACAGGGGAAAGGGTGCACAGGATGACCACTGGCCCAGAGGGTAAGACAGTGGGTGCTCCCAGCCTCCTCCCAGTAGGATGCCAGAGCCCACATCCCAACAGAGGTGGAAGGGTGCCGGGGTTTTGGGCTGAGTCAGGCTGGGCAGGAAACTCCAGAACCTCTCCCGCAGCTGTAGCCAGCTGGGACTGCGTGAGTAAGCACGGAGTTTCAGTAAACGTGAAGGATGTTTAGCCAAGAGGTGTTGTGGAGGAGGTGGGGGGGTGTTTTGGAGGAGAGGCTTGAGCAGGTCCTGGTAACCAGCTGTCCCCTGCATGTGGCCACAGGTGACAGCTGCACCAGTGTCCCTGGCCAGCACATGTGTGACAGGGTGCAGACCCTGCCCAGCACCCACAGCCCCTCTCCCAGTCAGATGCAGCAAGGAGTCCAACAGGCTAAGCTGGACCATGGCCACCAAGTGCTGCTGCAGTGTGATGCTTTTGGGTGCATGTTCCCTGTCATAGAGGGGCATCAAAACCACCTATACCTGCGGCTGACTGATACACTGACTTAGGAGTTTCCCTATCCCTTCCAGACCTTTTAATTTGGATTGTCAGCAGGTGCTGGATGGATGTCCTTGTTCTCCGGTCCTGGGGGTTATGACTTCTCATCCACATGGATTCTGCCTGCCCAAGGACCTGTACAACCCCTGGACCTGACCAGGCATTTGAGTCTCCTGGGCATCCCACAGTGGAGGTTTACTGGGGAATTGTGCACTGAATCAGGGAATATTTCCCAAATCTGATTTAGCACCACTGTAATATCTCCCAGCCAGCTTGCTGCTACCTCATGCTGGGGACTTGGCAGCTGCCAGGGCACCCCATGCACAGGAACTCCTGGCACCGCAAACTCCCTCCCAGGCGGGTTTCATCTCAGCATACCCCCGGGTTGCACTCAGCCAGGGCAGGGGTGCTGGAATCCCCTTTGAGGGTGTCCAGTGAGGCTTCCTTCTCCCACCTCAGCTTCCCAAGGGCAGATTCCTTCCTCAGTTTCCCCAGCAGCTATGGGAGCGCATGACAAAAACTCACACCCAATTCTCCCTGATGGATCTGGCAGGGACGTCTCTGCTGCTGCCGTTTATTTACCCTTCTTTCATCACCACCAAATATAAGAGATGAGCTCATGCCTCTCGCCAGGCTCTGACGACACGGGGTTTATTTCCACTGCAGGTATAAATAAAAAGCAGTGCGGCAGGCACCGGGGCGCCTCGTGTTCAGGAGGAAAGTCATCGTGGGGGAGTTAATAGCTTGGCCAGGAGAAACCAGAGCCTTTGGGAGCCTCGAACTCTCTCTGGCATCCCAGGGATGAGGATGGGGATGCGCTCCCTTCCCTGGGCACCCACACTGTGATGATGTGGGGAGCACTGTGAGGCCCCCCAAGCTGCTCTTCACTTCCCAACCCTCTCTGCCTAGCAGCAGCTCCTCGCAGCCCCCGTGAAGCCCCGAGACCCACTATTGCTCGCTAATCCCCACCGAGACCTGACCTAATTCCCCGGCACGTGAGTGTGTCTCCAGGCAGACTGCTCTGCGCTGGGGCCCCAGATCAAAGCACGCAGGATGGCAGCACAGCCACGGCACGCCTGGAGACACCAGCTCCAATCCGCCTCGCGCTGCCGCCAGATTCTCCCTGGCACCCCGAGTTGCAGGCAGTTCCTGCCTGGCCCTGACAACAGCAAAAGCTTCTCCCAGCACTGCCCTTGTATCTGGGGAAGGGTCTCCGTATTTGCATGTGCAGCCCAGAGCGAGATCAGGGTAGAGGTTATCCAAAGTGTGGGGGAGGTTTCAGTGCTTTGCCACCATCCTGGATGGGCTCAGCCTCATCTGAGCCATATAGGGCACCCAGGGACCTATGGTGTGAGGGACCCTGCAGGATCTCTGTGCGCTGTCCCCCACCAGGGAGAAGGGATGAGGATGCAGAGCATCCCTGCTCAGTGGTGGCAAAGCACTGCCCAGCCATTACATATAGGACTTTGCAGCCATCCCCAAGCCAAACAACCTCCCCCAGCTCAGGTCTCGGCTCCAAAGGTCTCCAGCACCCACCAGCCCACCCACAGCCCTGCTGCCACTGGCCAGAGAAGGTCCCAAGTTCCCAGGTTCAGCAGCAGTGTAAGAAGGCTGCCTGGCACATCCCAGGGGGAGAGGGATGCAGACAGAACCCTGAGCAAACATCGGGGGAGAACACATCTGCCCCTGTACACCTCATGTCCCTAGGCACCCAGGACTCAGCAGGGGATTTGCCCCTCCTTTGTGCTTCAAACAGCCCCTGAGGTACACAGCGGGGACAGCAGGAGTGCTGGTGGCTTAAAACCCTCAGGGTCAGGATGTGGCCCCAGGTACAACAGGCACGTAAGCAGCCCCACAGCTGGGCACTGCAGGGAGTGCTGGGTGCCAGGGTGATTGCTGCATCCTGACGCTGCTGTTTAAAGCTCTGCCTTATTCCTCTTTTTCTGTCCATACTATTTCCCTGCCACTGCAGTGGGGCTCCTGGCTGGGTGATCACCTACTGCTCTTTGGTGAGTTCCCTGAGTCCCCTGTAGAACTGCATCTTTTCTTTAAGTCCCTTTTGGTGCCACCATGTTACTCTGACTCCCTTGTACAGGGGTGTTGCATGGCCCCTCTTGCATCTCTTAAGGGGCAAAAGGGTCTGAACTGAGCACTGAGTGTCCTAAAGCAATTCATTCTCCTCTGGAGCCAGGATAAGCTGACTGTGAGCCCAAACACCCTTTGGGTCCGTGCTTCACTCACCAGCCCTGGTGTCGCCTGAGCTGAGTGGCAGTGAAGGCACTCAGTTCACTGACATCCCTTCATCAATGACTTCTGCCTTTGATTACTTTTTTTTCACCTATAAATAATTTTTCTTGTACAACATAGAACTACCAGTTTTGGTGCCTAGGCTCTAGCCAGCAGTCAGATGCCACTGACCTGCTGTATGTCACCAGTGCCAGGATGGGGACAGGCTCAGCCCAGACTGCAGAGCCCTGTAGAGCCATGCTGGATCCACGTCTGCTCTCAGCAACACTGCTACAGCCCCAAGAGGATGGGAAACCTTCATCCCAAAGCCTGGGTGATTTTTGGCTCCAGGGGCTCCAGGTTCCCAAAGGGTAAGGGCTCCAAAAGAGCCTGTGACATGAAGAGGGTTTATCAACACAACTCAGATGAGTGCCTACACTGCCAGGTCCAGGGACACAATGCCCACAGGTTCTCTGGGACAGCCATTATTGCTCTGACCTGCGTGACATCTTGTCCCCAGAGAACCACCCTCCTCCTCCTCCCCACTGGAAGTTCAGACGCCCTTTCAAGTGTAGAAAACCTATGTCTTCTCCAACACATTAAGATTTGGGGGCTAGAAAACCAACACCTGAACTTTTCCAGATCCTACTCCATTTTTCTTGCACTCCCTAGCAGCTTTCCTGCCACCACTGCCAAACACCAGCAGGATTTGGGTATTTGCAGGGAAGCTGAAACTCCCAGTGGGAACCCAGTTTTCTCCCCAGCTGAGATGTGGTTTGGTTCCAGCCACCGCCAACCCCAGCTTCAATTTCTCCCCATTCTCCAAGATGAAGTTTGACTTTTGAGGTGAGCTGCTGGCAGAGATGGGACACCGGAGGGACAAACCATCAGGAGTGCAGGAGGAAGAGAAATGTGACACTTGCCTCTGGCTTCTCATATGCAGGGTAAGGAAACTCCAATATTTTGGCAGGAATGTTTTACTCCACCAAATGCAATGAAAGGGCTTGTATGGGAGACAAAGTAGAGATGATCTCCTGCCCTCCCAGCCCAGTCTGAGATCCAGCAGGGTCCTGGGGAAACACCACTGGGTTTCTCCTCTGCAGGAGATGCAGGGAGAGCAGACTGCCAAGCCTGGCCTCTACTGGGATGTTTGACCCTGGTAGGAACATCATTCCCATCCTGTTTCCAGAGCATGCCTTTAGCAGGGCTGAGCATCAGCCCCTTCAGCTGAGAGCTAGTAAGAGTGAGACATGTCTTACCCCATCCATCCAGCTCTGGGAAGCTCTGGCTTTGCCCAGCTCAGTGTTGCTGAGCACACAGGGCAGCCCCCTGAAGTGCCAAGCAAAAGACTGAGGTCCCAGAGGAGATGGAGGCTTGGGAGTATCAAGTCTTCCAGGGCTGCTGGTGATTTTTCAGGGTTTTCAAATAATCTGAAAACTACAATGGCATTTCTCTGCCCGGTGCTGGACCCTGCTATGGGAGACAGACAGACCTGGACAGACCCAGCAGCTACTCAGAGCTCCAGCCCAGGCTCTTGCCCCTGGGGTTTGCCCCTGAGCTGGGGGAGTCTCCCAAAGCTGGGCAGGATTTTGGTGCAGTGGCTCCCTGTGGGTAGTCCTGGGGCTGCCTGGGATGCTGCACCAGCTGTATGGGAAGAATGAAGGACCTGTAACTCCTGCGTGCTCGGAAAGCAAAGCATCCTTCTCATGCTGCCCCTGCCCAGCCTAGGCACCAGCACCCAGAGCAGCCAAGGGGATTGCTCCCGGATGTCTTCACCTTTTCCAGAGCTCAGCCAGGAAACCTGGGACAGGGGACAAGGCTTTCAAGAAGAGCACTCGCTGCTCTGGGCTTCCTTAGCCCACACCTGGCAGAGAAGAGCGGGGTGATGGGGTGCCCTGTACCCCCATCACCCCCGGGGACTGCTCTGCTGGGGCAGAGGGGATGGAGCAGCCCCGGGGGCTCCAGCATCTCCTCCCTTGCACCACTCCTTCCCCGCCCGGCAGGACTCGGCTCCCGGTGCGCGGGAAGCGATGAGGTCATGGTGCTTAATATAGCGATTTCATCACAGCCCTTCTCCCCAGCAACACGGCCCGGCTCCCGCCGCCCCCCGGCCGGCAGCGCCCGGGATGCGGAGGGATGCGGGGCCAGCCCGGGGCTGTACGGGGCCGCCCGTGCCTGGTGTCACAGTGCCGCCCTCTGGGCACCGCGGCCGGACGATGGGGATGCTCGGTGTGGCCCCCCCAGCCCCCAAATATCCAGATCTGAGCGGCATACTGAATCCATCGCCTGTCCCCCTCCCCTTCATCCCCTCGCCACTCCGTGCCATCCTATCTCAGCCGCGGATTTAGAAGCAGGGGTGGGGAAGGCGGTTTTTCCCTCCTCCCCACCCTGCTCATGCCCCACAGTCCTGTAAACCGCTTCCCATTTTCCTAAATAATAAGCTTTTCCTTTCCTCTTTCTTTTTCCCCATCACACCCACATGGAATTTTCTCCCTGCTCTGCTTCTGAGATACAAATCGTAGAGATATGGGGGAAAAAATGTATTTTTCTCCCTAAAAAAAACCCCAGAGGTTCTAGTGAAGTGCCCCAGCCCTGCACCTGAACCCTCTTGGCTGCATCACATGGGGAACTGGGAGAGCGGAGAGAGGTCCATGTGGAGGCAGGGCCTCACAGAGATGGGATTAGGGCCACAGTGATGTTGGAGCTGTAACCCTTCCCTGCTGTGCCAGGGCAGCATCGTCTCCACAGCCCCCTTCCCTCCTGGGAATACAGGGAAAGATGTGGGTTTGGGACTTACCAGCTAGAAGGGCCTGCTTCAGCTCAGCATCCCCCAGTGCACTGGGGCCGGATCTGTAGAGCACCTCACTGTCGAGACCTGGGGGACAGGCAGGAGAGAGAGGTTAATGCCGAGCTCCACATCCCCCTCTCCAACATAATGAAAGCAGGCAGGGACTGAGAACACCAAGCTCCCACGTTGCGTGGGTACTGGGGTGGGTGGGGAGAAGTTTGGCTCCAGTGATGCTCTCGGGGTCTCTCAAAGCATGGCAGAGCCAGTGAGTGTGCCCTGTGGATGGATGGGCACTGTGGGTCTCCCTTCATACCTTGCTTTTCCAGTGCCTCGATGAGCCTGGCCACGGTCTGCAGCGCCTGCTCGGGGAGGGTGGGATGCTCGGCGAGCTCTGCCTGCCCAGGGAGCCCTGTGATGGAGAGAAGGGGAGAACAAGTTTGGAAATTCCTGCCTGCTGGAATTCCAGATTCTTTCCTCAGCTGCCCCAGGACAGGATCAAGCTGCTGCTTTGGCAGGGCCACAATTAATACTTTGGCTCACACATGTCCAGTTTTGGAGCACTTCTCCCTTATTTTATCCTCTTTTTGCAGTAAGAGTCACCATTGGGGGCTCAGCTGCTTGCTGAGATACAAAGATCTGCTTGGGCACGTGCCCTGTCCATAGGGAGGATCCCATCCTGGGCATGGAGACCCTTCAGGCCAAAACCCCTTCCCCACCTCTCCTCCCACGGCACTTAGACTGCCTCCTCTCATCACCCACATCCCACAGTGACACAGGCAGGAGCTGGGGAGCCAGATCCATACCCACCACCAACAAGGCTTTCTGCAGCTCTCACCCACTTGGATTATCTGGTGTCTGCAACAGGGTTGAGCACAGGACCAGGGAGGACGCAGTCCTGCCCTGGCTGGCAGAGACCCCCCTCAGCCCTCGGAGAGCCCCTCAGCTGAACATGGGTCAGGCTTCCCATGGCCCAAATTGCCATGTACTGCTGACTCCTGGGTTTTATACCAAGGACACCTCACCCCAGACCATGACAGAGAAGAGCAAACCCCGCAGCAGGCAGGAATGCAGCTGTCCTTATCCCAGGCCATGTTGTATCCACCCATCCCTTTTTATCACCCCAGGTGATAAAACCCTCCCTGTGTGGGTTATACTGGAGGGAGACTCTAGCAGTGCAGTTCTGGGTTTTCTCCCTACTTTCTCTCTTTAGTGGCCTTTAGTAGACCCCAGTGGGCAGGGGGCTGGCAGGGGCAGGGGCTGCCACCGGCTGCAGCACATCAGAGCCACGTGTGACTGCTGCAGTACAGACAGCATGTGGAAAGGCTGTGGGGGGGTGTTGGAAATGGCTTTGAGCAGGGCCATGCTGCCTTCAATCTTTTGCAAAAACACATCCTGGACACAACAGGTGGATCCAGGGTAAGATCCTCACCGCGGTGATGCCCTGGTGCTCCCTGGAGAACAGGGCAGGATGCAAACCTCCTGCTCATGGGTGGCTGAGCCAATCCTCAGGCACAGCTGCAACCCCCAAGCCCAGCAAGAGGGTCTCCTCTACCATCCAAAGAGGATGTGTGGGTGCCTTGGATGGGAACATGGAAGATTTCAGGGATTAGAGCAAAACACATCATTAGGAGCTCATGTAAAAATGTCGTCACTGCACAAGTGTGTTTGTAATTAGAGAAAACTGGGCTTTTCCTCCAAACCAGTGGCTTAGGCATAAGGTGGTAACTGCAAAATATAACTGTTGCTCCTTGTTGGGAACAGCAGGAATGGCCCCAAGCCGTGCCAAGCTGGACCAAGAATCCTGATACCCTGCTCAGCTCCAGCCCCAGGTGAAGTGAAGGTGATTCCTCTCAGCAGTGGTGCCACCCAGAATAACTAGTCAGGGGCAAAATGGCCAAGCTCCTGGGAAATCTCCTGGGACTTGGATCTGCTGCAGAGCCATCTTCAGGATGTTATTTAATTAAAAAAAAAAAAAAAAGACCCTTTCTCCCTGCAGAGTCAGCCCTGACTCGAAGGCATGACTGGGACTTGCAGTGTCTCTCTGTTGTTCAGAGCTTTCCCCATGGTTTCAGCCAGGTCAGGGTCCCCATGTGGCACCAGGGCTTGGTGAGCACTGAGGGCACTCAGGGTGGGACGCTGCTGTCACAGAAAAATAAACTAAGGCTGGCCAAAGAAAAGGTCCCTCAAACATTCAGCTGGGAATGGAAACAGTACGGGAAGGACTAAAAACAAAAAAAACCCAGAAAACAAAAGCACTTTCTCTTCCAAGAGCATGTTGGAGATTTTTACTCTAAGGGAATTCTCAACAGCCAGAAGGTTTGGGTTTAAACTGACGTAAAATGGCACAGACTGCTCCCCTGCTGCAGAAAGACATGGCTGTGGGACATGGATGTCTCCTGCTGAGGTGCCTGCACTTCCTGGCATTGCCCCAGGAAAGGCACCTCGGAGAGGGGCACCCCATGGCACAGCACCGAGGAGGCAGTACCCAACATCCCCCAGGACAGGGGCCTGGACACCTGTCCATGGCCAGAGAATGTCCTGCAGATAGTAGCACCCTCCCCAACCTATCCCCAAAACCTGCATGTAGGTTTTTTTTCTTCCTATTAAAAATGCATTTTACATTTTTAAAAATTTTATTATCCTCTTGCCCAAGCACGGCTGGGCCCCCTGCACTGAGACCTTCCACATGGGCCAGGCTCTCCAGGCAGAAGAGCTTCCTTGACTTACAGGGCAGCACCACATCCCCAGTACCTGCGGGTAGGGGCCCCTTGTAGAGGAGCCCATGCCACCCTCTGTGTGAGGCAGGCCCAAGGCAATGGTGATGAGCAGAAACAAGACGGTGTCTTCACACTTTTTCCTGGTGAATGAGGCTGGAGACCCCCAGGGTCTGCTCCTGTCTGACTTGAGCTGTCCACACCACAGCACTGAGCTTGCGAGGGCTCTGCCTGCTGAACAGCCAGGGCAGAGGGCTCCTCATGCACCAGTGAGCTTTTCTGGAAAGGAGGCTCAAACCCCTCATCTGACAGGGTAAGCACCCCCAAAAAGTGGCCTCCACCCTCCTGCAAAGGTAGCACGTAGCTGCTCATGGAGCCTCACCAGTGCTGCTGGGACTGCGGCTGCCTTGGTGCACTCAGGGCACTGGTCAGGGAGGAGCATCTGCATTTTGGTGGGGGTAGGCAGAGGGGGCCCAGTATCCTTTTCAAATGGTGTGAGGGATGTGCATCAGGCACCGCATGACAACCCCACACATGGACATGGACGGTCCCATGCTCAGCCCAGGAGTCAGGTGGTCCTCACCTCTCAAATCACGGTGGCAAGGGGGTCCTGAACCATATTTTGAAGTGAGATGGACTCCTCATCAGTGGATGCCCCTCTAAACCTGGGACCAATGCCCAGTCAGCTCAGAGGGGAAGCAGGTTCTCTGATTACCACAGCTGTGCCATGGTCCCCGACTGGGAAAGGAGGGTGCCCACGGTGCCAGACCAGCAACCAGGCAGCTGCAACTGAAGGTGATGCCTCCCTCCCAGACCCACACAGACAGACATTTTTCCTCCATCACATCCTGGAGCAGGAGACCACCATGGCTTTGGCTGGGGTTGGCAGGATACACCTGGCTGGAAGAGGGGATTCTTACTTTGCTTTAATTTCTTTTCATCTTGTGCACATTACACAACTGCTGTGAAATCCCTCCCAGCCCCAAGGCCCTTGGCCATGGTGAGTGGTGAGGGCAGAGCTGGCTGCATGAGCTCCGCAGAGAAATGGCTGGAGGCCCCAGTGCCAGGAAGGGTCCTGTCGAATATTCCCCCCAGCCCTGTGCTGCAGCCCCCAGGGACAGAGGAGTCCCCCAAGGACCAATTCCACCGCCTGCCAAGATTGTTCCCTGTCCCAGCTTGCACAAAGTGACAATGAAGCTGGGAGCTGGCCGAGGGCCAGAGCTTGCCCGGGCACTGAGAGCAGCTTGAATCAGGTGCCGCAGTGGTGGGGAGAAGAGCACTTGGAGAAAAGGTCTCTGAAGACCACCATGGGGCTTTCTGATCCTCTCTGGGGGACCTGCATCTTCTCCTGTGCTCTCATGGACATGGATCCCCATGGACACCCCATTCCAGCACAGCAGCCAGACTGGGATGCTGATGAGGAGCAATCCCTGCAGCATATTTGCCTAGGGGATAGTGACACGCTGGGCACTCCCTGTCTCTCCTGAGGCTGCCTTGGTGCACCAGGGCAGATAATTCCTGGGACAGCTCTCCTACTGTGTCTGGATCTCCATGCCGAGAGCGGATTCCCCCCAAGCCACCTAAATTACAAGCATCCACCCCGGCTCCACGCCACCCTCACCATCTTGCAGGGACACCCACCCGTGGGCTCCCACCTTCCTGCTCCCCTAGCACTCACCCCAGGGTGTGGGGGTCCCAGCGGGTGGCAGGGGCAAGGGCCGTGGCCTGGCCTTGGTGGCGGTGGTGGTGATGCGTGTGGGACCCAGGTACTCCACGTAGGTGCCGGGGAAGTCTCCGCGCTCCTTGGTGCGCTCGTTGATGCCGTGCAGCCAACCCTGGGGGTTGCGCTCGTCCCCGTCCTTGTAGTTGGGGCTGCTGAGCAGCCCGGCCCTGCTGACCGTCAGCACATCCCCAGGGCACAACGCCAGGTCCTCCTCCCGGTCCTTCTGGTACTCGTAGAGAGCCCGGTACTGCAGCCCGTCCGAGGAGGCCATGGCGACAGCGTGGCGTGGGTCACACTGCCCCGATCCAGCCGGGCATCGGGGGCCCAGGGTGCCCACGCAGGGCAGGGATGGCTGGGCTTGGGCAGCGAGGTGGGGTGGGGAGCGTTCCTTTCCCTGCACACGCAGAATGAAAATTTCAGTGTTGGAAAATGTCCGAGAAGGAGAGCAGCTCCTTGCCCTCCAACCCTCAAACTGCTGTGGAGCCACACCAATGCCTGGGACTCATCAGGGCTGGCTCAGGTGTGGGGAAGGAGCCATTTCTTCACCAGGGCAAACGGAGGGGGCCGAATGAGGCTAATTGGGGTAGAGGGTACAAATTGGGGTAGAGGGCACAAACGTGAGTCCTCTTTTCAGCCTGGCCTCATCCACCCGTGCTGGGGACCTCCCTCTCCCTGCCGGAGAGAAAGCCACCGTGTTAGTGACCAAACCACTGCCTTGACCTCAACCTCGTGCTCTATTCCCCCATCCATCCCTGCCTCCCAACACCAGGGAGAGCCCAGCAGCCCGCTCAGCTCCAGCTTCCCAGGGAGCTCCCGCCAGCAGGGCTCGGCCGCTGCACGCGAGGAAAGTACCGGCAAGAGTCTGGAAAGTAGGGCAAGAGATCACGCCATGGGTTTTTAAAATAGACATATGTGCTGAGAAACCTCCTGCTGCACGCAGCTCCCCTCCGGCAGCTCCAGCCTGGCATTGCTGCACGGAGCTGGCAGATGAAGATGTAGGATTTTCATGTGGGTGTGGGTTTTTTTTTTATTTTCTTTCATGTTTTTTTGTAAATTTTTTGATGCATTTTTATATATTCCTCCAAGAGTGACATCATCCCTAGGGGGAAAGACTGTGCTGCTGCCCACCCACTGCCCCCCAAGCTTCCCCGCAGGACCCCGCGGAAGAGGGATGGAGGGGCGATGAGCAGCAGCTGTCTGTCTGTCCATCCATCCACCTGCCTCCCAGAGCCCTCCCGCTGCCCCTCCAAGCCTTACCGGGCGCGGTGGCTCCACCGGCGGGAGCGGAGAACGGGAGCGGAGCGGAGCCGGCTCCCGGCCCNTCCCCAGATGCAGCAGCATCTCTGCTCCAAAATTGCATCTCCCATCTCCGGGTCTCCATCCATCCTTAGGGATGCTAAAGGACAGGGGAGGACCAGCACCCTATGGATACCCCCCTTATGCCAGCCAGCTCTCCCTGTGCACCCACATAGGATGCCATCCCTTAGCCAGGCTAGAAAACACGCACAGGACAGGCAGGAGACGCCATGGAGAACCCTCGGCCCGGGGATGCTCCAGTTCCTCGCTCTCCTCCTGAGCTTGGAGAAGCTGTCCCAGTATTTGACTGTCCGTGAGGCACTGAGAGGTTGATGTGATGGTCCCAGAGGCACAAAGGTTTGTTTTTTATATATATATTTTTTTTTTTTTTAAATCCTTGCTTCTCTGATTCTGACTTTTCTGAAATGGTCGTGGCTCCTTGTCTTTGCTGCAGGTTGGACATCCTAAAAATAGATGGTACCTAAAACACAGGCTCTGGGAAATGCACACTGGCTGAATCCAGGCCACTGCAGGGAGCAGTGCAGAGGTGGCATGAAGTCCAAGGAGGAACCACAACTGCTGGGAAAACTGAGGAAACAGACAGAGAGGCCCGCAGAGCAACACAGTTTTATGGCCCTTCTCACCCATCATTTCATCAAACTCCCCCCTTCTTTCCTTGCAGCACACGGCCGGAGGGTTCAGGACAGCAGCATCCTGGGGGATTTCTCCCCAACTGCATTTCCTTGGGCAGCATGCAGTCCCCATTGCCCCACTCCCCAGCTGGATCACGCCCAGCTGCTGGTCTTTGGGGATTAAAAGGGATTTTTCCCTCCTTCGTCCCATTTCTGCTGGCACCGTCCTGCTGTTGCAGCTGCCAGGACAGAGTCAGAGTTGTTTGTGAACAGCCACACGCTGCCCTCCCCTGAGCTGTGCTTCCCCAGTCGCATTCCCTGTGCCCCATCGGAGATGAAGGGATTTTGCCGGGTGTCTAAAGCCCTGCTTGGTCTCCTCAGGGTGTCCCACTGGGGTTGTCAAGTCAACCAGGCTGAGCATGGTGCCAGTGCTCTAGGGGCTGCCTGGAGAAAGACAAGGGGGTGTTTTGCTCCTGGGAGAGATTAAGGCTGACAAGGCTGGTGAGTACATCACCATCTGATATTACCACCCATGCTGTCCTAGGATCAATCCTATATACAGGCAACAAATTAACACAGTCCTGGGGCTGTGGGGCAGGGGAACAGCGTGGCATGACACCCATCATCTCCCCTTTCCAGGATGCCGAGTGGGATATCTTTCCCTTCTGATATATCTCAGGGTCTCCAAACACAAAGGCACCATCTCCTGCTGAAGCCAAGTTCCACTGCCCACCACCCTGCCATCAGATGGGGCTGAGCAACACCCAGCCCTCTCTGACTCCCAGGGACCCTCAGAGCACCTCTTACGCCACATTCCAGCTGCACTGCAGCAGGATCACTCCCAAAATTCTGCACCCAGGACTACCCTTCACTCTGTGTCATCCCACACAGTTAATTCAAACCCTCACCTCACTCCATCCCAGAGCTGGGCACAACCCCCAAGGTGGGCAGAGAGCCCTCAGAGAGCACCCTGTGAAGAAGCAAAAGGTGCTTCAGACCTTCACTGCTATTAATTGAACCAGAGGAGCTGCCTGTCAGGCTCTGATTAACTACAGATCCGTCCTCATTGGCTTAATGAGGAGCACTCATGGTGATGAGAGCTTTGCCTTGGCTTGCCTCGCCTTGACTGTTCTGTGGAGTATGCAGAAGGAGCTCTCTTTGCTCCTTGCACCCAATGTCCCCTTCAAGGTCCCCTTTGCTCAATCTCCATCCAGCCCAGGATGGGGCTATGAAGACGAGACTGATGTGTCTCCTCAGTGGGGTCCCTATGCCCTGCTGTAGCCTCTCTCCTCTCCTAGCCAGAGGGACAACCCTTGATGGGAGCATGTCCAGGTGTCCAGGGGATGCTCTGCATCCGCCTTGACTGCCTGTCCTGGCCTTCCCAAAGTGACATAGGCCTCGTTGCTCCCCTCTTCGCTTTGGGAGCTGCCCAGTGCCATCCCGTCCAGCAGCCAGATGTGCTGGCCATGCTCACACCCAGGGAAGTTAGCCACTGTGAATAAATAGAGCATAAATAGAGTTGTTAACGTGCCTGGCTGGAGAAAGTGTGGCTGCAGAACTGCGCTGTGCCCTTCCAAGCTGGGTAAAATACACAGAAGAGATTTAGGTTTCCACTGACATTTCAGGGTCGGCTTTTTTAGTTTCACCTCTGTTTCCCCACTTCGAAGGGGTACGTGCCTTGCTTCTCTTCTCCTTAGGAGCAGGGAAACTCCCTCGCTTTTCTCCCAGGGAACCCAGGAGTGAGCTCTGGCCTTTGGGGGGTGTTGGTTTAGGAAGAGGCAAGTGCTTCTTCACACAACCTCCCGGCGTGGCACAGCTCGGTTCCACAGCCGTGCTCTGCCCCCAACACCGAGCTGCCCGCTGGGCTGGGGCTACCTCAGGCATGGGGAGGGAGGGAGGTGCTGGAGAAAACCCAAGCAACGCAAGGAAAGGCTGGGGGCGGTGCTGGAGCTCTTTCCTGCGCCTCTCTGCTGGACCGAAGCTTCACAGCACGGCAGGTGCCAGAACCTGTCGGAGCGGGTGCATCCCCAGCGTGGCACTGGGGACCCTCAGTGCCACCTCCCTGAGTACCGAGCCCCGAGATGGGACACGGCCCTGCAGGAGAAAGGGTCTTCCTGGTTGGGAGAAAGCTCCATCAGCCATCCAGCCCTGGCCACCCTCGCTGGCGAGACAGCGGCGAAGGCTTCGCAGCCCGGCTCTCGCCTGCAGGAGCCCCCAGAGCGGCGCTCAGACACGGAGCTGTCCTGATGTGACCCCGCAGCGCAGCCCTCGGCATCCCTGAACCTGCCCGGCTTGGCTCTACGGCAGCCGCCGCCTCGGCATGGCCCTAGTTAATTAATTCGGGAGGGATTTGCCGGCCTGGACACATGTGAGAAACATGGAAATGTTATCTGAAGGGGTGTGGGCAGGCAGCCAGGGCAGGGCAGGCATTGGGGGCGTCACTGCAGGGGGTGCATGCATGGAAAGACGCTCAGCCTGATACAAAAGTCATGTAGCCCCTCTTTAACGGCGTTATTAACACACAGCTGGAAAGAGCACACTGATTAACATCAGATATGTAAGGCACAGGGCCAGATCCTTACACTGAGGGATGCACACCAGGGGAATCCGCTGCTTGGACACATTTGTAGCCCCCCGTTATGATCCCTGTATTTACACCCCAGGCCCCATGTGGCAGAGATCATGGTGTAAGATGCGGCAGCTCCTGTGTTTTGGACTCAAGTTGTGGTTTTGCACATAGCCACAGAAATGGGGAGGATTCCCCTGAAGTGGGAGCTGCAGGGAAATTGGTGTGGTCCTGCTGCCCAGTCCATCCCATGGTAGAGGAAATGGTGATTTCTACAGTTGTGCAGCCAAAATTCTTTGGATTTTCGAAGCTGAGAACTGAAATACTTCATTTTCAAGACATCAAAAACTTTTGGCTGCTGTAGATACTCATTTCTCTGCATCAGGAGGTGGGAAGTGATGAATTCAGCACAAATTTGCAACATTCAGTAACTTCCATCTGCAAATCTGAAGTCAGCTTCACCTGCGGCACATTGCAATGTGTCCGTGCATCCAGACTCTCCAAGTGACTGGATGCTGGACAGACAGCTGGTTAGATGCTGCCTGCCCAAAGCAGAGATGTGAAACCCCTTTGCAAGGGGCTCACCTGGCTGGGGCTACCTCAAAATCCTGGAGACTTGGCTGGTCTCCATGGCTGGGGGTGCTTGGGGCTTCTTACCCAGTGCTTTACCGTGAGGGAAACTGAGCCACGAGGGGGATGTCCCAGTGCCCAGCAGAGTCCCAGTGTGTTGCATTAATCCAAGTGAGCCTGGTTTAGCACCCACCTGGGTTCTTCACTGTCAGATTGTTCTGGATCATTAGCATTTGCTAATCCATGCAGGATCTGAGCAGTGGGGCTTGCTGGGGGCTGCCAAGGTGCATTGTGCCCAGCTGGGTGACAGATGCCAGTTTAGGTTTCCCAAGCAGATGCTTTGTTAACCTTGCTGTCTAATTTGCTGCAGAGAGGGATGGATGGCTGCTCCAAAATGCCTCCTCAAAGCACCCAGCAGCTGCCCATGCTGCCTTGCTGGAGCCCTGGGTAGGATGGTGCCAGTGCAGGGAGACTGTGCCCGTTGTGTGCCTGGACATTAATGAGAGGATGCCAAAGACCAAGTTCATCAACTTGGTCTTTGGCATCCTTTGGTGTTGAAATTTAGCACTTGAGAGCTCAAAATGCAAACACAAGCTGGAAGAAGCATGAGGCTGGAGCAGAGCTTACAGCTTTTTCTTGAAGAAGAGACCAGGAAAGGAGGCTTGGTGCAGACACCATGGCCAGATCCTGACACCATGCCTGGCTCCTCCACTCTCCCAGGCATGGGCTAGTGGCCAGGCTGGGGACAGAGGACCTCAGGGGCGACAACTTGTGGCCATTTCCCTGCTCTCATTCTCCCGGTGTCAGGTCACTTGGAGAAGCCTTGCTACCCATGCCCTGGTGAGAGCCAACCCCATGCTCCAGGGAAGGGGATGCTCAGGGTCCAGCTGGGCTGTGTGAAGGGATGGGGACAGCGGGAGATGTTGTGGCCTTGCTGGGCAGGACGGATGTGGGAATGTCACTGGGCTTGTCCTTGTGTGGTCAGGTCAGGCCTTCCTGGAGATCCAGAAAATCCAGCCCTGGTTCCCTAATGGGGTGATGCTGGGGAGTGGCCAAACCCTGGGCTGTGGCACCAGGTACTGGGGAGGTGAGTGGAGCAGCCCATAGCTTGTCCTTTGGTTTTCTCTGTGGCTGGGAATGATTGGGAAAGAGAACAAGTATCTACATATTTGCCAAAAATTATTTTTGGGGTGGGGGACTCGCGTGCAGCACATAGGGTCAGGCTGGGATGGGGCAGCTTTTGGGAGGGGGGCAATGTGGTGGTCTTCATCTGAATTTAGAAGCAGCAGTGCCCCTTTGGGAGAGAGATCCCTCAGCAGCTTCATGAAGCTGCTTCAGGGAAGGGCTGAGGCTGCAGACAGTGAGGGGGAGAGGGCTCTAAATCTCCCAGGTGTATCACGAGTTGCCTTAATACTCAGGTGACTGAGAGGGTTAGAGGCTTCCCCCAAATCCCACCGGGATTTGGCTGGAGCCCAGCGGGGCTGACTTCATCCTACTGCAATGTATCATTACGGCCGGGCAGGGAATGTGCTGTGGGGTTTTGGGGAGCTGGGTGTGGGCTCTCTGCTGAGCGCACACAGCCTGGTTTCCTGCCTGCTCTTGCAGGATGAGGTCTCTCTCCCCTGCCTCCTGCACTGCTCCTCGGTCTGATGACACACTGAAGGGATGTGCTGGGGGAGCTGGGGAGGGGATCAGCACAAGCTTCTGTCCCAAAGGTGCACTGGACCAGCAAGGACCACCGTGAGGGTCAGGTCTGAGTGGAGAGGGGGCAGCTTCCCACTGCGTGGTGTGTGGCTCTCTTGCAGCCCTCCTGAGTGGGAAACCAGCTCTGTTTCACAGTGCCTGTCCAAAGAAAACCACTTTTGGCAGCCCTTAGGCAATGGCAGGTCTCTGATGACCTGCTCCAGCGCTGGCATCTGTTACGGCTGTCACTGTCCTCTTCTGCCATCACCCTGCTGTGTCCCCGCCAGCAACAATCCACCTCCCAGTGCCGCAGCTGGGGACGGCCCGTACAGCTCTGGCTCTTGCTTTGCAAACCAGCTTGTGCGGCTGTTCCCCCAGTGCCCTCCTTTGCCTGCTTCTCTTGTCGCCCAGGATGTTGGAGGTTTGGATTTTGGAGACATTCCTGCCCGAGTGATCCCGGGAAGGGGGACCAGCAGTGCACCCACACAGTGGAAGATGGGATGCCTCAAGCACGGCTGGCAGGGGGAGGTTGTGACCCGGTGGGCTCAGACTGGGGGGCTGTGACTGCTGGAGCTGTTCACAGCTGGGAAATCCCAAGTACAGTGCCCAGCACGGCTGCTGAGCGCCTGCGAAGGAGGAGGGCAGTGGGGTGGTACCCCCACAGCTGCAGCATCCGCCATGGGGTGAAGCCCCTGATATCCTTGCCCCCTCCAGTCCCCGTCGCAGGGCTCCCCGCGGCTCTGTCGGGTGCGGACTAAGCGGGGCTGTCAGCTCACGGCAGCAGCGGGACGGGGTCATCGTATGCCCCCCGGCCCGCCGAGGGNCGGGCGGGGCTGGACGGGGCGGGGGGGGCGGCTCCGGGGCCGCGCCCGCTTAAAGGGCAGCAGCGGCGGGGTGGAGGTGGCAGAGCGGGCTGGGTCGGGTCGGATTGCGGTGCCGGGTTCTGTTTTCTGCTCAGGTAGGTCAGGCTCTGTCCCTTTCTGCCTCTGGGGACTCCCCCGGGCTCCCCGAGAGGGTCGGGCCAGAGTGGGGGCTTTCCTCAATAACCTCTTTACTCTCTCCAGGTGCAAAGATGGGGTGCTTTACCTTTATAAAGGTTATGATGATCCTCTTCAACCTGGCCATCTTTGTAAGTGCTCCCCGGGGTCTGGGGGAGCTGGTGCGGGGTGGGTGCACCCCGTCTGGCTGAGCTCTCCTGCCCCTCCTTGTTCTGTGTGCGAGGGAGCAGGGGGTGTGGGCAGGTGAGTGTAGGTGCGATTTGTTCCTGTGGGACCCGCTGGAGTGTGAGGTCTGGTCTCTGACCTCAAATTGAGGGATAAAGCCCTGACTTTGGGTGGGTTTTACTCCAATAGGGCTGTGCTGGGCTCTGGGGACAGAGGCTGTTGCATCAGCTGCCCGTGTCCCTTGCTCTGCTGAAGCTCTGGGAAGGGGTGCTGTGTGCCCCAGAGCAGAGGGGTTTGCTAGGTCCCTGCTTGGTGGGCCCAGTCTCTGTAGAGGAGCAGCCCGTGTGTGTGTCTGTGACCAGTGGTGTTGGGGTTCTTGGACACTGAGGGTTTCCAGAGGGTTTTCCTCTGCTCCCACACAGGGCAAAGGGGAGTGGAGCTCCGGAGAGCCCTGGCTCTGCAGGAACAATGGAGCCACCTGGAAGGGGGTGTGGTAGGATACAGCTTTGGGAAAGAGAGGGTGCAGAGCCTCCAGGCTTGCCCTGGTAAAACACTCCCTCCTTAAAGTTCTTGCTAGGATTTGGGGGTGGTGGGGAAGGTCAAGCAGGTGGAGGGCAGGGCTGCGACAGACTGAAGGCAGCCTAAGCTGAGCTTGTCCAGGAGTGTGTGAATGTCTGGGGCCAAGAGGCTGCCCCTCCGGGTGGGTGGATGGGCAGGAAACTGCCCTGGATGGAGAAACTTAAGAGTGTCTGAACTGGTCATGTGGACCTCTTTAGGATCATGGCAGGGCTGGTGCGTTGGCTGCCCTGCATGGAATGTTCTGCCCTGCTGCTGGCACTGAAACCGCTGGGGCTGGGGAAGGAAGCAGCTGTGACACCACACAGGGGATGTACTGGTGGTGAGGTGTGTTTCAGGGTACTGGCCCATCTTGCCACCCCCCACGTGCGGTCGCAATGCCCTGAGGGTGCCCACAGTGCCCCGAAGTCTTGCTTTGGTATGGTGAAAAATTGCAGAGGAGAAATAGCTGTGCCAGGATCTTCCCCAAATAGCAAATCTCTTGCCTACCTGGAAGCTGACATTGCCTTTCTCCTCCCAGCTCAGTGGCGGGACCCTCCTAGGAGTTGGCATCTGGGTCAAAGTGGATGGAGAGTCATTCGTGGATATATTTGGGACACTCTCCTCTAGCGTCCTGCAGGTTGTGAATGTGAGCTATGTTCTCATCGTCATTGGTTCCATCCTGCTGGTGATTGGCTTCCTCGGGTGCTATGGTGCCCAGAAGGAGAGCAAGTGTCTCCTGATGATGGTATGGACCTGACTTACTTCCTAATTAAGCCTCATTTGAGCTGGGTCTGTGGCAGGGGAGATCGGATGGACATATTTCACTGTGGATGTTTCCATGTGTGGCAGTCTGGGTGGACCTTGGAAAGGCAATGCTGGACTCAAGGTCTGCCCAGAGAAAGGGAGCGAGGAGGAAGGAGGTGGTACTGAGCAGTGGTTTCTCTTAGAGTGTGTCCAGAGAACTCAACCCCATGCAGATGGAGGGTTGGAGAACCCCAAGGCTGTGCTACTTCTGCCTTGACCCCTGAGGTCCTGTGACCCTGGGGAAACAGATAGGTTTCTGGGGCCCCTGAGGATTCTGGCTGTTGTTTTGACTTCCCTCCCCTTACTGCATTCCAGTTCTTCTCAGTGGTGCTGATCATCTTCATTGCTGAAATTGCTGTTGCTGTGGTGGCTCTGGTCTACACAGGTCTTGTGAGTGATGTACCTGAATCTTGGGTTGGGCTGATCTGGGACCTGTCCTACTTCTCAGGAAAACAGGAGATGTGGGTTGGCAATACTGCCCATGGATGGGGAAGCTGAGGGATGGGCACTGCTGCAGAAAGAAGGGATGTTAGTTGCTGCTGGCACTGGCTACGTTGGCAGGCAGGGGTAGCTTGGCTGGGCTAAGGGTGGTGGGAACAGGGATTCCTGTTGTACCCTAACCCTCATTTTTTTAGGGCAGATTTTTCCCACTTCTTTCTCTCAAGCCCCTCAGTCCATTACCAGCTTAGGCTTGTCTCCTCCCCATCTCTGAGGGTAGGAGCTATATGGGGGAAGAAGTTCCAAGTGCCTAATGCTGGGCAAAGTCAACCCCTTATTAGGCAGCTGAGGAAACACCTGGGGAGAAAGGTGACTGCCTCATTAGGCACTAGGGAAGTCAGCCGAAGGGAAAACGTCATTCCTGGCTCCCTCACTTAACACTGCTTATCAGATGACTCACTGGTCATAAGTGACCTTGGTGTCATAAAGCACTGTGGGTCAAAGGGACATGGTGTGACATAATTCTGGCCATACTGGGTCTTGCTGGTCTCCTCCCCTTAGGCTGAGACCAGAATGGGGGTGATTGGCTCTGTGGTGTTCCTCAAGATCTTCTCTGATGGTGTTTTTGTGCACCTTCTTCCAGGCAGAGACGCTGCTGTCGGCTCTGGTGACCCCTGTCCTGAAGGAGAAGTATGGGGTGGATCCTACTTTCACACAGATCTGGAATACCACCATGACAAAGGTTTGCTGAGCCCTGGGACCCTCACCTGTGGGTTAGGATCCTCCCAACACAAACCCTGTGTGCACCTGAGTGGGGCAGTGGGGTGGGAATGGGAACACTATCACAGCCCTGGATGTGCTGAGCTGTCACCACCTCATCAGCTTCCCTGGTGACTGGGAACTACCTGTGTGGGTCCCATGGCTGGGGTGAGAGATATATGTGATGGTGTGTGGGGCAAAATCCTGTTCCCTAGCTGACTATTGAGCACCCTGCCAGAGCTGGGTTGAACTGGGTGATGCCCTCCATGAGGCAGTGTGGTCCAGATTGTGTCAGAGGCAGGAGGGAGACATGAAGGATGCTCTTCCCATCCTTTTCTCTTTCTCCCTCTTAGGTCCACTGCTGTGGCTTGAATAACTACACAGACTTCAATGATTCTGTCTGGTATGAGAAGCATAAGACCTACCCCGATCCGTGCTGTGATTCGAAGCAGCCCTGCACTGTCGCGCTTGCTGCAGAAAAAAATGTCACGGTATGGACATGCTGGTGGTTCTTGCCCTCTGGCAGAGCCTGATTTGGGGTGTGCCTGGGCACAGGGGTGGAAACCTGTCGTTCAGCTCCAGCCCCTGCTCTGGACATGGCAGTCCCATGGGCTTTAACTCCTGGAGGGATGCTATGGTAGCCTTGGCTTGTCTCTGATAGAGACAAGCAAAGCTGTTGCTGTGGTCCTAAAGGAGGCAGGGTGGGATGCCTCATGCTGGACATGAACCCAGCACACAGAACTCCGTCTTTTTGGGTGATTTCCCTGCCTTCACTGCTTCTGTTCTCCCTTCTGCTAATATTTGACCTAGGAAGTGGCCAGGTTGCCCTCTGAATCCCCCAGATGCTTCTCCAAGGCTGTGTGCTCTGGGTTGGAGAAGTACACCTCCCTTTCTGGGGATGCTGTGTGCTGACAGTTGGGGCAGCACCCCCTCTTGCTCATCCTCACCTGTGTGGTCGCCTTTTGCAGGGTTGTTTTGACCAGATCTTGGAAGAAATCAGAACTAATGCAGGAGTGGCAGGTGGTGTGGCAGCTGGCATCGCTGCATTGGAGGTGAGTGCGTGAGCATTGCTGTGCTACCTTTTCCTTGTACCTGGGGCTGAGTGGTGGGGCTGGGACCAGCCTGGGTGGCTGAGGGGGCTGGTACAGCCCCATGGAGCACTGTCTGCTTCAGGCTACTGAGTCGTCTTCCCTGGGCATATCCAGCTATTCCTCATTGCTGCACTGGGAATGGTGGGCTGTGACTCAAACCCATGTTGGGAAGTGGGAGGGAATATGCACATTTAGGAGGGCTGACTTCTGTCTTGCCACCCCCAGATCGCGGCCATGGCGGTTTCCATGTACCTGTACTGTCGGCTGGATGAGAAATGACCCCATGAGGCAGGAAGATGATTTGCTCCTGCCCATGCTGGGGTGCACCTGTGGCGTGCCATGCTCGTGGGGGGACCCCATCCCTCCCTGGGTCTGATGCTGTCCTATGCACTGTGATTTATAGCTGTATTTTGATCTACTGAGCTGGGATCTGTAGAGTTTGTGTATATTTTTGTACTGATATGGCACACAGTCTGTACATAGAGATTTGGAGTGGTTTTTGTTGTGGGATGGGGTGGGAGAAGCTGCTTGGTCTGTTTAGCTGATGTCAGCAGGAGATAAAGCAGCACAGGGGCCGTTCAGGGCTGCTGATGTGGCAATGGCACAGGAATGCCTTGATAAACTCTTGCAGGTGGACACTTTACCTATCCCACACTGTACCCACTGTGCACCTGAGTGGGAGCTGGCAGGGTCGGGAGCTGGCCTGTGCTCCCCTGCATCCCTCTATTGAACTGGGGCCAAGGTGTTGTAGGTGGTAACCTACCCCTTCACAGGGGGATGTATCTACCCATGCACCCATTTTCTGCCAGCCCCGACCCTGTTGCCGTGCAGTCCCCTGAAAGAGGGGCTGGCTAGTCTCTGCCCCTGCCCTGGCATGAAGACAGCCCTGGTGGTCCCTGGCCCTGTCATTTCATGGCTGAGCCCCTCTCCATGCTGCAAAGAAATGCAAATAAATTTCTCATCTTGGACAAAAAAACCTATTTTCTGGAGTTGATCTTGGTGCTGCCTTTAGTAAATACCCTCTTCTGGGGGAGTGCAGGGGTGGGAGCTGCCTTGTCTCCCCCCCACCTTTCCTTCCAGGTCCTCGCAGGCAGCTCTGCCCTCAGCCTGCCTGCCCTCCTTGCCTGTGCCGCCTCCTCTGCTCAGGTGCTTGGAAACAAGCAGCCCAGTGTTTGCACAACAGACGGGGAGCGGTGGGGGCCACCAGCAGCCTTAACACCCACCCACCCTCTGCAACAGCCACTGTTTGCTTGAAGCACCCATTCATGGAGTGAGCAACAGCTTGGCTTGAAAGGCAGAGCTGGTTGTGGGGGTTCCTGTGTCCTGATCAGCCCCAGGAACCTGAAAGGGGGGGTGAGGAGGGGGTGGATCCTGCCAGTCCCATCTCCAAGCATCTCCCTCCCCAGCATTGTCCCACACTGTCTGTGTGGTGCACCTGCAGTCCCTCTAGGTGTGGGGATGGTGAGGGCGGTCAGGGGTGGGCTGTGGGGGTTTCCAGACACCCTCTTTCCCCAGCATTGCTCCTTCTCTGCCCTTAAGGCTCTGCTTGCCCTCCCTCAGTTTTTCCATTTCAAAAGCGAGCCCAGGGTGGGCGGTTTGGGGTGGTGGATGTTCCCAAGGGCTGCTTCCCCCCGTTTTTGACATGAGGCTCCCTGGTTGTGGGACTGAGCACAAGGACTGAGGGAGGGTGGTGCTGAAGGACGGGGTGATTAGCAGTGGGGGAGGAGGCCACTGTGCAAACAGCTTCCCCCTGCACTGCCTTGCTCCATGCCTACCATGGCACCCTCTTATCAGCTCCTGGGCCAGGTACGGGGCTGCACCAAGGTACTGCTGTGGCCCTTTGGGGTCTGGTGAAAGTGGGATGGGCACAGGCACCTGCTCCCCACCCCGAGTGGCTCAGCCCTGGGGATGTGGGTTTTGGCCCTGCCCCACAGGAGGGTGTGGGGGAAAAGCTGCCAGAAAAGAGCCTCATCTTCACTGGATAGCTGAAGGCCACAGTTCCACCATAAACTGGTGTCACCTCATGGGTGATCTCAGGGCTTTTATGCCTCTTTTCCCTCTCAATGGATGCAGGAGCTACCTGGAACCTGATGGTGCCCAAAGCCCTTTCCAGAGGTGTTGTGGTGCCCAGGAGGGGGTTGGCACACAGCCGGGCACTCCTGGCCAATCCTCCCCTGATCCCTCCTAGTCGGGGGGGCTGCCTTGCAAAGCTGGCTCCTGGCACACACCCTCCCACTGTCACCCCTGTGGGCTGCAGTCGACTTGGGTGCAATGCCTGGCCCACCAATGGCTTCTGTCTTCACACCTCCTCCCGGCTGTGTTTCAGTGGGACAGGACAGGCTGTTTCTGTGGCCCTGAGTTTTGTCAATAACCCTGCAACCACCAGCTTTGTTCCTTCCCTCCACCTGCTGGGAAAACTTGAAGGACCAGTTTCTTCTCCAGGATGCGATTTCTCCCAATTGCCCTTCGCAGCTCTTGTCTGCCCTGGCAGCTGAAAGCACAGCAGGGGAGGGTAAGCCAGACTGGCACAGCCTCCCCTGTGCCCCCACTGCACCCCTGCTCTCCACTTACCACTGCCCAAGCATTATTGGAGGTTTTGGGCCCTCCAGAGGAGATCCCATACCATCACCAGCCCTGGGACACATCCCAGTCCATGAACCTATGTGGGAGACACCAGGCATCTCTACCCCTTGTTCCCCTTAGACTTGTCTGGATCTTCCACTGGCACCCCAGAAGCTGACAGTTGGGCAATGGAAGCATGAGGTCGAAAGGTCCCCAAGCACATTGACAGCAAACAGAAACTTCCTTATTGCCCCTCAGAAGATGTCAGGCGTTGCCTGAACACCTGGAGTATCTGGGTGTGTGCCAGGGTGGGGGCTCTTTTCCACCTGTAACACAGGGTGAAGGAGGGCAGGAGGGTAAAATCTCCCTGCAGGGATGTTGGGTAAGAAGTTACACAGTGCCCTGTGCCTGCCGGGACCCGGTCACTGTTGTCCCCAGCCATGCACCCACTCATGCTCCCTGGTCCTTGGGTTGTGCCCTGCTCCCCTCTGGCTGTAAGGGGAAGGCAGAAGAGCTGCCTTTCACACCCCTAGAAGCCCCATGGGGTGCCTGTGCTGCCACTGCCCTGCCATGATGTGTGCCACACACGGGCCAAAATTCCAGGCGATTTGTAGGGTGCATTTTCCACCAGCTTGTGCCAAACCCTGGGTGGCACAGGGGTCTGTGCTGGCAGGGAGTAGGCAGCACTCAGCACTCAGTGATTTGGGTACTAGTGTGGATGGGGAAAGGTGTGTGAGAGGAAGGAGGAATTGCACCTCTTTGGGTTTGTGCTGGTAAAGGAAGTAAATAAGAAACAAAAGCAAACTCATCTGGCATCATCTGTCCAAGGAGTGCCCTCTGTGGGGAATTTCCCCTGCCTATGTAACAGCCTGGCCAGGATGTTCCCGGATTATGGAGGAGAGAACATCCTCAAAGGGCAAAGGCTGGCCCAGGGAAAGAAATGAGGCAATGTGCACTTTCCCTGGCATAGGTTTCCTCCTTGGCTCCCCTTCTCCTCCTACCTCCCTCAGAGATAAACCATCCTGAGTACTGACCCAACCCCAAGGGTGCTTTCTAGGCAGCTACCTGCCCTGATATATCAGAGGAGGCAATGGAAGGGCTATTCAAAAGGCAGCAGGCAGGAGCTGACATTGAACCTTGCATGTTAATCATTAATGCTGTGCTGGGCAGGACATGGGACAATAACCATCATGGGAACAATTCTGGGTTCCCAGTTGAAGATTAATTCACTGCCAGCCTTCAGCATGGGTGCAGGAGGTGGCAGCCCTGTATCGAGAGGCACAGCAGGGAACAGGCACAGGGAGGGGCTGGGTGCAGGGGAAGGATTCCTCCCCCCTGCTAGCTGGGATCAAAGGGAGAAGCCAAGCAGAGCCCCTTCCTCATGGCAGTTTGGGCACCTTGGCATTGCAGGACTTTTTATGAAGCAGAAGATGCTGAACATTTAGGATCAGTTCCCTGAACTTGGATGCAAGTAGCTTGGGTATAGCATCGACTCTCTCACAGGGAAGGGGATGGGGTCAGCACAGCCAGCAACCCTCTACTGCTGAGATTTCTCCATCCTAGAAATCCTCCTGGAGCATCTGGCTGGAAAGTGTTTCCTTCTGTCTGTGGGGCACAGAGGGACCAATGTGCCATGGAAAGGGTCAGCCTGGACCTTGTCTCGCACATACCAGCCCATCAATGGAGCATGGGGTTTCTCTGCTCCCACAGCAGAGGTATTTGAGAAAAACCATAATGCATAAAAATAAACATCCCCAGAAATTATGCAAAGCTCCCCACCCCCCATAAGCTCTGGAAAGGTCAAGTTTCTTGCCAAAGCTATTTTGCTTTTGTTTAATTATCAGCCAGCTCCTGGGACGCAGAGCAGCCCAGACAGGTTCTCCTTTGTAGTGCTGCACAAAGCCAGGGAGGCCTGGCTGGGGGGGCTGCAGGGGGCTGGGTGAGACATGAGAACCACAGCTCGGGCAGCATGTGCTAAAGCTGGCACCACATGGAGCTGAGCTGTAGGAACCAGGGGATTAGGTTTCCCAGAGAGGGCAGGCAACAGGCCAGACATCCAGCCAGCTCCTGGCCAGTTGGGCATGCTCCAGCACCAGCAGGCTGTGATAGAAGTGAGTGGGACCCCCAAAAAAGGGCAGGATGGGGAGCAAGATGCCTCATCTAACAAGCTCCCTGGGAGTGAGCCCCTTGGGCAATAATTCTTGGCATCACCATCACCTGAGGGCAATGAGCTGAGGCTCGCCATCAGCCTGGCACAGGTGCTCCCACTTCCAGGGGGTTAACCTGTTTCTAGCATCATGCCTCCATTTCATGAGGGGAAGATCCTATAAACACAGCAGTTTGCACATACTGGCACCTCGAGGTGGGTACAGTACGTTGGGAGTCAGGCCCAAGCCCACATCACTCTGCAGGGCTCTGCCCATGGGCAATCAGACCCAGCAGCCTGATCCTTCCCGTTGCCCGTGGTGCCTGGGCGGTGGCTCAGCACCTCGGCCAGAGGCAGCTGGGGAGGCTGCCAGGAGGTGAGAGCCCCTCCAGCATTGCCAAGCCCCTGGGGCCAGGCAAAAACCTTCTGGCAAGATGCTGCCCACCCTGGAAAGCTGTGCCTGGTCCTGGAGAGGGGGTGGCTGCCCAACCTGGCTGCAGGGATCAGGCAAGAGAGCAGGAAGCAGCCAGTCTGGGATGCTGGTTGCAGCCAGTCCCTGCCAGTGGCTGACACCCTCCCCCTGCCATTTCATTGGGGTCCTGTATTCCCTGCCCCCAAAATGGGTACATCCCCAGTCCTCCCAAGGCTACCTGCCCGTTGGGAGCAGAAATTTGGAATGGTCAGGAGGGGACAGCAGCTGGAGGTGTTAGGAGGGATACGGGGGCTGGTTACACCAAGTGAGTCACCAAGCACCTCGTCAGAGTTTCCATCAGTTGCTGGACTGAAGATTAAAGTGATAAAGCTTGAGAAAAACAGCTCACAAACCTGTGCCAGCCACACTGGCACCGTGTGGCACTGCACAGAGGACCTCTGCTGGCATGGGCCCAGGGCCACTCTTAGCCCAGGGCAGAGCCAGACACCTGAGGGGACAAGGAGTCTATCCTTTCCAGGCAGGAGCCCAGAGCCAGGGAACCTGGTCCTGGACCACACATGAGGCTGGCTATGAAACACACAAGGCTCAACAGCTCTGCAATGTTTACTCTTGAAAAAATATTTCGATTCAGAAAGCGGCAAACCCTGGTGATGCCCACACACCCAGCCCTGCCACAGCTGCCACCCTGGAGCCTTGCTGGGGGAATGGAAATGGACGGAGAACAGCACCCAGTGAGCCCACCGGGGTGTGCAGAGGAGGGAGAGCCTGCCAACCACCAGTCAAGTTCTGCTCTGAGAGCAGGGTTGGCACCAGAGGAGAGGGGAACTTCTGTTTAGCCATTCCCTATCCCTAGGACCACCTTCCCCAACCCCAAGAGGAGCTGGGAAGAAGCCAAGCCTGAGCCCTGCCAGAAAAGGGAAAGGGGCATCATTTATTTTGAGGGGGAAGAGAAACAGGGCCTTGGGATTCTAAGGAAAGGACAGTGAAGAGCCTGGAAGTTTTTCCAAAGCAGGGCATGGGGAGCAAACTACTTTTCCCCAAAAAAAGCCAAGTCCCTTTTCCATCATTCTGAAAAGACCTGCTTTACCCTGAGGGCCAGTGCAGGGGCCATCTGCCCACTGCCTCCCAGTGGAAAGTCCCAGTGAAGGGCAGTGCTGGGGATGGTGGAGGAAGGATGGCAGGGTTGAATCCCAGACTGGTACTGCAGCCTCAAGGATGCCACCCTGCACTCTCCTGTTCCCCTCCTGCATACATCCCATTCCTGCTGCCTGGGCAGGCATGCAAGAGACCACACGGATCAGAGTCCCTGCAGTCACACTAGAGCTGCACTTTGTCCACACTGGGATCATCTTCGCCATAGAGATTTCCCTGGTTTACAGTTTTCATTCCTATTGTGGGCAAGGGAGGAGGGCAGGGAACAGAGGATGGAGCCAGGTGGACAAGAGACAAACCTCCAATGACTGCCCCTGCACAGGCTGGGGGCTGCCAGGGCTCCATGCTCCTTTCCTGTTATCCAACCCTTCCCAGAAGCAATAAATAAATAAGTTAGTGTAGTGTAGACCCCAACGCTCAGTTCACAGTGAGAAAATGAAGGGGAAAAGCCCCTGTGACCTCAGGGAAAGGGCTGAGCAGCAACTCCTTCTCCCAAAGGCCAGCCAGAGCGTTGCATCCCTGCCCAAGGCAGGGGCACATGGGCAGAGAACCCACCTCTTGCTGCATGGATGAGACAGGAAGGTGTACTCAGTACTCAGCAAGGGGACCAGGACTTCCCCCTCAGGCACAGGGGGGACATTAGTACCGAGTGGCTGGGAATGAGAGGGGGCCCTTGGGTCCTTCCTAAGGCATGGAAGGGGGGACAGGAACCCTCTCCCTCTCCCTCTGCATAAGGGGTGTACCACAGTGGGAGAGCCAGGCTGCCCATCCTAGATCAGCTCACAACTTCCCTGCTAGCAACGTACCACAGTAAGGGTGGGGATTCAGAAGAAACTCCCTCTGCCTTCAGTAGAAGCAGGGAAGAGGGAGAGACAGGGTATAGTACCACAGGCAGGGTCCATGTCATAGTGCAGCATCTCTCACTTCAGAGGACCCAAGCCCATCCTGCCCCTGCAGCCAGGGGGACGGCCACTGGCTGCTCCCATCTTGCTCTGCAAGGCACTTTCACCCCCTCTCCCACAACTCGGGGGTCAGGGCTGCTCCCCACAGAGAAGGTGGACGAGGACAGTCTGGGCCACGGCACAGCCTGATCCACTTCCTTCTTCAGCCATCTCCAGTTCCAGAACTGACTGCCCTCATGCTGGGTGTGAGGTGTCCCCTGTGTGTCCGCAGCAAGTCCAGCTCCTCTTCAGCATTCCCTTTTGCCTCCGAGTGGGGGTTGCACCAGTACCTGCAGCCCACAAAGCAAAGCCACTGTGCAGGAAGATGTCCAGCCCTGCATGCAGTCTTCAAGGTGCATCCATCGTGCAGGTAACAGAAGAGATGCTGAAATAACCCCTCTTCAGCACTGTGAGGACAGAGCCAGCTAGGCAAGAGTTAATAAATACCACCCAGCTGGCAGGCTGCAGCACTTGCACCATGCTGCCTTCTCGGGACTTCAGAGCCAAAAAGGGGAGCAGAGGAGTTTCTTGAGGCCCCCTCTAGGCTCCAGTTGAGCACCTTCCTCCAGCCTTGCCCAGCCAAGGGGCAAAAGGAGCAGCGTTAGTAAAGTGTCTGTGTTAAAAAACGGAAGTTCCTGGGATGGGGGTGACATATCTACAGGGAATGACCCTGTCTGGTGTGAGGGAGAGGGAGACCACAACAGGGGGCTGGAGGGAGCCCAAGATCTCATTTTGCAGCCCAAAATAAATCTGTACCCCAGTCACCAGCCTCTGAGAGCTCCTGCCAACTCTGTCTGCACTATGGGGGTCTCTGTCTTCCCCCAGTTCCCTTCATTCCAGCTGCCAGTCTCACGTCTGCTCTGCTGCTGCAACTGCTGGCACTGCCGCTGCCCCCTCCTCCTTGGCAGGAGGCTCCATGTAGATTGGTGTCACCGACGAGGGCTTCTTGAACCTGCAGGTGAGGGGTCTGGGTGGAAGCAGGTAGGGGTTGGGACCCCCACAGGACCCCAATTCCCAACAGCACTGCTTGGCATGATCTCCTTCCCACAGGGGCATCCTCCAGCCCTGGGAATGTATCCTGTGCCCCCTCCCACCATACTGATTAAGAAGTGGGGAGGGTGATGTCCCCTCAGGATTGGGCTGGGACAGAAGTAGATGATGCAATGTGCCAGGCAGGGGACAGTGCCATGAAGATGGGGGATTACTGAGATTGCTACTCTGGTACTCACGAGTAGGGGGAGGCAGGGACCCCCACCACAAGGAAGTGGTTCTTCTTGCGGAAGAGCCGCCACAGCCCCTTGTGGTTCCCACGGACATCCAGGTCCCAGATGTGGAGGCACTAGGATGGTTGAGTGGGAAGAATAGGCATCAGAGCCTGGAGACAGACACCAGAGCCAGGTGTCCCCTGGCATGGGAAGAGCCACTACCCCTGCCCTCAGCAAGACACGGCAGGAGGGCTGCACCCCAAGAACAGGGTGGTGCAGGGCAGCCACATTGAGAGCTTTAACATCACCCAGCAAGAACCCATTTGCTGAGCTGCGTGGATGTCATGGACAAACCCAAGAATGACAACCAGGTGTTTCCTGGTGATGCAGGGATCAGTTCAGGGCTGAGGACAGGCCATGTTAGGGGCCTCACCTTGGCAAGCTGGGTCCACGTGGTGAAGTCTGCTTCCTGCTCCATCCTGATGAACATGACATAGACCTTGCCTTCAGTGTCGGGCACAAAGGAGTCCTCACAGGCGTTCTTGCTGTGGTCCAAGACCTCAGCCTCACTGTGGAAACAGAACAGTGAGTAAGAGGGGACCTCACCTCCTCCCTATTCCCACTGCAGAGTACTTCAGACAGGCACCAGGGCTACCAGGGCCACCTCCACCCTTCTTTCTGTCCGGGTTGGTTCACCCAGTGCCCTGTGGAAGGTCTCCCAACCTTCCTGTAGGCACTTACCCCAGGAGCCGATGAATTTCAGTCTCATAGGCATCCTTCCTCAAGCTATTGGAAGAGAGAACACAAAGATCAGGGAAGAGTTGGACAGTTTGATAAGCAAGGAACATCCAAAATGATCCAAATTTGAGACTGCCTCAGTGTAACACTAAAGGTAGGCTGAAACCAACAAATGAAGTGCAGGGACTGCCACACATCCTGAGGATGTGGCAGCAAAAACATGACCCTTCAATATGTCCACCTGGAGTATGGGGTAGCCGAACCCAACCTTGCAAAAACTACTCCCAGGATTGCCCAGCAGAGGCCACTGTATTGATGGAGGAGGTTATGGCTGTTCCAGAAGGAAGGGATATGACTCCAGCACAATGAGACATGGGTTAGGTCAAGTAACTGTTTCATCAAGATCTCATTCTGACCAGCACTCACCTCTCCACGTTTTTAAGCTGGACATTTGGAACTGTGTTGAACTTGTGCTTCTTGAAATAGGCTTCCTGGGAGGAAGAGAGAAGGGAGGGAAGGAAAACTGGGTTTGATCATGAACCAGCAGTACTTGGAGATGACCTCAAGCATCCCACCACCTGGGAAGGTGTCCAAGCTCAGCACCAGGATGGGACCTGGGGACTCAGGAAGGTCACTCACATGGAAGTAGCCGTTCATGTTGAGCCCCACGATGCCGAAGTGGTAGGAGCGTGAGATGTCGGGGATGATGCACTCCCGGCCCTTCCGCTGCTCAGGCATCCGCATCCACATGTCCCAGTCCCACAGCTGGAGAGAGGAAACTGCCACTCACACTCAAATCTGGGGACACGATTTGGTAGTGTGGCCATCCAGGGACCTTTCTGGGTGCCCACACCAGCTCCAACCCCTTTGGCCCCAGCATCCCTGGGGCTGTTCCTGACAGCTCTGTGGCTGGTTATGTGCATCCAAAATGTCCCAAATCCATTCTGCTTGGGCATCCTTCCCAGGGATAGCCCCTCCAAGAGCTGTACACACAGGGACTGGGTGAAGATCATGGATTGCTGATGGGCAGAGACGGGGGTGCAGAAGACACAAGCCCTCTACGGTACTGACCTTCTCAGGGGTTGGCCACTTTGGCTCCAGCTCATCCTTGTACAGGCTCTTCCGGAGCACCCATCCCAGGCCTGGCATGGTCTCCACACGGTACAGGAGTGAGGGGTCCTCAGCTGTGTGCTCATAGCCCTGCAATGTTATGGGGAGTGTTCAGCACCCTGAATGCACCCCCCACCCTACCAAAAAGGGAGACATGGTGCTCCACTGAGGTTAAAAGGGAAAAGCCAGTGGGAAACACATGGCATGGACGGGATGGTGATTTGCAGGGGCAATTCTGAAGAGTCCAGTGTTGGGGAGACAGACCCACTTAGCAAGCCCTGCTTTAAAGATGGAACCTGGACCCCAGTCTGACATGGGAACAATATAGGGCAGAGGTGGCTCTGTTCCACCATTCTTCCCTGACCCACCTGGTCATTCCAAGCTGAGATACAGTACAGGCTCTCGTCCTCCTCCAGAAGGTGTATTGACTGGCTCAGAAAGCTGAGGAAAGAGTTGACCAGTCCCTAGTCAAACACCCTTCTACCACGCAAAACCAAGGCAAACTCTCCACCAAGTGACAAGCCACCCCCAACTGCTGGGACAGCTTATCCCAGCTCTTGGGCTAAGGGAGCTGATGGTGGTGTGAGACCAAGGGAGGAGCACCCAAACACATTAACCTGCATCTCACCATGGGGAAGGGACAACACTGCCTTCTGTTCATCAGTTTCTCCTCCTTAAGAAGAAACAGGAGCCCTATTAGACACTGCCCCTGTGCCCCTGGTATGGGGCAGCCCCAACCATGTGTGCACCAAATGATCAGTGTCCCTAAAAAGCAAACAAGAGATTCCTGACGCTGAAGTCACCCTGCACTGAGTGCCAGGGCAGAGCTCAGTTATGGCTGTTGCCTGGGGACTGCTCAGCCTAAGACAAGTGAGCTACAGCATGGCAGGGATCTGGCCTCTCCTGACCAGAGAGCTTTCAAGAAATGGCCTACCCACAAAGGAACCCATAACATCACCTGAAGAAGTCAATGGAAATGTCAAGATCTTCCTCCAGAACCACGGCAAATTTAGCATCCTGTAGGGCAAGAACATCAGAAGGATGCAGACGAAGAGGACAGAGCTGAGACACAGGCAATGTTGCCTGCCTGTGCTGTTCCCTGCCCCAGAGGACTGATTCCAGGTCCTGTGAGATGGGGATCACAGATGCCAGGGGAACCCTGTGCTGCAGTGGTCTCACTCACCGGGAACAGGTTGAAGGTTGCAGTCAGACTGGCTTTGTAGTGCTACAAGAAAAGACATTCATTGCCTTTGTTAGCATCAACCTGGCACAGATCTGGGGCTGAGCCTGTCTCACTCAAATGCTATCCCAGATCCCTGGAAATAACTGTCCCAGGACTGGGGAAAGCTCTCTCACCTGGGAAACTCTGGCATTTTTAATGCTGATGGGAGTGTGCTGTATTCCTGAGAGGCCAAACAGTTCCACGACATCCATTGGCTCCTGCAATGGAAAAGTACAAAGCTCAAATGTGTGGGTCATTCTCCCACCCTCTGTCAGTGTCAGCTCCCCAGGACAAGAAGAACATCTCCTGCAGCTGACTCTCTTCTTGGGGGCAAGTGAGGCTCAAAATGATGCTGTGCTGTAGATCCTGCAGCACAGAACTCATCAAACCCTCTTGGCCCTTCAACTCTTAAGTATCACCATGAGTTTCTGTTAGCCCTGCTAGTTTGCAGACCCAAAGTTGTATCCAAGAATATCTGAGAGGCCCAAAAATTCCCAGTCTTCCATGGACAGTGGAGAAAGAAAACAGGTATAGCCAGAAACACCTAGAAGCTACTTAATGGCAGGACCACAAATAACTCACTTTTCTCTTACAGTTGCCAAGCAAATGACCTTTCTGACGAAGTACCTCTGCACTAGGGTCAGAAGTAATTCAGATTTGGGCTGACACATCTCTGCCCCACGAAGGACCCACCAAGGCCTTCTCTATCCTCTTACTGTGCATCCCATCTCCTAGCCACAAAAGAGAGGAGCTCCCATTTCACCAACTGTTCCCCCTTTCCCTGGTATCCACCATGGTAGCATGAGCATCCAGGCTGCCCCCTTGTAGCTTAGGGATGCTGCTCCAGTTGCCATGGCAATGGATGCTGCTATCTTTGACCACTCTGATGTGGTACAGCAAGAGCCTGCATAAACAAATCAGCTCCCTCAGCCCCACAACATGGCAGTGGTGGGAGCGGCCTGCAAGGGAACAAGCCTATTCCCTTTCCTGTTTCCACTACAAGGCAACCAGGCAATATCTCACCAGATGCTGAAGAGATGAGGCCTAGCAAGCTCCCGAGACCTACTAAGATCCCACATGCCTGTCCCAGAGAACATTCCACTGCCAAAGAGCCAGGGCTTGCAGTGGGGTTCTCCAAGGCTTTCTAAGGTCAAGCTGAGAGGAAGGTGTTTCCCTCTAAAGGGCCAGTTCTCCTCCAGCTGGTCCCAGCTTTCTTGAGCCTTGTGAAAACACACTATTTTGGGTCTCTTCGCCTCTTACTGAGAGTGGAGCCGGACAGGCATGGTTGGTTTGTGCCTCTTCATGCGAGGGAGCTGGACAGGTGATGTTACACCCAGACCCTGCTCAAGGGACTGACGATGCTCATCAAGCAAGAAAGGGATGGGGAGAGCCCAGCATGATCACCTCACCTCAGTCTGGCACACCAACCCCTTTCTGACATGGGGATGTCAACTCTGGGCTCTGGCAAAGGCCAAGGCAGCTTTATCCACACACATGGGGGGTTAAGCTGACTGACTGTGTAGGAGCAGGTGAGGTGCAGTGTGACACACAGAGGGAGGAAGTGTGACAGGGCTCATAACCTGCCACCCACCAAGGACTAGGCCAGCACCACACACTCTCAACTAGGGGACAATGGAGCTGGCTACTGGGATCTCTGGGAATGTTCTCACCTCATAGTACCCATCAATGAAGACTGTGATCATCTGTGGATTCACGCCCTGAGCCGACAGCAAGGAACGCAGCATCCTGGGGAGAGATACAGGGGCCTGAGCACAGCACAGCCCCAGTAGGCACAGGCCCTTCAGCAGAGGGGTATAGATCCCTTGGGATGGGGGAAAATGAGCATGATTAGGGAATAGGATCTATTACCCTTGGGCTCTTTGCTTTCCCATAGCCAAGGACCCAGGGAACTGCTCAAGCAGGTCTGTTCATGCTGCTCGTGCAACCCCAGGAGGAGGCTGGATCCTGCCAGCAGGAGAAAGGGAAGGGCCTGGGCCATGCCTGGTCTTGTGGCACAGAGCAGAGGAACCCTCTGGAAGCGCTTACCTGTACAGGTAGTTGGGGCGGTTCCCTGCAATAACAGCTACAGGCACATCAAAGACTTTATTGTCTTTGATCTGGAAGAGAACAATGTGTGTGAGTGTGAGAGGCTACACCAGCAAAAATGATGCTATGATTCTATGGCACAGAGCAGGATCCAAGGGGTAGGGACCGCTGCTAAAACAGCAGAGCTGCATAGTTCTACCCCTTGGCTCAGGACCACAGCAACCATTCATCCATGCTGGAGATCCTGCCAGCTTCTCTCCTTCACCCCACCTCTGACCCAGCTCCCAAATCCCAGCTTGCATCCACTCAGATACCTTCATCTGAACCTTTCAGCACTGTGCCAAGGACAGCCCAAAGGCCACGATTGCTGCTCCATCTTCAAAAGTACTTACACTGACGTCCCTAGAGCCAGGGTAACCCAGGAGCTCAGGAGAAGGGAAGTCCCCTTCTTCAGTATCACCTGCCCTCACGTTCCACCTTGCCTTTGCTAAGGCTGTGGGCTTGCCTTAGGGGCAGTTTGCACTATTCAGCTGGTGCTTATGAGCAGGGCTCTGTATCTGAGCTACAAAACACACCTGGTCCAGTTGGCCCTCCCTCCTGCAGCTCTCCCTGGACACACTGCCCTTGCACTCACAGGATCAGGGTTGAACTCAATGGGTGTGGGATCTTTGCAGCTGCAGACGCTGCCATAACCTTCTACTTTGCTGCAGAACCTCTTCCGGCGCCGGTTCAGCTCTGTGTCAGGCCAATGGCACTCAGCATCTGGAGGCACCAAGGAGCAGAAACAGATCTGTTATCTCCAGGGCCTCACCTTTTGTACTCCAGGGTATGCTACCACACACACAGCTCTCCCTGAGCTCAGCCAATACCAAGCCAGTCCTTGGTACCATAAGTGACACTTCTGGATGACAGATAGAACTACAGGAGCCATTCAGAGCCCAACTCCATTCATGGCCTCTCTGAGCAGCAATGGGTTGTTCAAGGCCAACAGTCAGAAAAAAACACATCAGGTCTGGTTTGGAGAGCTGACAAATGGCCAGATCATGTTCCCACTTCTACATTCTCATCCTTAACAATCATGCCTGGAATTGCCAGAAAGGCAGAGAGAAGGGAAGCTGGGCCCATTTTAAAAGTTACCATCACCATCTCACAAAGCCTTAAATCCATCCTGGGATTTTACTAACAGACCCATGGCTTTGACTTGAAAACAGACAGTAGGCAGACAGCTCTCAGATACCAGAGAGTACTTCCTACCTTCCACGGATGTCAGGTGAACTTCTGTCTTCAGCAGTACAGGGTCACCCCATGTCGAGAGGGCAGGTGACTTGGCATGCTTCTCCCCATACACTTCCCCTGGAGTAGGAACACAGAGTCAGGACTGTCTGGAAGGACCCAGCAAGGCATGACCGGGGCTGTCAGCTTGGGTGGCTGCTTGGCACCTTTTCCCATTGGCCTCTAGCAAAATGCTGAAGGAACATGCTCTGCCTCCATACTCTCCATCCCCCCCAGGAATGCAGCTGCCACTCTCTGTGACTTGTTCCCTGTTCATTACAGTCTGCTGGAGGCAGGCTGGGTTTGTCTTCCCCTGGCTTCTCCCTAAAAAAAAGGAGCCACAAACCCTCTCCCAGCCTGTGCAAGACTCACCTCCCTTCTTCCCCACAAATGTCCACATGTCTCTCCAGCTCAAGAATGGCGCAACTTGGCTCCCCAGGCTCTTCAGGACATTCTTGGCTGTGTCCTTGAGGTGAAAGGAGCCTTCATCCTGCAACAAAACACAACCCTGCAGCTGAGGTTTGGGTCCTGACAAGCAAAGTCTCCCATCAATAACAAAGAGGCACAGGTTCCACTCCTGCCCATGAACCACTTTAGCCAGAAACTTTCAAGGTCTCTGTGCCACTAAAGCTGCTGGTGGCTTCATTATGACCCACAGGGAGGTCAGAGGAGTCAGACTCCAATTTCCTTGAGACCAAAATGTTCTCAAGCAGGTCCACATATTAACCAACATTTCACACAGCTAAACCTGAAACCTAGAAGCAGCAGAGTGCTGGTCACACAGCAGCTTGGAGGCAGCACAGTCCACAGGACCCCTGTAAAGCCTGGAACTGGGAGACAGAAGGATCCCACCAAATCCTTGTATTTCCTCATGTCCATTCTCCACCTAACCCCTTGTTTATTGCTGCATGCTCTGACATATCTGCATTTTGCCCTCCTGCTTTGCTGGACACACAGTAGTACCTTCAGCAACACGGGAGAGCAAGAGGACAAGGGAGGTGATCCAGCCAGGGAGTCATAGCCCCACAGGGATGTGACATTCAGCACTGAGAATGCCTAGTGACATTCAGAAGGCTACTGCCCAGATGAGCTTCAGGGCATCCTGACTCATGATGACTTTTTCTTTTGATATGAGGGTCACATACCTTAATGGTGAAGATCAGGATTCGGCCCCGGGCAACCATGTTGAGGAAAAGTACCATGGCTTCATCTTCATGGGGAGAATAGGTGTCAAAGACCCTCTTGGCCATCACATGACCCTGTTGGTATTCAAACATCACATGCATCTTAAATACTACGTGGTACTGACACAGAGAATTATGGAAAACTGCCCTGGAAGCCTCATTCCTTGAGCAACACAAGGAGTGGCTTTTCCGGTATGCCAGTTAATTCCCAGTCAAGCTCAACCCTCAGGCCTTCAACCACTGAGGCCCATGGGACAGCTTCACCCAACCTCACAACTCCACCCCTGCCCACCCCGCAGGGACAGCAGGCAGCCCAAGGGAAATCCCACAGGGACAGTGTGGGTGACCGTGTCATGCTCTGCAAACTACAGACAAAAAGCATTTGGAGACTTCCCTCCTGGCTGCCCCCAGGCTCAGGCACCCAACAGTTCAAGAGCAAGGACAAACTGCCCAGTCAGACAGACAAATGCAGACACACAGGGACACTTTACCGTGGCCTGATTTAAGACAATGACATGGATCCCTCTTCCCTGCTCCCGAGCCTCATCTTCCAGAACCTGCAAGTGGATTAAGTGATGAGAATCATATGCTAAGACCTCTTCTTATTTCCTGCCCATTCAGCACAGCAGAGCCTCCAAACAAGAAGCAAGTCTCTCTCCTGTACATTTTGGCTTTGGCCATGGCAGTAATGGGTGCCAGAGTAGAAGACAACATAGGAGAATAATTCCAGAGTCCTGGAGGCAGGAGGGGGATCAACTCCTAATCTTCTTGCCAGCCACTGAAGTGCTCTCACCACTGCTGTTTGCAGCTTCACCCATTCAGCTCTATCCCCCTTCTGCTCACAGGGACAGCACCTCCCATCACTCACTGTCGTCCCATCCACGGCCACGTAAACCTTGGACCGGCTGGAGTACACCTCGACATCCAGGACCTTCTTGTTGTTGACAGGGTGCCTAGGGACCTCCACATTCAGCATCTCATCATCTACGGCAGAGAAACGTGCAGTTTCAACCAGTCAAGGCACCTCTAGCTTGCCCCTGCTCAGTGCTAGCCCAGACAGGCCTCTAGAAGGTCATGCCCAACAGGCATCCCAGCCCAGGTAGCCATGGGATGCATGGAAGGTATGGGAAAATACAAAATGGAAACAGGTCTACCCCACACAGATCTCTGCAGATAAATGTGCTGAAGCCTTCAGCAGACAGACCAGGAATGGGAACAGTGTTTTCTATTAATTTTCATTAAACCCACATGCACAGACCTGTCTTTCATGTTGCAGCTGGTCACAAATTAACCCTGACTTAAGGAAATTACTTCCCTCCAAAATTTCCTTGCTTTCAAAGCATAACAGAGTGCTGCCCCTCACCGTAGTCCTGTGCAGACTCCTCTTCCTCCTCATAAGCAGCTCTCCTGGTGTCCAAGATCAGCTTGATGTTGACAATTACAGTCACAAGCAGGAAAAGGACGGCACCTGTCTGCAATGCAGGATGTTTCATGTTAGCAATTTCTAAGTAACGATCCACTTCGGCAGAGGCTGCAGGACAACCCAAGTAGATCTTGAAAGGAATCACAAGCATCTGTCAATTCCCCTGTTTTCTTCAGGGGAAAGCAAAGAGAAAGAAATACAGGTGACCAAGTTTTATAGTGAGTTTTTACAGCATTTATCAGCTGCCTTCTTGTTATGTGAGAATTAATCCACTTCCAACATATCCTTGCTTCCAGATTTGTGAGCAGATCCCTGCTAAAATATTGCATCAAGTTTGAGGGCCCCTGCAGGCAAAGAGTTTGGTAATTCAGATATACAGCTCCCAGGAGAACCTTAACTTCTGCTTCTCCTGCAGCATCACTACTCTCATCTGTCCCCCTGCAACCCTGCAGGATATTCAGATGAGAGGGGATGCTGTGCAGCCAAAACAAAGGGAAGAAGCTGAGGTCTGATTTCAGGAAACAGCACTGTACCACAGGCTGCAGAGAACAGCAGCTTTACAGTCTGCAGCAAACTTCAATGTAACCCATAAGGATGCTGACACAGACGACTGTGGGAAGGTCCAGAGGCCAAGGAACAGTTCATAAGAAGCCCCATTGTGTGCATGACCATCGCCCATGGCCTTGTTGATCCCAGACCAAGAGAAGGGACAAAAAACTACACCATTTCTATAAGCACCTGTATTTACTTAAATGCATTTTGCTCCTCTCTTCCTCAATTTCAGTTTTTTTCCTGGTACTTGGACCCAGCATAAAGCAGAGGCTACTCCACACTAACAGGGCCTTTACTGAGATGGTGCCACACAGGAATACCTGGACCACAAAGATCTCATGTTGGGAAATAATCTGCCTGCTGCAAGAACAGGTCTGACTACAGCTAAGAGGATGGTCTTAGAGCTGCAATGCTGGCCTGGGATGCAGGACTGAAAGGTCACACCTCAGCTGAGGTGTCTTTACTTGACCCAGGGAGCTTTGTGGTGGAAAGGTGACAGCAGCATATGGTGGCTTGTAGGGTTCTGCACAGGGACAAAGTCCCTGACCAGCAGCTACAGCCCTGCCCCACGGCTGGGGAACAGCTCCAGCAGGGAGCCCAAAAGCTGTCCTGGGCAGTCCTTACCCCAAAAGTTAGTATCACTGCAGGGCCCCACCACCAGCCTCCATGCCAGGAGGGCCTGTCCAGCTCACAGCAGAATCCCCAAAGAGGCCCAAACGTGTGTTGCTGACAGATTCATCCCATGGCCCAAAAGGACTGGCCCCTTGGCCCAGCCCTGCTTTGGATGTACCAGGTGCTTTCCAGTTTCAGCCACATGAGCTCAGGGTCCTACTAACCTCCCTGGAGCATCCCAAGACAGCATGGAGATGCAAGAGCAACCAAGGGACAGGAGGGTAGAAGTTGGTGGGGGGTGCTCATAGCCTGGTCCCCTGGCAAAGACTGCTGAGACAGGTTTGAGTAGCTCTGAGACCCTTCCTTTGCCCCTCAGCCCCCCAACAGCTTGCTTCCTAAAAATCTGTGCCTTTTTCAGCTCACACACCCTTGCTTCTCTGTGGTCTGGTATGGGGTTCAGATCACACACAGGCCTGCCCTTGGTGAGAGACACTGATATGATTCTTGCCCTGTCTGTCCAGCTGCTGCCTCAAAACTACATGTTGCTGCTATCTCTGCAAGCTGCCAGACAGGTTCAAGGAGTAACTGAGGAAAATGGAAAAGCAGCAATAATGCAACATGATGATATAAATGTCACTGTGGCATTTTGGCTTGTTAACTGGCTGTTGACTCAGGAGTATGAGCAACTTTTGGATCTGTGCACAGAAAGCTTTTAATTAAGCAAGAACAGAGCTGCAGGCTCATGGCGAGGCAGCAAGGCCACTTTACCAACCTGCCCAGACCGTCACCCTGGTCAATACTGGGGATGTGATGGAGCAGCCACAGTGACCAGAGTGTGTAAGTCAGTGCTAACAAAACCAGCAGCTGGGTCTAGCAAGGCTGACCCAGTCAGAGACTCAGATAAGACTCAGCTGCTGTAGACCTGGCTACTCCATACCTGCAGTTCTGGTTTACCTATTTAAAGCCCAATTTGTATCTGTGTTTTAAGTCACAGCAGTGCCACAAAGGAGAGATGACAATGGGCAGACTCTAACACGTTGCCTGGTGAGCAACATTTGCCTGAATGACCAGACCCATTCCCAAGCCTCAAACACCCCATCAGACACAAAACTGAGCAGTCCCTTTCCCCAGGGAGCCCTTGGGAGCTTTTTTCCTCTCAGGCACACACAAAACCCTTCCCTGCTCCTTCCCACAGAAAACAACTGCCAGATTTCATGACCTCCTCTCAGGAAAGGCCCCTTTTCTGTGGTTTGCTGCCACAGGGACAAACCTTTCCTGTTCTGACACCCCCAAACACCCCCCAGGACACTGTCTCTGCCAAGGATTAGCAGAGCCTGCAGCTTTCCCAGACACCAGCTGCTTCTTGGGCATGAGATCCTGTTACAAAGACCTATTTTCTCTGTCCACCTGTCATGCCTTATACCAGGCTTGGTTTGCAAACCAAAGAGGGCAAGAATGGTTTCCCTCTACATGTTAAGCCCTGCAGCAGTCGGTGTGGGTCCAGAGCTGGGAGGGGAGGAATAAGTCAAGTTTCTAGCTGAAAGACTCCCAAGACCACCTGGATAACTGTATCTCCTCCCACAGCCGCTCAACAGGTCCATTTGCAGCTGAAAGGAGCTGCCAGATGTGGCAGACCCTTCCACACAAAGGCAGCTTCTTGGGGAACTAATGATGCTTCCCCAGCATGTCAGGTCATCCAGACTGCCAGAAAACCTAAGCAGCTGCTCCACAAACCTGTAAATCCCATAGATTATCCTTCCTAATCCCCTGCAGGGCTGCAGGTGGCTCACCTGGCACAGCTTCCGCAGCGCACGCTGGTTCATCAGCTTGTACTTCCAGGCCAGGTACCAGCTCCGCTTCTTGTGGGGCTTCACGGCGGTGTTGGGCTTCCACTCGTCCATAGTCCCGGGGGCTGGCACAGGGGCAGGGGTCAGGATGTGTGCTGCTCCGCTCCCGTGTCCATCGGGGCTCCCTGCCAGGGTGGGACGGGTGCAGGGTGAGGGACGGGAGCACATTCAAACTCCCTCCCCAGCAACGCCAGAGCCTGGCACAGGCAGTGGCCAAGAACAGCACCGAGGAAAAGCCCCTGCAAGCCTCCCTGCCTGCCAACACTCCTGCAGGGAGCGACGCAGGAGGCCAGGCTCTGCTGCAGGACCGTGAGCAGGGCGATGGGAAGACCCTGAATCCACAGGCCAGTGATGGCCTCTGCTCCAGGCCAACCAGGTGGCTGCTGCAGTGCCGTGGGCCCACTCCCACGCTCTGGGAAAGCAAGCATGCCCAAAGCCACGAGCTGGCGATAAGCCCCGGACCAGCAGGTGTGATGGAGGGGCCGTCAATGGCCATATCTACCTGCGGGGTCCCTGGTGCAGAGAGACACCCTCCCCAGGGACAGCAGCCAGCCCGGACACCGGGAGCAGCGCCGGGTCATGGCCCTGCGGCAGCCCCAGCACCGCCGGGGCAGAGGGGCTGTGCCCGAGGCAGGCCAAGCTCCTGCAAAGCCAGGGCACCGGTGGGGACACCGCGTCCACCAGCAGGGCCAGCCAGGGCAGGGAGCGCCAGCGACGGTCTGGAGGCACCGCAGCCGCCAGGGACAGGAGCGCTGTGGGGCCCAGAGGCTCTCGGGGTGCAGCGAAGGGCACTGAGGCGCTCTGGGCGGCCCGGGAGGGCGAGGGCGGCCAGGGGCGGCGGCGCCCGGGCGGGAGCCCGGGGTGGGGGCGGAGGGTGCATGCCGGCCGCGCTACTCACGGTCCGCGCGGGGAGGCTGAGGCGGGGCCGGGTTGGACTGGGCC
>WBMV01004975.1:0-71841 GCA_013396655.1 Campylorhamphus procurvoides | reverse complement strand
CCGTCCCGCCCCGGCATCGCCGCATCGCCCCCCTGCACCCCCGCTTGGCACCCGCGGTGACACCCGCCTACCAGCCCCTCGCGCTCGGCCAGAATTTTGGGGACCCCCTCCCTTTCTTGCTCTTTTCTGCTCTGGTTAACAGCTCACAGCCCTTCCCCGGCCTTTCTCTGCCCCCCGGACCCCTCCGCACACTCCGCCCTGCCCCGCGCACCCCCCGGGCTGCGCTCCCGGGGTCGGGGTTTGGGGCAGGGACCTTCGCCAAGGGCAGGGTGGCGGACCCGCTCCCCGCCAGGTGTGCCCCCCTGACAAGGTGACAAGGCACAGGCGCCGCCGGGAGCTTTCCCGGCGTTCGGTTCCTCGCTGGGGCTTCTCGGGTGGCTCGTAAAGGGTTGGGCTGCGGCGGCTCCCTTTCCCGGGAACCGTGGGAGTGCCGATGGCAGCTTTTCTCGCCTCCCCCTTTCGTGGAGGGAGCAAATACCGCCGATGCCTGCGCCTCCGGGAAACGTGGCGAGATTGGGCAATGGGTTCAAGTGCAGCCGGGAGGAGGGACTCTCCCACGCAGGAACAAGCCGAACGGGTGGGAAGGAGCATCGTTTCCATAGGGAAACGGGCTAAATACTCCCGCACCCCTGCCTGCCCCCTGAGGGGCTGTGGCACCACCCAGCCTGAGCCCTCCGCTTTGCCTAGTTCAATATTCCCATCGGTGCAAGAGCTTTCATCCTCCCTCCACTTTCATCCTCCCTCCGCGCTGCACCCTGACCGGAGGAGAAAGGTCTCCTGGCCCTGGGTTGTTCAGAGGAGGAGGAGGAAGAGGAGGGCAGGGCGGTGTCTGCCCTGCCTCGGTGCAAGCAGGCTCAGCCCATGGCCAGCAAGGCCTGGCTTTGGCTGGATGTTATTCCCCTCAGCTCAGGAAGGTTTTTCCTTGCCCTACCCTGGCTCTTCTCAACAGCCAGTGAAGATCGGGGACACCCCATACCCAGCTCAGCAGCTCGGAAATGGCACCCAGGTGCCAAAACCCAGCACAGGGCCCCCCTCATCTCCCCATCCCCACAAACAGGAACTAAAATTCCCCCCCCACACACACCTTGTGCAGCAGGAAACACGATGCTCAGAAGATAAGCTAGCCTGGGAGTGGGCGGTGGGAGGAGAATTAGCAAATTCCCACTCTTGCTGCCTGATCTGAAGAGGATGATTTATCCCTAAGGCTAGATGTCCTTAAGGGAGAAGGCACCTGCAGGTTTCTTGAGTGCTGTGGAGGAGAGAAGGACTGTATCTGCTCCCAGAGTGTGAGGAGGAGTGTGACAGTCCCCTGAATGGCTGTCCTTGGTGCGAGGTTGGTGCAGTGAACTCCTTCAGTGCGTCTGGAGGAGTACAGAAAGCAGCCTGTGCTAGGTCTCCTCCCACGTTAACCTTGACTTGCTGGAGAGGGGGTTTCTTGGAGTGCAGTGTGGGGATCAGGCTGTCCTGAACTAGCAGCAAATTGGTGGCCAACTGCTTCCAGCAACCAGTATGAAAAGCGGGGAGTGTTATCCCACTCCTGCTTTTGGGGTAGCTCCCCTGCCATCTCTGACAGCTGCAGTTTTGCACAAGGCAGAGAAAAATGGGGAACCCCCCATCAGGGGTTCCCAGCCCTCCTCCTCCCACGTCGTCTCCCTGCCAAGGCCAGATGCTTTAGCAGTGCGTGCAGAAAAGTCCATTGTAGGCAGTTTTTTAAATAACTTGCCTAGAAAGGAAATTTCTGCACTTGGAAGCTGGCTCCTGCCCCAATCTGGGCACATCGCTGCTATTTTTTATTTAAATCCAGCTTGAAGGTCTTGCAGCGGGGGGNTGGTGTCAAGTCTTTACAAATCTTTGACCGTTTTTTGTGTGTTGTCTGGAGTAAGAGGTGTCACGTGCTGAAATCCTGGCTGGATTTTTCCCAGGCTCTGTCCTGGGATGCTTTTGTTGCTGCTCTTGCTGTGGGACTGGAGACAAGGGTCTCAAGAGACTGTCAGGTCAACCGTGGGCGGGCGAGTGACTCCGAGGGTACCGGATGCTGGGGACCAGGCACTGCGCTTAAACATGATCCCAGGGGATGGTGTGGATTTCTGTCACAGCTTGCTGATGCTGGGGCCAGGATGTGTTTGTGAGGGAGTCCGCGGGCATCCACAGCTCCCAGGCTGCCTATGCGTGCCCTCCAATGGGTTTTTCTCCCTTTCCCCCCATCGCCACCTTATTCCCTTTCCTGGCAAAATATTTGCGTCCCGCGCAGGGGAAATCCAGTGGCTTTTGGCGGCCAGTATCATACAGACAGGAATGTCTTGGCACATGGGGCTTTCCGTTAGGAAAACAGATGTTTCTGCAGCAACTGTAGTTTGCAAAGAGCTTCCCCAGGCTCAGAGGGGCAGGAGTTGGTGAGGCGAGTGGTGTGATGAACAATGCCTGTCCTCTTCATCCTCCCATTCTGGGAGTGATTTGAGTCTCCAAATCTTGCCATGTAATATTGTCACCAGGCTTGGTTCAGACCCTAGAAGGAAAGAAGTAACAGGGTGAACAGACCAGCCTAGGGAGGTGCTGATGGTCTATCCAGGCTCCTGTCCTAATCAGTGCTTGATCTTCTTGCCCTGACAGCAGCCTCCCAGGGCTTGGGGGATGCACAGGGATCAGATCTATACCCAGTACCTCCGCTTCCTTGCTTACATCCTGTTCCCATAGGAAACAGTGAGGAAACAGTGACTTAAGTGCCCTGGATTTATTTCCCTGAGAGGGTTAGTGGCTGGTGGGAACCACAAGTTGCTGGTCACTGATGGACATGTCCCCAGGTCTTGGGCAGGGTCCCCTGGGATGGTTCCCTGCAAGGTGTCCTCCCATGCTGTGCTCTTCATTGAGCAGCTCAGGAGACCTGGTGGCCACCGCAGTGACACCTCTGCCAGGGTGGGCTGGGACTTGGGGCCCTTGGTTGCTGGGATCACCTTGGTCCCTTCAAAACACCCGTGCTCTGTCTCCCCTCCAGGCCTACCTGCGAGCGGTCGATGTGAAGATCCTGCAGCAGCTGGTGGTGGTGAATGAGGGCATCGAGGCAGTGAAGTGGCTGCTGGAGGAGCGGAGCACACTGACCAGCCGCTGCAGCAGCCTGGCCAGCAGCCAGTACAGCCTGGTGGAGAGCCAGGAGGCCTCACGGCGGGGCAGCTGGGACAGTCTGCAGGACCCCAATGACAGGCTGGACAGCATCTCTGTCGGCAGCTACCTGGACACCTTGGCTGATGACATGGACGAGTATTCCCAAAACACTGCTGAAACTGCTGCTGCATCCACATCAGGCAGAGCCCTGGCCAGGGCAGAGCAGGATTGGGTCAGGATCGATCCTGAGAGGGGTCTTGGAAAGCAAGAGAAGGGCAAAGCGGAACACGAGTGGCCCCACGTGGACCTCTCCCCACCTGGGTTGCCCCAGGATCACCGGTTTGCTAAGGAGCCCCAGGTGGCCAACGGGTATTTGGGCCAGCAGCCCCCCTCTCTGGAACCAGGCAGAGACACCAAGTCACCATCAGGAGCCGGGGAAAGGCTGGGGAAGGAGAATCTGGGTGGGAAGGCTCGGAAAGCTGAGGCTGACTTTGAGAACTGCAAACTCAACAGCAAACTGCACCTGGAGTACGATGCCCACTGGCGCTGGCTCCAGTCTCAGGACGATGTGACATTCTTATAGCCCGTGGCTTTGCCTTCCCAGTCCAGCTCTCCCAACTGCCCATTCTGCTTCACTTGTCTGTACTTGGGAGAGTTGGAGTGGCAGGAGAGGGAGGGACAGGCTGGCTTGGTGGTGTTGCACTGTTCCTCTGATCACCCTAACACTGGTGATGCAGCCATAAGGAACAGGCTGTCTGTCCCAAATTTCTGGGAGAGGCAGGATGAGGTGGGTCCTGGTAAATTTAATCCTTTGCCCTGGGATAGTGCTTCCAGGTGCCTGGATGCTCCTTTGTTGTCCTTGATGTTGGTGATGGGGAATGCTGGGACAGTGGGACTCCTGGGACTTCTCCCTCTAATCCTCAGCCTCTTGTCTGCAAAAAATGAGAACCCTTCTCCCAGAATGAATACCCAGAGAGGACAGGAAATACTCCCACACATCTGCAATTCAGCGGCACCAGCATGCTCTATGTGTGGCAGGACCATGAGCAGGTCCTGTTGGATCTGCTCGTTTCCATCATCATCTTCAATGCCAGTGTCCATCCAGGGCAGAGCTGACCTAGGATTTGGCCCCAGTAAATGGTGGATGCTAAAACACCTTCCCTGTGGGTGGAGCCCTGCCTGGTTTAAACACCTCTTTGAAGTCAGTCTGAAGCGAGGCTGCAGAGCCTCTGTCCATGCCCTGTGAAGGAAGGATGATGGTGCAGATTTCCCAACGTGATGACATGAGAACAGCAAAGCACTGGGTGGGAAATGGAGATCCAGTTTTCCCAGTTTGTTTCTGGACTGTCTTCTACCTTGGGAGCAGTCCTGCAGAATCCCCAGGATGTGGCAGTGTACGGGCAGCCTGGCAGAGCCTGCAGGGCTCAGACTCAGAAAGGCTCTTGCTTTCCCCTGGCACAGTGTGATGGCAGTGAAGGCTGAATTTCTCCATCTGTGTGATGAATGTTGCCAGGTTTCTGCCTCCTACCAGCAATCAGAAACATGAGGCTTCTGGGCCAGGGTAGATTTGCAGTGGCCCTGTCCTGGAGACATCAACTCTGTCTTTTTAGCCTTGGCTTCTGCCTGTGCCTTTCACTGTCCACCCACCATGCCTCCCAGCACACCCCTCACTGGCTTGCAGAGCATGGCTTGCAGGTGGAGTTGTGTGAGAGCTTGGACAGGACCTGCTGCCTTCACCAGACAATGCAGGGAAGGACCTGAGCATCCTGCTTCAAGGAGCCGGGCTCTTCCGCTCTCCTGGAGTGTCCTGACTTCAGAACCTGTGGGTACATCTGTCTCCAGCCAAGGGCTTTGCGCTCACCACGGTGCCATTGGTCCCTTGCCTGCATGGGCTGCGGCTTGGATCTTTCCTTGCTGGGGTGGTAGGAGAGAGGATATCATCTCATGATGTCAATGGGAAGCTAAGAGAGGACAGACCTGGCTGTGACTGTTTTTATATGTGAGATGTGAGCTGGCCGTGGTTATGAAGGTGTTTGGGTGCACAACAGGTTCAGCTTGGTGTCTCTGAAGCAGCACCTTCAGTGGAAACTACCCTCTGTGCCGAGACCCCCGAGCACCCTCCCTTCCCTTGCAAGACCTCAGAACTTCCCTGGATGGACATGGAGAACAGGACAACATCCAAAATTCCCAGAGATAGCACCTGCTGAGGACTTAGGGGAATCCCAGCAAATTGGGACTGGGTTGCCCTATGCAAGCATCCATCTGCCTGCCCTGCAGCAGCTGTGCTTGGCTTGCTGTTGCCTGCAAGCAGCTCTTGGCTCCCTGTGTAGCTCTGCTGCTGACACTGAGCCACCATGTCCCCCAAGGCTGGCTGTCCCCCGCTTTCCTTCTAACCCTGCATGTGATGCATCAGCTGAGGGTCCCGGGGGGAGACAGGGTAAGTCCCCAAGCGCTGTTAAAATCATTCTCAACAAAACATAGCTGGCTTAATAAATGTTAGTGTTTCTCCCAGGCCATGCTGTCAGTGCTTTGCTGAGCTGATGAGTGTTTCTAGGGAAAGGGGAGAGGCTCTGGGCTGGAGTCACTGGCAGCCCTGCGGGAGGGCAGGTTTAGCCCCAGTCCTGAAACAAGCACAGACCAAGTGTCTGGGGATTTGTCCCTTCTCACATAAGGATGGTGACACATTCATGCTTCCTGAAGCAGCTGGGTACCAGCACACATCTGCTGGGTGCGACATGCTGGTGAGACTGTATTGATCCCAGCTGAACTGCATGTCCAGCTACAAACAGCAGTTTCACCCTTCCTGCCACAAATTTTCAAAGAGGATCTATTTAGGTGTTTGCCAGCCCCATTAGCTGTGGTGGAATCTCTGCTTCCTGTGTTCTGCAGTGACAGCCTGGGCTCCTGTGGCCTCTTCCCCCCAGGAAGTGCAGCATGGATCTGGGTGTAGAGCAGAGACTTCTCCAGCCCAGCTGGGGTGGGAGCAGCACGGCTCTGATAGCATGCTGTTGGGATTTGGTCCTGGGTGGATCACTTTAAAACCCCAAGAGCCGGTGCTCATGCAAACATCAGCTTTTCCAAAGCAAGCGCAATCGGCTTATCCGGCCCTGCCATCCCAGCCTCAGCATCCCTTCCGGCTCACAGCTTTGACACTGTGAGCCTTTGCAAATGGGGAATTGGATGCTAGAGCCAGCAGAACTCAGCAGGATTTCTCCATTTTCTGCTGGGGGGAGGTAAAAAATAGAATAATGAAGAAAATCTTAGAAATAAAATGCTCAGCCCATTCCTCTTCCAGATCTAGACCTCAGCAGTCAGACGGCTCTGTATCACCTCAGAGGAGCTTATACTGAGACTCCCCTGGGCGTAGACTCTTCAATCTGGTTTACATCAGCCCAAGGTGCCCAGAGTCCCATAATCTGTGTATCCCCCAAATCCCAGCCCTTGATGCTGGAGGGGCAGATGGGACCTCATGGTTTTCCTGCCATTCCCTGCTCTGTCTCTGGACTGCCTGGATAAGGGGTCACCAGCCTCCAGGCTTTACCCAGGCACATGCAGAGCCAATACGTCCCAGACCCACTCTGGGGAAACACTCTGGGGACCTGTGTCTTGGTGAAAGGTGAGTGCAGAGCATCCACGGGTGGGAAACAGCCCACAGCACCAATCCGCAGCCTCTCTCCCAGTCTGCCTGGCACTGACCCTGCCTGCTGCTGCCCTTGGGTTGCTCTTGGGCTGTTCAGTGCCAGTATCAGGTAAGAAATCAAGCAGATAAAGCAGGCAGGATGGCAGCTGTGCCAGAAAACACCCACCTCTGTTACAAGAAAAACATCAGTGAGCCAATTTTTTTTTTCCCAAGATATACACAGAGATTAGACTGCCTTAACGAGGCAGTAAAACACTTCAATAGCACTCCTTGCTTGTTATTAAAATGTCCCCTGGGCTTTCCCCTCCCTGCTTGTGGCTCAGCTCTGAAAGGGCCTGCCCCTGGAGTGCTGCAGCCACTTAAGTGATTTCTGTTAGTTCCTGTGGGGAGGAGGCATGAAAATATCCAGTGGAAAAATAGCGTGGTCCCCATGGACGGAAGGGAGGTGGCCAGACACCCTCTCCTGGTCAGGGGGTGTTTGGCCCCTCAGCCAAACACTGTGGCCTTTGGTCTGGCAGCCCTGTGGCCCCACAACAACCCTGTGGGCTCACTGGTGTGGGGAACAGGTTCAGCGGATCTGTGCATGCAAGCACAGCCTGTGGGGCTGGACCTCAGCACTTCTACCCTCCTCTTACAAGGAGATGGATGCTCCCTGTCGACCCTTGCACTGTTCCCTGCCCAGGTCCCACATACCCCCTGTTCTCTGTAACCCTTGAGAGGGAGCAGCACTACGAGCAGAGCCCTGGGCTTGTGCTGCCTGACCCATTGCAGACAGTGTGGGGCAGGAGAGGCCAACAAATGCGATGGGAAGGGCTGGTGTTGCCCTCAAGCCCTGCTCTCAGCCTGCCCTGTTTTGGCTGTCGGGATGGTCTCCTGGGAAAGGCTGAAGTGTTGGTGGAGCTTGCAGCGAAGTGTTGATCCCCAGATCCCCAGAGCCTCATGATGCCGAAGCCACCTCCAGTTCAGGACAACATTCAGTCCCAGTCCTTTGGCATGTGGCACCCAGCTGTCCCCATCACCCCTCACCCAGCCCGCTCCCCACACTGTGCTCAGGAGCCCCTATTGGGTCAAGTCAGCCCAGTGTAAGATTCCTATGCCCTGAGTTTACAGGTGGTATCCAGCTTTTCCTTCCCACAGCCCCAGGGTCACAGGTCTCCAAGGGTTGAAACTTCCTCAAGGTTTTGTGCCTGTCTTCTGCTGAACCTCGACTACACACTGGAGAAGCCGCACCAGGCAGGGGATACTCGGACTGCCCAGGGCAACTCAGGAACCAAGTAGGGGTCTCCTGGTAGCCTTCTGCCTCCTCCCCACCTGTGGGAACCCCCTCCCCAAATTCTTGGTATCCGCAGCTGAGTGACTCTTGGAGTCCAGAGGTGAGTGAAGGTGAGGCTGGCAAACAAGGGTACAAAGTCATGGCTTGAGCCAGGAGCGAGCTGAGCCTTTGGGAAGTGCCTTTCCAGGCTGTTTGTTCCCCGCCGGGGGCTGGCAGCAGGCCAGGCCTTTGCTTTGGAGACTAATCCTCTGGCTTTAGAGCTTCCCGGCACTCCTTGGGAGTGAAAAACAAGTGTGACTGTTCAGGGTCTCATGGGTGTGTGGGCATGGGTGGGTGACAAGGACGTGCTTCATTCCCATCTGTGCCCCGCTTCCAGCCCAGCCAGGGTGCCAGGAGGGAGTGGTGGCACAGCTCTCCCCTTCCTCCTCTCTGGGTGCTGGGCACCCACCCTGGCCCATCAGCATATCCAGGGGTGGCACCAAAAGCTGTGTGAGCCCAGATGTGTGTGCTCCTGACACCAGGTCTGTGCTCTGTGGGGAGCAAAAGAAAAATCTGAATTGCTCTTTTGAGAAATTAATCTTCTTTCCCTGTCTTAGCTCAGTCTGACCTAGAAGAAGCCCCCTGGGTTGGGTTTTTTTTCCCCTGTGGCACGTTTAAAGGGAAAATTACAGCAAATGTATTGCAAGGAGGCTGTGGGAGACAGAGGCCAGACCTGCAGGAGGCCAAACTGTTGCAGGCAGTGTTGGAATGGTTTTAGGCAGGATTTGCCTGGCTGCTCTCTCCTGCGAGACCCTCTGGTCTGGGGTGGGTGGGCAGAGCAAATTTCATCTGCCCAACCATGGCCAGTAAAAGAGGAACAGGGAAAGGTTAAGAGATGTGCTGGGTTCCTCCTGGCAGGGTGCAGAGTCAGGAGGACTTTCGGCTGGAGAGAAGTAAAAGCTCAGCTTCTGGAGAGAGAAATGGCAATGGGAACAGCTGCAGTGCTCACTGTCCTCCCTTGATGGCTGTGGTCCTGGGGTGGTGACAGGGGCTGGGTGGAGGGACAGCACTGACCACCAGGACAGGGACCTGTGAAATATGCCTCTTCCAAGACTTGCTCCTGCCCCACTAAACCTTCCACTGTCCCATTTCACACCCCTTATCCTCAGTCCCCTTCTTCCTCAGGCATGAAGCCGGGATGGCCCAAATGCCACTCCTGGCTTTATGGGCAAGGCTGGGTAAGGGAAACCAGCCACCCCAGCACCAAAATGATGCTGATAAAATGCTGAAGCTCATGTCTTGGGGGTTACATCCAATTGTGCAGCTTCATCAGCTATCAACGCTTACTAGCTGTCCTGCAAAGGGCTCCGCTCTTCACCTGAAGGGCCAGAAGCTCCTTCCCTGCTCCTTCCCTGCCTCAGTTTCCCTTTTGTAAAGGTGGGGGGGATTAGAAAGAAACCTGCAGCCTCCCCCAGCTCCTCTTGCTCCTGTGTATTTTCTTGTGTCTGTGCTGTGGGGTTGATTCCAGCTCCACAAGTGTTGGAGGAAAGCAAGGGGGCCAGGCAGTTGCTTTGGTGCTCATCCATGTGTCTCTGTAAGTCTGTCTGCCTGTCCATCCTTGTCAGAGTGCTGTGACTGGGAGGGGAGTGCAGCCCTTGTGGCCATACAACACCTTCCGCAAAGGTGTCTTGAGTCCAGAACCAGCCCTACCTGGAATCTGTGAGCTGGGAGAGAGGCGATGCTGGGAACCAAAGGGGTTCAGGGCAGTTTTTGGGCAGCAGCCCCCATTTTGGAAGCTCAACCCTGGGTCTCGGGGCAGGAGCAGGCAGGCAGTGTGAACAGTGAGGATTATGGCTGCTATAAAAAGCACCAGTATCTCTCGCCCCTGCTCCCTAAGGCGCTTAGGGGAGGAAAGAAGGAATTAAAGAGCAACCTCCTGCACTGAAGAGGTGCAGAGACTGGAGCAGCTGGACAGCGTGGCACACTCATCTGACCCCTTCCCCCTCAGCATCCCCAAAAACCTAGCCTGGGCAAAGCAGCCCCCAGCATATCTTCCCTTGGACCTTCTCCCTGATCTCTTGCTGTTGGATGACCAGACCCTCGTACCCTGCTTGGAGGTTGTGGGGGGCAAGGAGAGGGCTGGGGTGGGGTGAAAGCCCAGCCTAAAGAGGGGGTCCTGGTGGGTGAGAAGAGCAGATAAGGGTGCTGTACCATTTGCAATGGCTCCCAGTGAAAAACATGGACCTGTCCCTTCCCCATCCTTGCAGCTTCACTAATCTGCCTGGTCCTGTCCTGCCATGTGACTTCAGAGGTCCTCTGAGGGTACTGGAGACGTCCTCCAAAATGCAGCCAGCTGCATGAGTGGAGTGGCTGGACAGAAGAACACTGAATTATTGGAAGGACAGGAGTTGCTTTCAGCCAAAAGCCATGCTCTGCCTCCAATGTCCCAGAGGCAAAATGGCTCTATGGCTTTGGGACTGTCTGACAGGATCACAATCATCCCCAGAGCACAGCACCAGTGTGGTGCCTTGTGACATGTTTAGGGACCAATTAAGGGGAAGGCAGGTGCCCGATGATGGTGACGATGGCAGTGATACAGAGATGGGGGGATGTGAAGGAAGGTGGTGTGGGAAACTGCTGTCCTCTGTAGTTTTCTCCTGGCATGTGGCAGGTTCCAGTGAGGTTAGTTAAAAAAGCAGCTACAGCCATGGAATCCTGTGGAGCTCTGGTGCCAGCCTGGTTCCTGGCATTGACCAGGTGTGACCCCTTGGCTCAGGGAGATGTTTGGTCGTTCCCCTCTCCATGCACACTGCTGTAACATTGCCCAGGGCTTGGTTGGTCTGGGAAATGGACAGAGCCCCAGGATCCTTTCCTGCATCCCTGCAAATGAGGGGCTTCAAAGGAGAGATGCTGGCTCTGAGAGGCTGAGGGGATCAGGCTGAGGGCACTTCCTCACCAGCCCCTTCCTGGAATTGAGCAGTCTGGTGGACCCCGGTGCAGGTGGCCACAGGAGGGAGCTTGGCTCCTTCCTTCTGCTCCTGCTCGGAGAACAGTGGCCTCGGGTGGGTGTCAGCCACCCTGGCCCTGGGTGCAGGTTGCTGCTAAGTGCAGGAGCATCTCCTTACGGTCAAACCATGTCATGTGGGTCCCGAGGTGTCTCAGGAAGGGAGAAAGCCCAACTGGAGTGGAGGTGGCTGCCTCCATCGTCAGGAAAGCCTCCACCTTATTTCCAGCAGTCGATAGATCCACAGTGCAGATGAGTTGCTGGGCTGTTGCCTGCAGCCGTGGGGGGACCAGTTTGCCCAGTGAGTGGCATGTCCCCATGGCAGGGACCAGTTCCTCTGAGAGCAGTGCCAGTGTGAGACACTGTCCCTCCCTAGCAGTGGCCAGAGGCACCTGGGTGACCCTGATGTCCAGCCTCTAGATGTTCAAAGGGCAGGGGAACAAGGAAACCAGCCCCTCCCCATACAACCTCCTGTCCCCCAAGAACTGGGACCTTCCCAGTTTCCCCATCCCACAGCCAGCTCTGGTGCTGCAACCCCATTTCCAAGGGCTGACAGTTATGGGATCGCCTCCCACCCCAGCATCCTCATGTGCTGCCAGAGCATCACTGCCCGGCTCCCCTTCACAGGCCTAGCAGAGAAGGCTGGCTGGGCCAGAGCAACCACACTACAAACCCAGGGCTGAAAAAACAGAGAAAAATTATGGTGGCAGCAATGTTGTGTCTGATTGGGAATAGTTAATTACTGGGGGGAGGTTTCTGGTAACGTTCTTTGCCTTTGATTCCTGCAAAGCCAGCAAAGCCCCAGCATGGGACTGCTGGTAATGGCTCTCATTAAAGCCATTGGAGCAGGAGGTTGAAACCGCATCCATTTTCCTTAACCACTTTCAGAAGGGGAAAATGCTGTTCTAGCCCCTGCTATTCATGGTGTGCTAGATACTGCAGGCTGGGAAAGGCAGTGCTTGTCTCCCTGAACGCAGAGGTGGAAGTCTGGGCCATTGCGTTTTCTCAGGATCAGGTCTGTGGGCCATCAGTATAACCTTTTTTTTAAGTTCAGGAAAGATGTGCAGAACAATGGGATCTCCATCAGGAAGAAGTACTGGGACCAAGGAATGAGTTTGGTTCCAGTGCCTCCACTCTGCTATGCAGAGAAATTATGGATCCTGGTTTAAAACCCTCAGTGGGATAAGAACTGACCTTAAAACAGCAATGAAACCATCAGGATGCTCCTTTTCCCACTTGGTTTCGGAGCTGCTGCTGGCTTCCCCTGAGCCCCTTGAAAAGTGGGGAGCAGGGATCTGCCTGGAGTTAGAAATGGGAAAGAATGTCTTTGGGCAGAGAGAAGGGTAGTTTTGGTTGATGGTGCTATGGCAGGGAAGAGGAAGGCACCCAGGGAGAAGAGGTTGGTCTTCCCCCTCCGTCAGTGCACACACAATACAGAGCCAACACCCCTTGTGGTGGCAGCTAGTTTGGGGGTGATGTAGGAGGTGGCTACACTGGGATGAGTCTGACAGATGCAGACATACAAGGGCTATTTTCCCCCATGAAAAGTTGGGATTTCATGCAGATAGGTCCCTGTCCTCCTCTCCAGCAACGTTCCTCAGAGAACGGGGTTGTGCCCTGTCCCAACAGGGCTGCTCCTAGTCAGGAGGTGCTGGGCTGAAGCAACCTGTGGTGGAGGGAAGGTGATGGCCCTGGCCTGGCCATGGACATGAAGGAGAAAGGCTCCCTGGGTAGCTGGGGCTGTTATGCTGCTGTCCCAGAGCCACAGGTTGCACCTGCTGAAATGGGCTGTGAGGTCCACTGGCAAAACTAAGGAGAGGAGTGACAACCCAGGCAGGTCACCAGTGTACAGGGCTGAATTTGTCCCCTACTGACCTTTATGTGCCTTTCTGCAGCCCCCAGCCCATGCTGAAGTCCCAGCTCCCTGCTGTGTCCTGGGCCTGTCCCAGAAACACCGGCAGCCTCCTTGTCTCCTTTGCCCTTTTCGCCACCCATTCCTATGCCACTGGACAGCCGCACGCCAAAGGACCGCCCAGCCTCTCTCTGGCTCATTTCTCTTGCAAGCTTTGTTTGGTGGGTGTATTTTGCATTTGCTTTTTCTTTTTTGCTATTCACAGGGAACAAAGAGGGGGTTACAAACCCACAGGCAGATGTCAGGACAGGGCTGACAAGCCTGGGCGAAGGGGTGATGCCACGCATCCTGGCAAGGTCCTTGGAGACAAAGCCAGGGGGAGAAGGGCTTTGCTCCACAGTGCTGGTTCTGCGCATTCCCTCCTCTCACTGCCCGGTCCTGCAAGGTGGCTGCTGCACTGCTCCACTGCTCCATCCCTCCGCTCCATCCCTCTGCTCCATTCCTCCTCTCCCTCCTGCTGCTCCATCCCGCCTGGCCCAGACATCATGCTGGTCACGTCTGCTGTGGCAAGTGGCAAGTCTCGCCGATGGCAATGACCACGTCCTGGGGCTGGCGGTCCCGGTGCCGTGGTGCCTCGGGCATCTCACTCATCTCATTGACGCTGTTGCTGATGCAGTTGATGTCACTCTTGTTGCTGTTGTCATCTGGGTTGGGACCAAAGATCCAGTCTGGAGGAAAGAAAAGCACAAAACAAGCCCTTGATTACTTCTGGCTGTTGCCAGAGCCCAAGATGGCTGGAAAATTGCTGCTTCCAGCTACATCCTACCCTTTGCTCTGGGTGCTCACCCTCACAGAAAGGCCCCTTGCCCACTCCTGCCCTTTCAGCCTCTTCTGCTCCGCTGGTGCTGTGACCTCTGCTCTTGCCAGCTCTGGGCTGGTTTTCAGGCTGCTGATTTCTGGAAGCTCTCCCAGCTTAGACAAATGAAATCACCCCACTAATCCCAAAAATGAGAATGACCTGCCTGTGAAGTGAAGTGTGCATCTGAGCTCTCCAGCAATGTATTTCCTACAGTGGGTTTTTGCTGTCAGAGGGAACAATTAAATAACTATGTGACATCCAAATGGAGCTGGAGGCACGGCTGGGCACATGACTTTTCTGCCTCAAGAGTGTTTCACAGCCACACGAGGGCTTCAAACCCTCTATGGCAGCTTCAGGGCTGTGCTTCTTGCTGATCACTAGAGCACTAGGACGTAGCTCTGAGCTGCTCCAGCCACTCTCACAAACCTGAGGGTGACTGAGCCCCCTCCAAAACACAGTGTCACTGCTGGATGGTGGCATGCCCAAGATATTCCCTGCAGCACAAGGGGCTGCAGCTGAAGTGGAGGCAGGTGGTGCTGCTTCCCAAGCAGCTATTTTTTAAAAAATTTGGCTGTTTGAGAGTGAGAGGCCATGCCCAGCCATGATGGGAAGGCAGCAACAATGAGGAAACCAAAGGTGGGGAAATCCAGGTGAGGGGAGAGGAGCCCTAGGACATGGTGGTGGTGGGCAGGGGAGCACCAGCACCCCCTTCTTTAACCATGCTCCCAAAATAAAGCAGAGACAACTGTCAGGAGGCAGAAAAAAATCCCAGTGTGGTTTAGTTTTTTTTGAGGGACTCCACTTATTCATGAATGGATCACTCTCAAGAAATAGCATTTCTCTCCTTTGTGGCATGGGGTATCTTCCGTCCCCACAGGGAATTTCAGTTGCAGCTCTCTGGTGGAGGATGCAGGCTAACTGGTGGAGAAGGGACAGAGAAATGCAATCCCAGTGAGACATTGCCTTTCTCATGAACTGCAGAAAAAAGTTTTGCAGCACAACCGAGTCTGAGTGATGGCAAATGCCATCAGGTGTGAAGGGAATGAAAGATCTAATTTCTCGGCTCTCCAGTGGTGTCCAGATATTTCTGCAGGTGTGAGAAGAGAGATGAGAATGACCTGTGGTTCTCCCTGTGCTCAGGGTGTGCGCTGTAGGTCAGATTTGCTGGCTCTAAGGAGGACAGTGCTCCCACCACACTGGACACATGCAACATGTCCAGAGAGTGACTGTTTTTCCTCAGTTTTCCTTTTTTCTTTATCTTCCTCAGTGTGCTAGAAGAGTCTGTGGGTTGTGTGATGGGAAGGGCAGGAGAAGAACCACCACAGTTCCCTCAGCTGCTGCAGTGCTGGCAAGAGTGACTGGGAATCTCAGCAAAGACATGGTCCAAGGGTTTTTGGGGAACCCTGAGTCTACCCCAAGTCCCAACCGGGGCATTTAGCTTTCACTTGCATTATCCACAGCCCCCAGCAGGCCCTGGGCTCCTCATTACAACTCTTCCCCAAGGAAATCACCCAAGCCCAGAAGACTATTTTAGGTCTTTTTCCCTTTGTAGCTTCAGTTTTGCTTGGCATTACTGGATTTAGACTAAAATGAAACACTCCACAATCTTCTTCCTGTCTGGCCCTGCAGCCTGGCCTGGGTCCACGCCAGACAGAACCCCTACCTCTTGCCCCCAAGACCTTCCAGGCTCCTCCAGCTCCCACGCAGCCACTTGTCGTGAGGAGAATCCAAAGGCAATAACAAGATTGCCTCCTACAAATACTATTAAAGTTCTTGGCTTGCTTTCCTTGACGTCAGCTGTAAAACTCCAGTGGGAGCACGGGCTGGTCCAGCAGTGAAGAAGAGAAATAACTGCAGAAAAAGGGGCAATGGCTCCCCAAATATCCCAGGAGCCATTGGATGAGGATGGCTGTGTGCAACAGGAAGCAAAGAGCTCAGCACTGGATGCCTGTGAGTGAGGGGAAGTGGCACGTGGTGGCCAAATGATGAAACCTTGGGAACATTTATAAGCAGCAGAAGAAGCAAGAGCTGGATGCAGCACTATGGTAAAGGCAGAAATGCAGGGTATGGGTTTCTTGGGAGAGCACCAAGAGTACCAGAAAAAGCCATTTCCAGGAGAAAAGAGTCACAATGCCTCTTCACCAAAGGGGATGGGGCTGGCCAGGGTGCTCAGGGAAGGTGGCTTGTGTGAGGCTGCCACAGTCTAATTCCTGGGTAAGAGCAGGCTGGATTGTACGCGCTAATCCGAACCACTGCTTCCCTGGGAATTATTTCTGGAGCCTGCTGGATCTAATTACCCAGTAATCTGCAGGAAGATGTAATTAGGCTGTCATTAGAGGGTATTTACTGCGATGCCTTTATGATTTGACTGTGTAAGTAAGGAGTGAAGTAATTACACAATTACACGTTATTTGTGGCCATTTATGGCCTGTAACTTCAGTGTGTTGCCATGTGTGGAAGAGGGGAGCAAGGCCCTGTGAAGCTGGTGGAGGATCCCCTGCCAGCAGGACCCTGGAAAAACAACCATAAAAATGTCAGCATCCTCATGAACCCTGCCAGCCGCTGCCGGATCTGTCCCGACCATGCATTCTCCTCCCCAGTTTCACCCCCTGGCTCCTCTCAGTTTGTGGGTGACAAACCAAGGTCTCCCAGGTTCCCCTGTGGGATGCCTAGGGAGGGACAAGGGAGAAGAGAGAGGAGATCTGCACATCTTTGGCATCAATGGGATTAAACCTTGCTCTGATGCAGAAGGGCCTTTGCAGGGAATGGGATGCACAACCTCATGTCATGTGCAAGCAGACATTGTAAACCTTGGGTAATGAACCTGAGGGAAGCTGTAATCGGGTAATGGAAGGTGGTGAAGGGCTGGGAGCCAAGGGATGGTGGTGACCAGCTGAAGGAAGCTGTAGCCCTTAGCATCATATCAGGTATTTCTCCATCCCTTGCATCTGGCAGGGGGGCTGCATGAACAACAAAAAATAGACAAAACTGTGACTGAGAGGAAAACAAAATCTTCTTTTGCATCAAAGTCCACATACGGGTTCACACAACATCCAGTCAGAAGGCAAAGTCAGACTAAGCCAGGACACCCGGTGGACCTGGGACAACCAAGGGCAGAACTGGCATGAGCAGGGATCACAGTGTTCTGCTTGGGCAGTGTCACCTCTGGATCCAGGACAGTTGCACTTTGGAGATAAGAAAAAGCACTGTCTGCCCCTACCCAGCCACTGGAAGGAGCTCGTAACACATGCTGCAAAATCCAGGACAGGCACAGAGGCATGTCTGTGAATGTCTTGGATAAAAGAAATGAACAAAGTGACTTCTCAGCCTGACTGGGCAAGCAGCATCTAACCCAGAGACACCTCTCCCCCACACGTCAGGAGCTGCCAAGGCTCAATGTGCCTGCTGAGGTCTGCGGGGCGAAGGGAGAGGTGGGAAGTGCTGAGGTGGGCTGAGATCGATACAGAGCAATTGATCCACAGCAGCTGGAGAGAGGAGATAGAGCAGACTGGGAAAATCAGGAGTTGTGGAATAGCAACTCTATTATTATTATTATCCCTAAGTAACAGAGTAATGTGGCACAAACCTTCTCTACACTTTCCCAGCCCTGTCTGAGTCTTTGACAGCACCCTTGGAACCAGACCCTTGAGATGTGCTGTATTTTGGGGGGCAGAAAAACACTGGCGTTGCCCAGATGTCAGAGTGTGCCTTCCCTGTACCAGCAGCATGAGGGATGGTCTTCACTTGGAAACCCCTTACAGTGCAGCCAGCAGGGAACAGCTTCCTGCCGTCTGTGTTCAGGGGGGGGACAGGGATGCTTTACACCCAGTCTCATGCCAGTGGGGGTGGCCACATTCGTTGGTGACAGGGTGGGATGTCCGTGAGGCACATCAGCCACTGAGAAAGAGACATCCTCAGCAGAAGAGTACAGGGAGGTGGAAGAAAGGGCTAAAATTTAAATGTAGCCTGGTGAGTGAGACATTCACAGTCCCTGCAGAAATGGAAACAAATTAAGGAGGGGGTAGCATGTTCTATGAACAATCAAACTCGTGCTCTAATTTTGCTTTTCATGGAGCTGGGTGTGAAAGCAGCTGCTAAAAAAGCCCTTTTCCCAGCAGCAGGAGCAAAAGCACCTCTTTCTTTGAAACAAGTCCTGACCAAGCAATCACATTGTGCTCTGCAGCAAGGCGGGACCAGCTCTGGCTGAAGCTTTTCCGACAGACATAAGTTCAAGGGTATCCCTCATGTATTTGACACAATGCAGCAGTCACAGCTGGACATCGTATCGTCTCATTTGCAGGACAGACTCTACTTATTCATTAGCAAAATCAGCAGATCACTCCCAGGTTTGTTATGCTGGAAAATCTACGTCTGCCCTTGGCAACAGTAATTTGTTAGAAATACCCTTTTCACCCAGATTCACATCTTTCTAAATGAACTTGCTGTTGGGGTCTGTTCTTCCTTCCCTGTTTGGTAGAAATTTGTTAGCTTTGCTGTGGTGGCTGAGTCAAAATTGTCCAGCACCCCGAGCAACATGAGCACACTGCTTTGCTGATAGACAGGTAAGGACACTGTCCTTCGGCAGAGCTGTCACTGGCATGAAACATCTGGTGGAGAAAGGGGGTGATATGGAAAAGGCATTCAATTAATTATGATATTCTCTTAAAAATAGCTTCTCTGCACCAGAACAACCCTGGACCAAGCCTGCATTTGACCCCAGTCCCATCCACTGCGCAGCATTGCTGCTCCAGAGAGTGGGTCTCAGAGAGGTGATGGCTCAGGTGTGGTAGGTGGGAGGCTCCTGGGAGTGGGTATTTGCTCTCCCTATCTTCCAGCCTTAGATGTTCTCCCCAGAGGTAGAGTGAGGAGTCATGCTTGGTCTCCGCTCAAGGAAGACCAGTGCTTGCAGAGGAGCAGAAAGGCACAGTCCTCTCCTCAGGGACCTGACAGCACATCACTGGACCACACGGGGGCGGGAATGGAAATGGTGTCGTGGGATGGTACGTCCCTGAGGTGAGCCTTGGTCAATCCTTGCCAAACACATGTTGGAAGCCATCCCGCTGCTCTGGCTTTGTGCTTCAAAGATTTGGCTGCAAATGCAGCTATCCTGGAGTGGGGCCACTTCTGCCTTCTTTTTTGCAGGGCCAGACCACTGTGGCCACTTGTCTGACCAACAGCTGCAGCCTGTGGCCATGGGGATGCCAGAGTGGATGCGGGGATGGGACATCTGCCTGTTAGTACAGTAGCTGGGAGTAGGAATTAACCCAGTGAAAGACGTCCTACAGCAGTCACTGGTAGACATCAGCATCTATAAGGAGCAGCTAAGGAACCCCTGATACACCCCCATGCACCAGAAGGGAAATTGAGGCAGGGGTAGTTAAGGTCAGAGGTGGATTAGCACCAAGATGGGGAAACAAAAGGGAACCTGATGTGGTATCTTCTTTTCCCACAACTTTGGGAAGCAAAGGAATCATCCTATAAACACAGCCTGTAAAGGAGATGTGTAAGTCCTCTCTCTTGGACCTAAAACACTGTCTGCAATCCCTGCCATGGGCTGAATTATCCTAAGAGCTCTGCAGTTCTGTGTGCAGCAATTAAAAGTGGTTCCCAAGTCCCTGCAGGATCACCCAGCAGCTATTTTCAGCAATGCTACATTCATGCACAGTTTCTTTGTTCAAGGAGACTGTTTCCTAAAGAAGCCTGAAATGTGGCAGTTGGAGATAAGGCTGAAAAATAAAAATACAGCTGGTGGGTCAAAAGGGCAAAGAAAAGAAAGACCCCACTTCGAAAACAGTGTAGGGTTTTGAGTAGTCCCAGAGCGTTGATGAGCACAGTCCCACCACTGCCAGTGAATCTGCCCTGCCTTTCCCCAGCTGGGCATCTGCCTTGGGCACATTCCAAAAGGAAAAGTTTCCTCCAAAGTCTCCTCTGGAGATCAGCAACTTAGAGGAGACCTCGGCTGAACTGGGAGACACCAGCAAAGGTCTCCCTGCAAAGCATCGTACCCACACCGACCATCCTTCCTGTGTGGTTCCCGTGCAGGAGTGAGATGCTTTTCCCCTTCCCAGGGACCACATGCGTGCAGTCTCCATGGCAACAGCTTTGTTTCCAGTCAAACTTTTTCTATTTTTCCCCTTTTTCCTCCTTTTTTATGTTTAAGTAAGGGTGATATTCAGTGAACTGCTGGGGACGGAGGAGGGAGGGCGGGCTGATTCCCAAGGATTGCAGTAATTAGGCGCTTTGTACGTTGGTGACAGGCTTGTCATTTGCCAAGCAGGCTCTTCGCCACAGCACTGGCTCTGGCAGCTCTCCAGCACTTCCGAGTTAAGCAGCTTTCCAAATGCTTCGACCCAATTTGCCTTAACTGGTGGTTGGGTCTAAGCTGCACTCATGCAAGAGCATTTCTTCCTCCTCAGGGGGCTCACATCCCTCCCCAAGCAGAGACATCTGCTGAGTTTTGGGAAAGTGTCAAACATGAGACTGTTAGCTCAGAGCAAGCAGAGAGGAATCTGAGAGAAATTAAGGTATTTTGGGCTCTCCTTGGTCAGGTCTCTCCAGGAAGAGCTGAAGAGGGGCTCTTTCAGAGCCCTCTTACCCATATCCAGGTGCTCTGCCTTCCTCCTGTCTGACAATACATCTTTCCCCCTCCTCTGACACAGCCTCCCATTTTCCGCTCCTCCCCACCCCAGTGGGAATCGCAGCAGTGTTCATCCCCCCTGGCGATGGCTGGGCAAGCTCTAATTGATTTTTTAAGAAGCATCTGCATGAGAGATGTTAGTGTCTCAAATACCTGTTCAGATTTCATAGGGGAAGACCTTGGCAGCATCCCAAGAACCCCTTTGCCATCCCAAACCAAGCCCAGCGCCTGCTTCTCACAGTCCCTGTGAGTGCACGAGGCTGGGTGATGCCTTGACTCTCCAAGCCATGTCTGACAAGCTGTTATTGAGGAGTCAAAATCATCGTTGATGCCTCCAAGTGACTCTTTAAAGCAGCGATTAACTATTCACACTTTAATCTCCCTGAAACAGGCTCCAGCCCTTTGGCATCTTATTTCCATCTCTCTCTGTACCCTTCTAAATATGGTTAGTGCAGAAACACTGATAGCAGAGATTGGAGCTTCTGCCGAGTATATAAATCCAGGCATTGTGTTAAGGCAGCTAATAGACCAGCTTCTTATTTACTATCCCTTGGTCCCTCTGTCCTGTCCCTAAAGTAATTTTATGCAAACTCATTCAAATGAAACCTTCTCTTTAAAGGCTGTTCCTTGGCAGTGTTAACAAACACAGTCTCGTCCGCTCTCCTCCGAGAACTGGCTCATTTTAAGCGTATAAACCCTGGGAAGATGGGCCTGGAGTGCTAACTAGGATGAGCTGAAGGCAGCCTTCGGCACTAAGGGGTGCTGCGGGAGTTTGGGAAATGCCTTTTCCTCTCTGCCTGGATGGGGAAGAAGTTCACATCTGGATTTCTGATCCTAACTCGGAGGGATGTTACCTCCACCCTGAGCAGGGAGGATGCTCTGCCCTCAGTGAGGGTGTTGAACCCGGAAAGGGCTTCTTCCAAAGTGCCAGGGAGCAGGCAGAGCCCAGGGCTGATCCTGTGCCTGTCCAGCCCTTGGATGGCTGCGGTGCTGTGAAAGTCTGTGGAAGTCCCTTTGTAAAGGGCTTTGAGAGGGACGGGGCACCCCGCTGATCTCGTCCCACACAGAGGCTAAAGCTAAAGGTCACCAGGGAGTGTTGCTGCTGAGCTGGAAATAGCATGTCAGGGGCACGGGTGCCCCCGACCATGGCTGCAGCCTCCCTCCCTGCCCAGAGAGGCATGGCATTTATATGAATTTTGGCTCTGCTTTGCAGTTCTCACCCAAGGGGTGGGTTTGTGCACTCACATCCATGCTCTCCTGCATCAAGGACCTCAGCAACTGGGGCAGGGGCGTCTGCTGTGTGGGGGCACTGCGAATGGACCAGCCCCTGCCTCGGGGGAGTTTCTAACCTGGCCTGACCTCGTCCTTTGAGCATCTTGGAGCATGTGTATTTTTAGATGCTGTCCCCACTGCCTACCTTTGTTGGGAAGGCAACACTAAATCTGATGAGTGGCAGAGCCGAGTGATGATACAGCCCCAAAAAGCTGCTGATTAAGTGTTAAATTTAACACTTTAAGACAACATATCCGTTCCCTTCCATGTGGGGTGAAAAAAGACTCCTCAGTAGCTGCTCCCTGCTGTTTTCCTGTCTGAGCCTCATGTGAGATTCCAAGTACAGTTCCCTGCTGGGAGGTTTGACCTTTCTTGTCCGAAATACCCCCTCTCTAAATCCCTGTGTCCTGGATCTGCTGGGCCCTGCCTGGTCCTGACCCTCTGCCCAGGGAACTTGGCTTGCCCTCCCATCCTCAAGGCATGGGTCCTGCCTGCCCTGCAGGCACAGGTGCAGTTTTGGCTGGTGTGTATCTTCAGCGTCCCAGGAGCAGGAAAATAAAGGGAATTGTGGATGAACACGTGGATTCTGCTCCAGATGAGTGTGATCTCCCTTCCACTGCAGAGATGAAGCCTGCAGGGCTTCATCCCCGGCTGGGGGGCAGGCTCAGAGCAAGGGTGTGGAAAGGGATTTCAGCGTTGCTCCCCTGCAGAGGACATTGCTCCCCACAGCTTTTGCGGGGTATGCACATATACAGGAGCCAGGAGCTTAAATTTCTCTGGGGATCCCTCCTCGCCCCCCATCCAAGCTGGAAAAGCTGCCACCAGCACTCTGCAGCAAGGCCCTGACCACTAAAAGGACATGGTGAGCTGGCTGTCAGGGCATGGGGGCCAAAACCACTGGGGATTAATATGGGATTCGGGCACATTTGCACTCCCCAGCATGACCAACCTTACAAATTACAGGGCAAACTCGCTGAGGGCTTGCCATAAGCAGCCAAGCACCTCTGCCCGCACCTCTGCCTACACCACAGCCCAACCACAGCAGCCAGCAGTGTTTGTGCTCTCGCCCCCGACCGCGAGGGACAGCGTTCATCAGCAACAGGATGAAACCAAAGAGCCAGGAAGCCAAACCTCACAAAAATGCACACTCTTTGAGCTATCACTGCATTGTTGCAGAGGCTGTGATGGCTATGCAAGGGGCTGTACAAGGGAGCCAAGGGAAACCAAGTGTGTTTCCTAGGAGTTTGTGGATTCACTGGTGTTTAATAAGGGGTTAAGCTCTTATGGCAGCTTTCCTATCACAATGCACTAGTGAGTTGTTATCCTGTGTTCAGGCATCTGTTGCCATGAAACTTTTCATGTTGGAGACCTCTAATCCAAGCTTAGTTGAAACTGGCCAAAGGATTTTACAGTCATTTGGCAATAGAGTCTTACGCACGTACACATTTATACACACACACACAAAAGCTTTGTTTCTTTAGGAAGGGGGCTAAACCCAAGGATTTTCTCTGGGAAGATGGTCTACATACAGCTCAATTTGGAGAACCCAGGACATTAAATTAAATGAGAAAAGGTCAAGGCTTGGTCTAAACCCCACCCAAATCAAAGGAGAGATGCGAGCCAGCACCTTCGGACTTTGCACTCTTTTTGGCCACATACACACAATGTATGAAGCCTGCACTCACCTACAAAGTCGTAAATGAGGTCTTTGATGAGATGCCCAACGATGGCGTACGCCACTGCCACCACCACCAGGGCTGCCATGAGAAGATAGAGGACAGCCTTGGGCAGAGGAATGGCATCTCGAGGAGGGGGTTTGTACTCCTTGTAGAGCTGGTCATTGTCCGAGTACGAGTACTGGAACAAGTGGTCCAGGCCAGCTGTGAAGTTGCTGGAGTTCATGGACTGGCTATTGGACAGGTAGTTGTCCTGCTCAGGGTCCTGAAGCACACTTACCACCGAGCTGGTGGTGGCTTCCACTTGCTGTACCAAATTCAGAGTCTTGTTAACGCTGGGAAGGATCTGGGAGAGGAAAGTGCTCCAATCTTTGATGGCACTGATGTTGCAAATAATCATAATTGCAATGAGGAAAGAGATCTCCAAGCTCAAGAGACTTAAAAAGGAGATAAAGAGGCGAGAATTGCTGTACCTACACCAAACCATATACTGCAAACCGGGCAGAGAAGGTCTTGACGGGCAGGTTTTTCATCTGAAAATTCTTACATGATCCGGTAGGGATGCATCTGTGGTACCTCGGACTCACTCTTGGAAATGCCCATAGACAATCCCTATGGGCATGAAGTTCCTTAGGAAAAAGTAGGTGCTGGAATGATTTTGACTGATATCATTTTTGTTCCTCAGCCGTCTGTCCCTAATGCTACTCACTGATGAAAATCGGAGAGACAGAATCCTGTAGGTGTTTTCAGTCATCTGGAAAAGAAAGATAAATTGCCCGTCTCCAGCTTTTTTTTCACAGGCAATGGTCCTTGGAGAGACAGAAATCCCCGCGCTCTGTTCCCCAGGCTCGGCCAGGCGCAAGGTGTGCGGTGCCGCGCTGTGACTCTCCCGTTAACGCTGCCCGAAGCGTTCGCAGAGGAGAAACATAAATTCAAAACCCACAAAGTTCGGCTGCTCCCGGTGTGTGCCGGACCGGCGGCGCGCAGCTCCCGACCCTTCCACCCCGGCTTTCATCAACTTCTTTTGCCGGCATCTCCCCATCGATTCCTTTAGAAACAAAACCCATTATCAGAGACAACAACCACGCCAGCACCGAGCCCAGCACACGCTCCCCAAAGGGCAGCCCAGCCCAGAAGCGGCCGCTCTCGGCTTTTACCTTAAAGACTTCCCCAAGCGAATAGATCCTCTCGCCTGATGCTCCAGCTTGTTTTATTCAGCGCTCGGCTCCTCACGGAGCTCCCCGCAAGCAGCCACCGATGCGGTGCCGCTGCCCGCCGTCTGCGGGGAGCCCATGCACGTCTGCGTGTGTGTGTGTGTGTGTACACTCCTGCTCGTCTTCTTCCCCTCCTGTGCCTTCACCCTACAGCCCTGCTCGCTCTCCCCAGCCTCCCCGGCTCCAACGAGGAGGGGGATTATCTGCCGAGGGGTTGGCTCCACAACTCCGAAGTGTGCTGTCAGGCAGGCGGTGCGTGGTGGGAGCGCAGGCTCAGCCTCCGCCGCTGCTCCCCGGGGAGTTAATCCTTTCGATGGCAAGAGATGAGCTTTGATCCGTCTGCTGGATCTTCCCGGAGAGGTGGAAGGGGAGGCGGGGAGCAGCCGGAGCGTGTGTGTGGGTGCTGAGCGCAGCCTTTGTCTGGGAGCTGTGCCGCCGGCACGGAGAAATCAAATCGCGGGCGCTGCCGGGAGCAGGGAGGACATCATCAATCCCACTGCCAGCATCCCACAGGAGTGATGCTCCCCACAGCCCTGCTTCCCCGCTGCAGCCTCCGCCCAGCAAAGTTTTGGCATCAGAGGGATGCCTGGTTTGCAGAAGGGTCGGAGGGTTTGACGCTGAGTTCCCTCACCCTCTCTCCTCTCTGTTTAGCTGTCTGTCAACTGGCAAGACCCAGCCTGTCCTTGGTCACCTTGATAATGGTCTTAAACTGGTTCATGTTCCCTGCAAACACATCTCCTCATCTTCCTTGGCATGGGATTTCTGTGGGGTGCGGGCTTGGTTTGAAGGCACTGGGACTTATTTAAAGAGGAGGAAGAGGAAATCTTAGAGAGGGGGAAATTGTCTTTCTATATTTGGAGGTGAAAATAAATCGCAGCTCCATTTNTTTTTTTTTGGTGCTGCTTCCCCAAGTAAGAAACAGCTGTCATGAGGGCAGGGAAATCACCATGTTAGGCCTGAATGCAGCCAAATGGAGCTTCTGAGAAATAATAGCAAAAGATTAACTTTTTGTGTGTGTCTGTGCGTGTGTTACCAGCCAGCAGCAATCCTGCCAGCTGCCTGGGGCTTGGAAGAGTATAGAAAAAAAAGGCAACATCTCCCCCATAATATAAAATCCCCAGGGCTTAGGTTGGTGATGCACAGATTGTACAGCCCAGGAGCAAGGAAAATGTGGAGGAAAAAGCTTTTCTGCTCTCCTTGGAGCGTGCATGGGCCATGCTACAGTGACTGCTGCCTGCCAGGAACATTTAACAGGATCCCAAAATTTCTTCTCAGAAGTAACAGAGCTGTGACTGGTTACAGATGGATATCCGGACAGCTGCATGGATACATATCCTGCAGTGAAAATGTCTTGATGTCCCCCTGCCCCAACATCATGATACCTGGGGTTGGAGCTGCTCCCCTGCCTCTGGAGTGTGAAGCTGTAGGGATGCTTGGAAGGCCAGGGCAGGAGTCAGGAGCTAAGGGCAAATGGCTCCTCTCTCAGACTCTGAGTCCTCCCACACCAGGTTTTATCCTTCCAAGAGAGAAAATGTGGCAAGATTATTTTTTTATAAGAACTTCTCAGTGCAAAGTGAGTTTTGGGCTCTGTGCAGGGATACTGCAGTGCAGCCTGGCTATGCACTGCTCCAGAGGCATATCCTTTGGCTGGGGTTCCCAGGAGGAGAGGGCACCCCCTGGGACATGCCCACTGGTCCTTGGGGACCAAAGCTGCTCTGAAGCTGTACTTTCACCGCAGCTGTTTGGTGTTAGCAGTTGCCATGGCACCAGTGCATCAACCAGAGGGAACAGGAGAGAATGTGTCCAGGCTGAGCCATCCCTGTGCCTGGCTCAGGGTGTGGCAGTCATAGGCAGGCTCCCACCAAGCTGTGCCCTTTTATTCCCAGGAGGGCATGGAGCCAAGTGATCTGGGGCAAAGGATTTGTAAAGGTGTGTGTGCATGGGGAGGTAAATCAGAGGAACTGGGGGCAAAAGGGACAGCTCTCTGTGTACCTGGGGACAGCTGGTGACAGCAGCCCACACCTCGCTCCAGTGGGACACAGGGCAGACCCTCTTGGTTTCCTAGACCTTGACTGAGCAGTTCTGGGAAAGAGGCTGAAAAAGCATTTGGCAAAGCTCTGAGTTCTGCTGCAGGCACTGACTTTATTAAAGAGTCTTAGGGTAGTACCACAAAAATACCCCTCCACCTTTTGTATTTCTCCAGAGCGAAAGAAAACTTAGCTGCTCTTACTTTCATTAACAACCTTATCAATTCAAAGTGAGTAAATAGATGCTTAACTGTTCATTATACACTCTGCATCTCTGGTCTGAAAGGGAGGCTTTATTTCCACAATTAAGGTTTACATCCCATTACAGAGGGAGAGAGCATGAAGAAATATAGAAGTGTGGATTTTAATAACCTTATATTTCAAGATCACTGTTATTAAAAAAAATGTTTGCATTTACTGTGATGGGGGGAAGATTAAAAGGATTGCCATGGATTCCACTTAGGGAACATTGCTAATGATTTCAATAAATCACTTTAAATAAAAATCACAATCTCCACAATTCCACCCAAATGCCATTTGGCAGAGGGGTTGATTATAGGAGCAAAATGAATTTCAGAATTAGCTGCTTGTCCTAATGTAATTGGACAAATTACATTTAGGGATACACACATATCCAATGACACACATATTTCATGCAGAAGAGCGGTGTTTTGGCCCCTAGGAAAAAGAACAAATAATGTTTTAGTGGGTCAAGAGAGATCTTGTCCCTCATGATGGATGTCGAGTGTTTGTTTCAGCTATTTCCTTAGTATTTTTGTTTTATGGCTAACTCTCTATTTAACTACAGTCAAAGCACTGGTGTTTTATTTCCACCAAGGCAGGACCCAACTGATTACTGGGACATGTCTTTCATAATGCTGCTGTCCATGCAGAGCTGAAAAACCACTTTCACACATGGCTATTTATGCCCAAAGCAGACAGCCTGGATCCTTGTCTGTGACAGGGACCATATCCCAGGGTCTCTACATCAGGTGAAGCTCTGGTGCTACATCAGGTCTGGAGATCTGATGCTGCTCCCAGCTCCACTGCTGGCTGCGTGCCCTCCTTGGCGACATGTAAGGCACATGGAGGCAACAGCCTGTGGATGTGGCAACAGCTGTCAGGTGTAAATGGAGCTGTAGCAGTGGAGAGCAGTGTAGGAGTTTATCCCTCTGCAGCAGGCCATGGCTTAGGAAGGCTTTGTGTCTCACCCTGGCTGAGAGCTATTCAGAAGCTGGCAGAAAATGTAGTCAGGAGGTGCAGTTCCAGCAGCATCTCCATTGGTACTTTTGAGCAAGACATTTGTCTGCCCAAGGGTCATTTTTACAGCCTTAAGGTGTTTCTTGTGTCTGCCTTCTGCACTGGCTGCAGACACCAAACCTTGATCCCCACCAGAGAAAACACCACACACATAATCAGCAGAATAAACACAAAGATTTACGCCCTCATATGGAACAAGGCAAAATGGTGTTCACAGGACTTCTTCAAACTCTTTCTTCTGCAAATTTTAGCTGTGCAGAGTGACATCCACATTCCTATCGAGATGCAAACTCACAAAGGCTGCACAGTTCTTGTCCCAGTCTCTGCAGCCTTCCCATGGATGAGGCATGCTGACCTTCATTCATCCCTGGATGGGCCAGATGCTCTTCCCTGCCTCCCTGCCTGGCTGTGCTCAGCTGTGCCACTACACCCCAGAGCACCAACTTCATTTCTACACAAATTCCGTACCTGTACCAAAGTTTTGACAACAACCTTCCTGCATGACAAGAAGTCGTGAAATACAGGCTTATCCTGTATTCCTGTTCCTGGCATTCATCTTGCCCAGTGATTTCTGCTTGAACAAAACAAACAAACAAGGAACAGCAGCAATTTTTAGCAGATGAATCAGAGTGAGCTATCTTTATCTATCTATATATAAAAACACCTTTTTAAAAATGGAGTGTTTTTGATGCTGTATTATTCATGCCCTCTAAGCTGAAGAATTCCAGATTATAATAATAATAGACATAATAAATATGCCATATTAAGTGCAGTGCTTAGGAAGACTGTTCCCTATCTGCTGTCTCTGGGAAGCAAAGTAGGGTTTTAACTCTGCGTGTGGCACCATCTCATGGACAGCTTGGCTTATTCAAAGGACTTGAGAGGCTGAAGGCAGGCACAAAAATATCCAGCATGAAAAGCTTGCTTCATGAAAGAAAGGGGAACATTTCCCAAATAAACAAACCAGGGCAACAGGAGTAATTGCAGTGGAGCTGAGGTGGGAAGAGTGAATTATATGTTTTGTTTGCATCTCTAGAAAGTGCTTTGGCAAAAATAACTGAAAAGCACTTGTAGGGGTTATCATTGGGTAAATCTGACACATATGGGCAAAGCAGAACAGGAAGGCTTCATCCTAACAGGTGAGAAAGTGTTGTTTTTCCATGTCTCCTTCCACTCACAGCTTTGCTATCCTGAAATCCAGGGAGAAGGTGAGCCAGGCTGTGTGCATCAAACGCCTCCCAAAGCCTCTCAAAGGGATGTGGAGGGAGAAGCTGGTAGTCTGTACATTTTCTATATTCTCTGCTATCTAAGCTGGATATGTAGAGCTAAAATAAAAGTCACCAGCTGTTTCTTTCAAGCAAAAGGGAGACAAAACTGCATGGATGCAAACCTGCTGGATTCTTCAGAGAGTTTGAAAGAGCAGGACTGAGGTGTTGGTCCACCTGCTAACATCTGGGTTACAGGAGGAAACTTTAAATGTCAACAATAGTGAGGAAAAGAAGAAATGAAGGAATTGAAAAAGGCAAATAGGAAAACTCGTCTCTTTCCCTGAAACACCCACACTCCATCACAGCTATAGAGACCTCCCCAGACACCAATTCTCATTCCTTTTAGACACACACAGGGGTGTGTGACTTTGCTGCCTGTCCCTTGCAAAGTTCTTGCTCCAGTATCTTCTCCTCCCAGAACAGGACCTGCTTTTAATGAGGGACTTGTAAAGTTATGTTGGTATTTCAGGTGTGGAGGGAGAGCTGAGTACGGTTGAGCACGAGAAGTGCTGCTGGGTTGCCAGGCAGGTTACAAATACACTCTGTGACTCCTGATTAATCTGCCACCTCATACAAGAGGTGATGCAGTACTCTCTTCTGCATTGCAGATTGTGCTCCCGCCGTGCCCTTTCCCCACCACCTCTCATAACCTTTACCTGCTATTTCCCAGGTACTCATTCAGCACCTCTCAGTGCACAGCATGCCTGATCCGTACATCGTCGTTGCCTGCGTGGGTTCTAACTCTGTCTGCAGACTGATCCCATCCTCAGAGGTGGAAAACCAGCCCCTGGGGCCACATCCTGGCTGTCTCTGCCACACCAGGCATGCTCACATTAAAGGACCTGATGGTAGAAGGGAACTGTGACATTAGCCACTGTCCTAAATGGAAGTGGGTAACACTCCCTTTCCTGTGCTCTAAAGCAATGTGTACAGTTGGAAAATGGTGGATTATGGATGGGAATATGCCCCTGCTATAGGGTGTGGGTGCTGAAGCAGAGGAAAGAAGTGGGCACAGCCCCTCTGGAGTGAAGGCTGAAAATGGGTGACAGCAACCTTTTTCCCTGTTCAGGCCTGGCAAGGTCAGCCAACTCGTGGTGAACTGCAGGAGCCCTGGACTGAGTGACAGGAGCATGAAGCATCTCCAGTCTGGACTGAGCTCTGCTGCATCCCAGCAGGGGCATTGCCTCGAGCACCCTGTGGTGCTCCAACTCTAGCGGCAGCGCTTCTCTTGTCAGCAGCAGGCAGTTGTGATTGGCAGTGGCAGCAAAACGCTTGATTACTTTGGGATAGGATAAACTCAGGAGCAGAACCAGAAGAAGAAAAAGAGTGTTTTTAACAAGCATGGAAACCACTTTTAACCCATGTGCAACCAGAGGTGTGATTGCATCCCTTCCCATCTTTTTATTTTGTGATGGAGGTGCTGCTTGTTGTTTTTTCCAATCTGCCTGCTTAATGCTACCAAAGATTAATTTAGCCAGGGAAATGTTCACTTCTATGAGTTGAAGCCCCAGGAGAAGACTGAATTAAGACTAAAGGTGACATTCATAATAAACAGGGCAGGATTTTTTTGCATATGCTGTTAACCACACAGAGACATAATCCTTTGATGCCTGCACTTCATTGCTATGAAGGTATTAAATGTCCACTAATTTTACATAAAATTGCTCATAGCTCACCAAAGCTCTTGGCTTTCAAAATGTTGGTTGCATTGAATGTTCTTCTGGCTGAACCTGCTGTTCCACAGGTGAAGGAGGTCTCCCATCAGTGAGGAGCTATGCAGTCAGTTCTTGTCCTTCAGTGCTGAGTTATAGGTTTTCTTGGTGAATCCAACTTGAGTCTTCTTCGTTGCAATTCAAATCAACATCTTGCTCTGTCCCATCAAGCACAGAGAGCTTCGTATTTCCTTCTTCACTGGAGCACTGTTTGATGGCTTTGATGGAAAGAACGATCTGTAGATTAGTGTAAAAATGACCTTACATGCTTTAATTCTTTTATCAGAGAGAAGAAAAACAAAACAAAACAAAACTAAGTCACATCCATTAAGTCCATGCACATTTACACAATTCAGGAAAAGCAGGTAAGCGATGAAGAAGCAGCCCCTCTGTCCATGGTAGTGCTGATCTTCAGTGACATTGCACACAAACTTTTCCTCCAGAACGGGACCCTGCTGAAGGTGACCTTGGGATCTGAGCAGTGAGAGAGCACAGACACTGAGTTTTCTGCCTCAAAACCCAGTTCTGGCTGTGGAGATGTAGCCCAAGGAGAGGAAACCTGACTCCAGCAGTCAGAGATCCAATAGTTCCCATCTTAGGCTGTATCTCTCTTCAGTTACCCTATGCAACAACTGCCTCCTCGTGTCAACGAGGCAGAAGCCTCCCCTTTCGATATCTGAATGCACTGTGCTCTTCTGCACACTTCATCCTATTCCCTGACCTGCCTTCCCTGCCCCAAGCATGCTGCACACCAACTTTCTGGCCTCAGATTTGTTTTGCTGTCGTGTTTTGCCCGTGCCAGCCTCTCAGCAGAGAGCAGACAAGCGGCCCTTCATCCACCGCTTGGATGATTTATAACCTTGCCAACACCTCCAGGGCTTCCAGTCACTGTATGGGTTAATGGCTGCTACCAGAAGACTTTCAGGCTTTCTTTAACAAGTGTCCAACATGCACCTGAAATGTAAGTGCTTTGTTTGATTATTCGTTTGTTCAGATCAGTACAAGGTCAAAGCCAAGAACAATACAGAGGAGCAATAGTAAAACACACAAAAGCCCTCTGCAAACTTCTCTGCAGGGCTCCAAAGCACAAATGTATTTTTATTCTCCCTGTGGCTTTCAGAGGGAAGCTGAGAACAGCATCCCTGTGTCACAGAGGGGGAGGCTGAGGCAGACAGCAGCTAAGCACCAGATCCCAAACTTATTCAAAACTGGGATTAGATTCTCCTTGGTTTCAGTTGACTTCAATTCCCAGAAATTTAGGTGAGATGCCCAGTTCTTTCATGATAAACAAGCTTTCCTAACCAAAACCAAGGCTGTTTCTTTAATGCAGGAAAGGAGGGGTACTGGGAGGGAAGGAAGCATGGCAGTGGAACTGAGCTGATGAGCCTCTGCAAGGAGGGAGGGGGAAATAGAGAGATCTCATATCTGAGACCCCAGCATTAATTCATATGTTGATGAATGCCATAAATTAGATTGCAATCAGCCTGCATTCTCCAGGGACTTATTCCATGTAACGAGGCAGACCCAAGTCTGTTCCAAGCCCAGAGAACTTCTGGAGACTCCAAGCACAGTTCCTTCCTTCCCCACCCTCAATAAATGACATTGGAAAAGAGGAAGGTATTAGCTGTGAATGAATTTTAATTGAAGCAATGGTAAATTCATTTCATAATCTTTAATTAGCAGAGATGCTTGCCGGAAATGTAATTTACAGGAAACTTGCTCCTTTGCTTGGAAATCACTGGAATGTCCTAGTGATGGGATTGGGAGAGGAATGTGGTCTCTGTAAATAAGGCATGAACGTCCAGGATGAAGGTGCTCGGCTCTTGGGGTGAAGCAGGCAGAGCAGGCAGAGGGTCTCACGGCACATTCTGATACTGTCTTCAGGCAAACCTCTGTCCAGCTTCTGGCTCCAGCTGAGAATCAAGCAGGAAAAAATGATTAATGTCAGATGATGGCTGGGTTTGATGGTCCGAGTCTGTGGTTATCCAACCTTCACACACAGCCCCTCTCCAGCTCCTGACCTTATCATGAACCTCACTGCTTTCTGCAAGCTACATCCCCTGTCCTTTTATTTCTCTCAGTCTCCTGAGATCCTATGGATCCCCTCCTTCTGCTGTCTTCCATGAACCCTGACCCACACAGGTCTCAGAGTCCATCTCCTGGTACAGCTGGCTTGGTGAAGGGGGGTTGGAGAGTTTTCTAGAGCAGCAAAGAGAACAAGAAATCATTGAAACTACTCTTCTTTCTCCAACATGTTTTTCACGACAGGAAACTTTCTCACCTGAAGACATTTTCAAAGCTCATCACTTTGGGAACAGGACAGGTCATGAGGGATCCCAAGCAAACTCTGAGAGCGAATTATGAGTGGTTGAATGGGAAACATCCAGAGGTCCCTTCCAACCAATGTGCCTCTGAGCCTCTGAAACCAAATTACCCTTTCTGAAGCTCCCAGTGAAAGCAATGGCTATGAGTCATGAGTGGTGATTAAGGACAGCTTTAGGTGCAGAGACATAGAATAAAATCACAATGCTTGCTTCTCTGCTTGTCTTCTCTCTGTTCATGCTCCACTTCTTGCCTGCTTATGCGGGGATGAAAGCAAGTTTCCTTTCATCTCAATTCCTAGCAGAGCTAGAGTTGTCCCAGCAAAGGGAATGTGAGCCGGTTCTACTCCTGAAGTCTGTTGACATGTTGCTAAAAAAACCGCCAATTATTACGAGAGGAGGGAGGGAAAGAAAAGAGATTCTGCTTTTCCATGTTGAAAACTTTATGGGGTGTAATTGAGAGATCAAAACTATCTTGGCGAATAATTGGCACCAGCTTGGAAAAATTAGCCTGGCTGTGAATCCCATGTTGGGTTTGTTGAGCCAGTCATGGGAAACCAAGTCCCTGGTAATCTGAGGGCACATTGCAAGGAAGCCATGGGGGGAATGTTCCCTGTGCCCTTTAATCAAACATGGTCTTCATAGGTGTGAGTAACTCATCCCCTGTGCCTCAGTTTCTCCTTGAAAACAAGAGTATGGCACTGACTTGCTGGGTGGAAAACTCCTGGGGTGCTTGTGGTTGGATGGTAGACCTTGGTACCCCACACCTGTACCCAAGCCCAGCCTCTGCCCACCTGAGTGTGGGCATGGGGAGGTGCCCCAGAGCTGGGGAATCCATCAGGGACTGTGGTCAGGAGTTGCTGTCTGCAGGGAGATCTTCATTGGACCATCCCTCATGAGACTCAGGGATGGGGTGCTATGGGGAAGGATAGGTCCAGCCTCTCTCATTCCCATAAATAAAGGGAAAGAAGCAAAGCTGAAAATAGACGGCTTTCTGGATGCAGCAGGGAGTTCCTATTTTCTTTCCCCTTCATTAAATACTGTGTTTTCCCCTAATGAAGGGGCCATCCAGACCAATAATGAAACTCTTCTCACATCTCAGTGTTTCAAATGCCGCTTCCCTTTCCCGTGCTGAGATGAACCCAGGCTTCAGCAGCTCCGAGGGTGGGTGCTTCGCTGCTACCTTGCTGTTTCTCTAGCAAAATAAAAGCAAAATTAGTTCCCCTCCAGGAACTGCAAAGCACCCATGCAGGGGGTTGTTTCATTCATCCCTTCTCCTCCTACATCAATAATCTCCTTTCCACTGGGCTCTGCCACATGCCACCTTGCCAGAGAAGGGCAGCATGGTGCTCCTGCAGGGCTTTAGGGCTGCCTTCTCCACACAGAGGCTGCTCTGTCACCAGCCACACTGCCCAGCAGGGAGTCACTACTGGAATACAGTTTAATCTGACCAGTCTGTCTTAGGTCTTAGATTTTGAGTGTGTTTCTATAGGCTATATCATCACTGGGGTATACCATTCCCAGGTGTATGGAAATATTATGTTTGTTACCCAGGACCCCCAGGGACATGTGAGCCACCATCTCTCTGTGATATTAATGTGTGTCACCTCTTCATGTGAGGGGTGATTATGTAGTAAGTCCACTCAAAGCTATGAGCATCCTCACTTCTGTTAGAGGTTCAGCAGCTAGTGCCTGCCTCCTGAGAGGGTCTGGGAACTGCAGAAAATGTGAGCAAAAGTGACGTGATGAGCCAGAGGGGACTTCAGGATGAAAATGTGCCAGGTATCCCATCATCTCCAGGCATCCCATCAGCTCTGAGCATTTGCCCTTCAGATATTCTTGATTTTGCTCAGGACAGGGCAGCCTCTCTGCTGTGGGGATGGGTAAGGATGGCAGTAGCTCTGGGAGTGACTGTGCAGACACAGCGGATGGCCTGTAAGTGTCTCCTCATCTATCATCAACATGAAGTTCAATTACAGCCTATTGGGGTTTTCTCGATTTGCCAGTTAATTAATAAAATCTGCATCGCAGATGAGTTCTATTTACATAAGAGCTGAAGGAGGCAAGTCTTCATCTTAATAGCAGTGAATATTCAGATGTCAGATTAACTCATTGCTCTCAGTTCCAAATTGTTATTTACTTGGTTGTGTTTTAAAGATACTTTGAATTTCCACTTTATTATTGTGAAAGAGGCAGTAACAGGATATTTTGTTTTCTTGAGCCCTGGTTGTTTTATTGAAACTACTTCCAATAAATTGCAAAATTGGTTCTGTGTGGAAGTAGGACTCCCTGGCTAGAACGAGAGGTGCCTAAAGGGGCAACAACAGAGACCTCTGACCATATCATGGACAGCAGGAGCTGTGGGGGAAGGATTGCTGCCCTTCCCTCATAACTAGGTGTTTTTGAAAGCAGTCAAGCAGTGGATTTGACAGACAGAAGTGAGTCCCTTTTCACATGCAGTATGATTGCATTGCCAATCCTGTTGCCACATCAGTCCACATGGGATTTGACAAAGCATTGGTGGATGTTAAACCCCATAAACTGAGCCTTGCTTTGAACTGATGAAGACCCTTGAACCAAGACCAACTTGTGTATACCATTTCCCTTGATTTTTTTGTATCTGCTACAGCCACTGAACAAGCTGAGTGGGCCATTGATCTTGATGGGAATCAAGAGGATGTGTGTGAGAAGGCTGGTATGTAGGGAAGTTGAATGGTGATGGATTTTTATCTGCCTTTGAAGTTGTCATGAGCAACCTTTTAAGGTGCCAATGTCACTAGCCAGTCTACTACAAAGAGTAACACCGCACAAGTGAGAGCTTCCCTTTGGATATAATCTACATCTGACCTTTGTTTGTTAGTGCCTCAACATTGTCCTTGTTTGATGAGCTTCTTGAAGGACTGAAGAATTAAGAGGCTGTGGCAGTGCCAAAAGAAATTAGGGAATGTGATTGGGAAGGAAACCTGGGAAATGAACCTTGCTTTTTAATCAACGTACCAAGCAAAGCAGGGCTAATCAGCATTAATCAAGTAGAGCACTGTTGTTAGATGGAGGCCCTGATTTAGAATAGGGGGCTCTACTAATGACCCAGCAGAAGCAGGAGAGTCTTTTCAGCTAGAATTCCCTTGTTCAGGGCAGTGATTGATCTGATGATCGTGTATTGATCTGCTTTCCCAACTGCACAGCAGGTCAGGCTCTGCATCATATCTCCTTTTTGCAACAGAAGTGCTGTGTGGCCTCCCGTGGAAGTGACTCACATGGCAGCAACCACCAGGCAGGCAATAAAACAGCATCCAGTGGGAGCGAGGCATTTTTGTTTTCATTATTCAGAGAGCATGTGGGTGTGTGTGGCTCTGCCCCAGCAGCAGCTGTCATCTCACAGGCAGCACTCACACTCTGCTAGAGCAGGAATTCCCTCAGCAAGCTCCACAGGTGGTGTGGGAGAGGCTGAACATGGCGATGCTGAAACCATTTCCCCAGAGTTGCTTTCAGCTCAGCTCTTCCTGAGCCCAAGTTGGACACCTGTAACCTGAGATATAGTTAAACAGCATGGACAGAAAGGAATCTGCCTTTACCCCCATGGGGTGGAGATTGCCCCAGAGGGGCCAAGATAGCCATGTCCACACTCTAGGACCTAAGAGAGCCAGGACACTGTCCCACAGTGGTCTGTCCTCTTTCATCATTAGCAAGCTCCCAGTCAGCATTCTCTGGCCAGTGACCAGGCATAGCTATGGGGACAGACAGGTTAAGACCTGTTCCCATGTGACAGTATGGATGAAGTCACCGGGGTCCAAGAGGAGCTTTTGGCTAGACCCTCAGATGTGGGCTGCACTGTGGCCACTGGCCAGCGGCCAGAACCAGGCCTGGTTTATTTGGGTAGCCACAGATCATGGAGCTGGATATTGTCCTTCTGCATAGTGGGAGCCATTCCTAGATGAAACAAGGTGGAGAAACTGCGGTACAAACCAGTTAAAGGACTTGCCTGGACTCAGTGGCAGAAGTAGGAGCTCAGGCTTCCCAGGATGTGTCAGGTCCCTCTCCACATTTAACAGCAACCTCCAAGAGTGAATCTCACCTTCTGAGGTCACATTCCATACTGGTTACCAGCAAGTGACACAGGTGATACCTCTGCCACTTTGACAAATATTTGCAAATGATTACTGTCTGTGCCACTGAGTCTGGATGTGCAGGTGATAACCTGGAAACTGAGTGCAGTGGGGAGGCTGAGACATGCTCTGCTTTGCAGATGAAGCAGCTATAATTTCTGGAGTTCTTGTTTCATTCCATTAGCCAAATCCTCCCCCTGCCTTGCCGTCCCCAGTGTTTGAAGTGTCAGGCATGAAAGCAAAGGCAAGTCAATCAGATGTGCAGAGGCCTATTGGAGATAATTGCTAGGCTGTCTCCCAGACAGTTTTCTCTGCTCAGCTGAGTCAGCTGGGGAGGGGAACATCATAGAAGTGATGTCACCAACTTTGCTGTGATCTTTTCTTCCTCCTGAGAAGGAATGGTCTGAAAAACAGCATCTGAAGAAGCTACGAGAAAAAAAAGTTAGTCTTGAGAGACTGAGCAGATGGCCCCACTGCCTGCCAGAGAGGAAGGGACAGCTGTCTGGGCAGTGTGGGCAGCCATGAGTGTGCTCAGGAGGCTTTTGCAAGGAATTTATGGAGAAGTCAAAGTCAGGCTCTTTGCAGTGGAGCACAGCAGGAGACTGGGCAGCAATGGACATCATGTGGAACAAGAGAGGTTCAGACTGGTTATATATATGTCCTGCTTATATGGCACAAACGTTTTGTGTGAGGAGAGTCAAGCAGCCTGGAAGGGCTGTGCAATCTCTGCCCTTGGAGCCACCTGAGCCCTGAATGATCTGGTTTCACCTCAGAGCTTTGGGCAGCAGGTTGGACTTAAGAGACCTCCTAAGCTCTCTTTCAACTTGAATTATCTTATAGCCCTAGGAACACATCCCTCTCAGTATCTGAGGGGACAGAAAGAGGTACAGAGATTGAGTCCGCACACCAAAGAAAGCCCTCCTAGCAATAGGGGGAGGTAAATACAGAGATGCCTTGGCACAGAAAAGGGAGTTCATCCGTTATTGGAGGTTTCTAGGAAGAGACTGGGTGTATGTGGATCAGGACCAGTGTGGGCAGACTTAGTGTGACCTTGTGGGACTTCATGTGTGAGCCTTGGTGTCTGAGGTGACATTCCTGGTCTCCTGTCATCCCAGCACCAAGCTGGATCTTCCTGAGGATGAGGGCTGCTCCTCTGCCTTTCACCTTCAGCACCCTTGGGATCTTGGGGATATCACACCTTTCTCAAATCTCCCCCAACTCTCCCTTCAGATCTGATGTCACCTTCATATGTTTTTCCCCCTCAAAATCAGCTTTAGCGGTGGTCTTTAACAACATTTCTAGTGCTTTGTAGGAATCTCCCCTTCCTTTCTAGACACTATCCTGAGATCTTTCTGGGAATTTTCCTTATGTCTTTACAGGAATTTCCACATTGCTTTCTAGGAATGCCCCAGGACATTTTCCAGGAACATCCCATTGGTTTCTAGAAATTTTGAAGGATGCTTTCTAGGAATTTCTACTTAATTTTCTCTGAATGTTCTGCAGCGCTTTCTGGGAACACATCATAGGTTTCCCTAAATTATCCAGAGTTCTTTCCAGGAAACTCCATGTTGCTTTTTGAGAATTTCTCAGGCTGTTTTTTAGGAATTTTCCCCTAGCCTTCTAGGATTGTCCCCAGATGCTTTCCAGGAATTTCATGTTGATTTCTAGAAACTCCCTGATGTTATCTAGGCATTTCCCCATTGGTGTTCTTTCCCAGAAAACTCTCACTTAGTTTCTAGGAATATACCAGGATGTTTTCCAACAAAATTTCTCCATTGGGATTTTTTTTTTTTAATTTTCCAGAATGTTTCCATGGAATTTTCTGGGTTTCCCCCAAGGGCTATATCAGCATTATTTCTAGGAATTCTCATATTACTTTCCAGGACTTTTTAAGTTTCTTCCTAGAAATCTCCCCTTTGCTTTTCCAGAATGTCCTACATTATTTTCAAGCCATTCTTGTGTTGTTTTCCATGAATATCCTAGAATGTTGATCAGGAACATTGCAAATGTTTGCTCAGATACTTCTAGGATTCTTTGTAGGAAAATTCTTTGTTTTCTAGAAAATTCTTTATTTTCTAGGAATTTTATGTCACTTTCTAGGATTTCTCCTGGATGCTTTCTAGGAATCCTAGAAACCACTTTTTGTTGTTTTACTAGATCCCTGTCTTTTGGGGGCTGTTTTCCCAATTCTGGCATGGAGAAGTGGCTGAGGTGACTCCATGAAGCCATCTTTCCTTTTCTTATTTTTTCCTTCTGCTAACTTTAGTGTGGAAGTGTGCTTGTTACAGCAGCCTTGGGAACTACTTCCTTGCTGTGTTCTTGTCATCACTGCCTTTGTGTAAACCTCAGGGATGCACATTTCTTTCTGCCACTGCTGCCTCTGAGCCTGCCTCCTATTCCTAAGTGAACACTGGTCTGCTGCTTGCCTGGGAATCTGCTCCATGCCTGGAGCCCCACTGGCAGTAACTCGGGTGTCAAAGCATCATTTGTTGACATGGTTCTTGGGCTTCCAAGCTGATGTTGTGAAGAGCAGCAACTTCTTCTGCTCTGCCCTAGCAATAAAACCAGACTTCTCTTCTGCCACACAAAGCAGAAAGTTGCTTATCACTGCAGTTGTGTCCCAGCTGCCCAGGCAGAGTGATCATAATGCCCAAGGATGAAAGAGGGAACAGAGATTTGAAGTCATTAGTGAAATCCTGGTGCTATGAAAGGCAATAGCAAATGCCAGCAAGGAATCCAGAACTGGTCCTATAGTTTCAAACCTTTGATGAGATGGTGATTTTGTGAGTGACCTTGGTTATGACCGTAGTTTCCCACCAGTTTTGGGCTGTGCCTTTCTCTCTCCTTGTCTTTGTGTCGGAAGAGTAGCAGATCTATTGAAGTTGAAATTTTTCTTTGGTAAAAAAAGAACAGCTTTGACAAATAGCTCAGATTAAAAAAGAGCCCTCAAATTCTTGAAAAGCTCTCCTTTGACAACCAAGATTTTTAGTTTTCTAATTTGAAACACCCTTGTTCTGCAATTTAAGCTGATTATTAACAGCATGTTCAGAAGCTACTGAAACAAAACATTTTAATTGGCCCAAACCAGGTGGCTTTATTTTAGTTTTGTTTCATAGCAGCTTGAGATTTTGATGTTTCATCTTCAACTGGAACAACAGAGAAAAAAAGAAATCTCCAGAAGCTTTGTGAAGTAAAGCCTTTTCCCAGCCTGCTCTTTGCATAGTATGTGGAAGAAAGGCTCACATCTTTGTGTCTTTGCCTGTTGCTGGGCTCACTAAGCCCTCCTCTCCTCCAGCTAAGGAAGAAGAGCAGCTCTCAGCTGGCTGCTGGCTGCAAGCAAAGACACTGAGTGGTGAACTGGGGAGGCTGAGGCACGGGCAGGCATCTCTTTGAGCTGCTCTGTTCACAGGTGAGATCTCCCAGTGTAGAAGGCAGGTATTTGGGGGCATTAGGTTCCTAACCTGGATTTCTAAGGTTGTGGTTGTTGTTGGGAACAACACCCACACTATGAGAAAAAGAGATAAAAGTCTGTCCTACCTCTTCTCCTTGCACTTGCCTGTCTAGGCTCTCTGTGAGGCTCATGCATGAGGGAGTGCTGAGCCTCAGAGCCCTCCAGCAGCGCTCCCCGTGCAGCAGGACCAGATGACCTTTTGTTGTACTCATTCAAGTGTGTGCAGTGCAGCTCTCGAGGCGAGTGTGACAGACGTAAATATGCAGCTCATTTGAATGCTGAGCCTTCCTTGACGAGGGAAAGTGCTCAGGCATGTTAAGGGGCAACTATTTGTTTTCCTCAGCCCCCACTGAGCTTTCAAATTAGCTAGAGAGACTGTGATAGAGGGATCTCCTGGAGATCAATCACACAAGCTCTGTGCTGTCCTGCACTCATCTGCTATGGGGTGGCATGAGATGCAGCTCTTTCAGGGCGGGAAACTGCCTAGTACTCTGGAGGGAAAGCCCATCAGCCCCAGCATCTGGATAGATACCTGACTAATGAAAGTCAAGTCTGTAGAGCCGGTCTGGCACCGATGTCCTGTGCTGGAGTCTCAGGAGAGCTGGATAACTGCAGCAGGGAGGGTTCTGCTTCTTTGAGCAGCTGATCTTAGCAGTGGTCTGGGACATTCACTGGGGAATATCAGGGGTGACCGTTCCTTGAGCTGGTGGGATTCCATGTGGTACTCACAGAAGAAATTCAAATAGGACTTTGACTTAATATTGGACACAATGGGTGGTGTAGCAGGTCTGTCAGCGTGCCAGATTTCTGCTAAGGTCATGCAGAACCTACTTAACATAATTTGGCTTTTCATAACTTTTAAAATTCTCTCCTATGGTTCTCTAAATGGCATGTAGAAACAAAGACTTTGGAAGGAGGAAATAATAATAATAATAAAAAAGGGCAAGTTAACAACCTTTTAACAAAAATTATACACAGGGCTTCATGGCAGAAGGAGACATTCATTCCCCAACTGCTTTGCTTAATATGGAAATAAAGGGCAATAGATCAGAGCCAGTCACCCCCACAGCGCTGAGAAAGAAAAGGCTGGGCTGAGGGTGTGGGGGAAGACACAACAGAAAGAGGCAGCTCTAAATGCTTCATTTTAATGTTCTACCCCTGTAGCACTCTCTGCCTTTTATATAGTGTCTCTTCTCTGCCAGGTCTGCTTAGGGAACTGGCACTTGCCTGGGGATGTGCAGCCCTCTTGAGAGAGGCTGTGGGGGACATGTGGACCTGGCCCTTGTGAGCCAGGAGCTCACAGTCACAAAACTGGGAGCAGGACCCCTGGCCCAGCAGAAACCAGTGAACCTATGAGTCTTCACTGGAGACCAAACTGCCCCACGAGAACTGACCCCTGCTCTGACCCAGAGGGATTTTTCCTAGAAGCAGAGCTTTGTATTTCATTGGTTGCCTTCAGACAGTTTCTTTCCAACTTTTGGGATCCTTCTGTGAAGTGACAACTCAAGGTTATGTTTTCAAGCCCTCAGTGGCCCCAGAGGGAAGATTCCAAACTGAGTGATTGACTCCAGCCAGTATGACTGTCCTCTTGAGTGTGTCCATGCTCGGGGTAGCTTTGTAGCCCAGCCAAGGGCAGAGGTGACAGTGCTTAACAGAGGCTTGACATTAGCTTAAGTAATGGGATTATCTGGGGATGAAGAGGGAGAGGGAAGATGAATGGGAACGGTGAACATCAGAGCAAGAATGAAATGGGAGAGGGAGGGTTGTGTGCTGCCCCAGGGGAAATCTGTCCCCAGAGACTGGCTACACACCAGGACAGGTACCGGTCCTGCTGTCTCACAGCTTCCCAGTGCTGCTCTGGGTCCATCCCTTGGACTCCTTCCCTGTGAAATGAGCTGTTGACAGGGTAAAATGCTTTGTAACAGGGCCAGAAAAATATGTGATTCTCTAAGTTTGTCTCTAGAGGCTGTAAGATACAGCCAAGGTGTTAGAAGGACATAGTCTCATTCCTCTCTGCCACTGACAGTCTCTGTGACCTCTGGAAATTCACTTTCCATTTTCTGAACCTCGATTTCCCTGGCCTGAAAAACAGTGCTGATTATTCCACTTCCTTTGCTTTTCTGGCTGATTTCTACCACTTTTCAAGGAGGCCAATTTGACAGAGGCAATAAGGACTTTTTTTGACTGCATGACAGCAGCAGGGCGAAGTTTATCTGACTCAGGAGGCCAGGAGGAGGATGACAGCTGAGCAGAAGCAGGTCAGAGTATCAAGCTGTGAATGACCCTGGATTTTTCCCCGCACTGTTTGTTAATCCTGGCTATTAGTTCTTCTGTTGGGCACAGATGATTATTTCCAGAAATTCTAGTCATTTGGAAAGGAGGAAAACATTTTCCTCAGACAGGGAAATTCTCTGGAGAAAAGAAAACAACCAACAATGCAGAAAACAGTGAAACCAACTTGTCAGGTTCAAGCAGGTTGAGAGTATTAGGGAGCAATGTGGCACAGAGTGAGTTCAGGGGACTTGCTGCTGTGCTCCATGCCTGGATGCCCAGCTCACATCCAGCTCCAAAACCTCCCACTGCTGCTGCTAATAGCATCACTCCCACAGCTTGCGTGGAGTCCAGTGCATTAGCTCTGTGGATGAGAAGACCTTTGTGTCAGTGATGATGTTAAGTGATGGGGTTTTTTTTAAGGTGATGAATGAGGATGGGGTTGTTTCCATTTTGCCTTGGTTGACAGCAGACAGATGGCGAGTGAAAAGCAACTGGTTGTTGACTGTGACTGCCGTGGAAATGTTTAGCTTGGCTGTTCACAGGAAGCTTCAGCGTTCATCTACAAGCAAGCAGCCTTTTGAGCCATATGAGTGAGCAGACTTCAGTGACACCCTGTCCAAGAAGGAGCCTGGTGTGATCAGCACTATGAGCAAAAGAGCCGTCTTTTTCACTTGAAAAAGAATCACATTTGATCTGAACTCTGGTGGCACACCACAGTGTCATTGTGGAAAGGTTTTCAAATCAAAAGCTCACTTTTATGTAATTTTTTATGTATTTTTGCAGAAGTGGCAGCTCAGGGCACACTAGAAATCCATTCTGACTCCATCCAGAGAGCAACTTCTGTAGCCAGAGTAAATTCCTTTTGAACTGCTTGTGAGACTGAACTTGCAGGGAGACAAATATTCCAGATGCAAATATGAGGGAAAGAACAAAATTATTCAGGGGTCAGTTGAAAGTGTGCTGTACATGTTTAGTGGGAAAGCTGACACACACACGACCCCAGGAGCTGGAGCATGACAGACCAAGCCTTGACTGCGTGGAGGGTGCTCACCTGGCAAAGGAGCCACAGTGGGCAAGGATTAAACAGTCAACAATCCTCTAAGGGGCCTTGCAAGGCTCTGACCATGTCTGGGCTTTGCTTTATGCTCATGCTGAAGCACAGAGACTATCTCCCAGCAGTTCCTTGGAGGTCTGGCCTGGTTGTTTGCTCTCAGGATGGCTGGACTCTGGAAAATTTATGGGATGAGGTAAGTAAGCAAGAAAATCAACCCCACCACAGAAATGGGTCTTCCATGCCTGACCACCTCTGTGCTACTGGGATTTTGTGCTTCCAGTGCCTCTTCTAGTTGGATTGCACAGTCCTGCTAGTTCAGGTACTCCCTGGCTCTAATGCTCATGCCATGCAAAATATCCTCATTTTTTTCCTGAAAGAAGGTTCTAGTGAGGTGGGTGTTGATCTCTTTTTGCAAGTAATAAGTGATAGAATGAGACGAAATGGCCTCAAGCTGTGCCAGTTACTCCCAGCAAATGGGAGGCTGAGGAAGTGGGAGGTTCAGTTAGTGAAAGGTGTAGCTGGTTCTCTGACCATCAAATGAAATATGGATGTAAAATTAATGTGAACAGGGATGATAATTTGGTTCCAATCAGCCTGTTCACAGCCTTAGAAGTAATCTTTTCACTTTCATCCCACTCTTCACCCAGCATGTCCCTGCAGAAGGAAGACTTTTGATCTGCAGAATAATTCAATTATTTTTCTTTATTTTCTTTTCTTTTTTCTCTTTCATGTGATTAAAAAATTCTCCAAAAGAGTGCATTTTAGGATTCTGTATTTGTCTCCCAGTGAAACTTAATTTGGAGGGGTCATTAGCAAAGAACAGGAGAGTGGCATGACTTTAGCATGGTCCCTCATGGCCATTTTGAAGACTGTGAGGCACTCACTAACCACTGGGATGGTTCCTCACTGCTTTTCATCTAGTCGTGGAGACCTTCTGCTGAAGTGTCTGTGTGTAAACTCAACCTAAGCTGGGGAGCAGAGATGTCTCCGGCTGGGATGGCAGACCACCAGAGACTAAAGCTTCCCAAATCAGTTCTTTAAGCCAAAAAGTGCATTGCCTTAATCAGAACAACACAATGCATGTCCAAGTAACTTAAGCTGCTTATTATTCATCTTACATAATGGAGGGGGAAATGGTGTTTCCTGGAAGAGGGACACTGAGTCAGTGACTGTGCAGAGAGGAGCCCAGTCTGACCAAAAGGCATGGAGAAACCATGGCCATGGGCCAGTAGGAGCCCAACCACGGCTCAGGCTAAGCAGTGCTCCAGGGAAGGAACAAGGGGTGACTGTCCGTGGTGCAAAAGGCCAGCAGGGCAGCCACACAGGGCCAGTCTACCCACAAAGCCATAATGCAGCTTAGTGATGCGATCCCAAAATAGTCTGCTGTCCAGTGAGAATCCCTCTCTAAGTCAGCTGGCATGTTTATTTAAGGAGACACTAATTTCCTTCAGCCTGTCTTCCCTGGCTTCGGTGACCGAATAATCACCTGTCAAGTGGTTTACAGGGTGACAGACTGGAGGAGGGAGCACAGAGCAACGAGGAATCATCGCTCCAGGTGATTTTTAATATCCACGAGGCAGTGGCAGACAGGAGAGTGATGGAAAAGCGTGGACACTGGCAACACATCTGTCAGGAGCTGCCTGTCCTGCAGGCAGACAGATGGGTTTGTCAGCGTGTTTCATCAGGAGAGTAACCTGCAATACAGCATGAAAGGGGAAAGGGGCACCAAAGGCTGAAGACCTATCCAAGAGGGACAGGAGAGAGCAGTGTCCCTGCAGTCCAGTGGGGTTCAAAGAGGCTGTTTGATCTGGCATAAAAAGGGATTGGCAGGAGTTGTCTGGAAGGGACCCAAATCATTAGAATTTTTAGCTGAGTTTGTGTAAGGAGGGTGTGGATCAACATTTGGGCTGTGTTTGTGAACTGGGGTGCACAGCCTGCCTGCCCTCTCTGAGGACATCTCTGGTAACAGGGGTTAGCAGCAGGGGATTTTTACAGAGTGTGAAGATCTGCTCATGTAGATCTTGCTTTCTTTTTAGCAGGACTATTTTTACATAACTTGGAAAAGGACTGGGATTAACTTTGTTACACGTGGGTTCAGTAGTACCTTTCTTATCTTTGGGTGCTCTTTTGGGAGCTTTGTTCCAGTCTGTAGATCTGGATGGCTTTGAGGATCTCACATCCTAAGCTCCAGTTCTGAACTCCCATTGTGGTGCAGCGCAAGCTACTGTTCCCAGGGTTTGTACCTTCTTCCCTTATCCATAGTCTCAGCCGTAAGGTGTAAGGCAAGACGACTGTGAAGGCAAAGTTCCCCAGATAGTCCCTAGAGAGATGCTGTGTTTGCTGCTTGTACCATGCTCCAGCTCAGCATATATATATATACATATATATATATATCTCCATTTTTTTTAAATGAACACCTTGATTTATGTCATGACCTTGGGAGACCACAGTTATAATTTATTTCTTTTGCCTCTCCCAACCATCCAGGGAAATATGTTCACATTTCAGGGCTGAATGTACCTTAGAAACAGATTTTCTATTTCATTACCCTACTCAGCACCTCTGAAAAGGTATGATCAGAAGTAAATTCTCCCCTCCCTCTTATTTCTTGCAAGGCAATAAAATATATAAAAAAATAAATATCTGGAAACACCCCTTGCTACTTAAGATTTATTTTTACTTGTCTTTCTGGGCCTGATTTATCCCTTTGCTTTAACTGGGACTGTCAATGGACCTGACATCAGCACCTGCTCTGCTCTATTTTTTTCAGGTGCTGAGGCATCCTCCACCTCTGCTCCCAGCTTGCTTTTCCTCAGGAGCCCCCTGCCCTTGCTGCTCTCTCCCACCCAGCCTGAATTGTGATTGGCAAATGCACAAATATAGACATTAGCGTGAGTATTTACTGAAGAGATTAAGTGCGTCCTTTTTTTGGTTACTTCTATCCCATTACCTGATATAGCTCCAGTTAAGCACCCCAGTTAAATGGGTGCTGTCCCGCCCCTCACCTAAGAGCAGGACCTGGACTTTGACCTCCAAAGCTGGTTATTCTCCTTTGGAAGCTGAAAGAACAAGTGGGGGTTTATCTTTCTCCTGAGTAAACCATGGGACAGGACCAGCCTGGTGGGTCCCTGTGTCCCTGGTCTGATGGGAGTGGGAGTGTGTCTGGACTTGCAACACATGGAAGAGTCACAAAGCTGTGGAGGTCACGACTCCAAGTCCTCCTGCCTGGTCTGCCAAGCCTTTGAAGGTTGTTCATTCCCACATGCCCTCCCCAAGGTTATGTAGCTCTATGCTGGCCCATAGTGCTGTGTTCCTCCTAAGGCAGGGAAAAGAGGTCATGGGCTGACCTTTAGAGCTTTTGCACAAATAGTCTCTGCTGGCAGCCTGATGGCAGCTTCCTCTGTCCCAGAATTTAGGATGCTCAGAGGAGCTGGTGCCATGCTGTGTTTTTGGGAGAGAGACCATTGAAATACAGATCCTCCTGATCTACCTGGTGGCATCACTTCCCGTGTCCCACCTCTCAGTGCTCTCAGCTGTAGCTGTGGTTGGGGCCTCTTTATGTTCACACACATTTGTATCAAGCTGTCAACTTTTCACGGTCCCAGGCAGCCCTTAATAATTCCATAATCCAAATCTAAATTGTAATTTTCCTCAAATGAAACTTCCCAAACTGTCCCCTATGTAAAAAGCAAACTGAGCTGGTCTCAGCAAAGAGGTTTTCCTGGTGAACTGGTATTGGTATAACAGAGCTTCTTATCTGTGTCCTGTCGAAGCCATTAGTATTGAAAAATATTCCTAATTATAACACAATTATGCTCCCAGCCAGGTGGCCTGGCCTGCAGATGGATGGTCCTAGGGAAGACTATAGACCCCTCACTCTCCCCAAGGGCCCTTACATAGATTTCTCCTCTGGGAAAGTTGTGTTTTTTTTCAAACAGAGAACTGGGAAAATTGGAATGCCCTGTTCCCTGAGAGTTTGGGGGTGGATGGGTCCTGGCCCAGAAAGGAATTTTTCCTGAGTTTTGGTGTTACTGTGCTGTAAGTACCAAACAGCTCCAGCACTGCTTTGGATTCATGGATGTCTAAGTCAGGTAGCTGTGGGTAGAAATAAAGGAGTGGAAAAATGAATGGTAGGAATGAAGGGGTGGGTAACTGAGCAGAAAGATGAGTGTGACATAGACAGACCAAGGTCTTTCAACGTGTTACAGGATCTGTTGTTCCACTTGAGGGTCTGTTGTCTGGGACTTTGTCTAAGATCTTGAAGCAATGGGGGGAAAAGCTTCTCCCTGACACCAGCAAGATTTGCTCAGTTACTATCACTCTATCTCTGTATTTCTCTGTGTATGTCTGAATCCTGCTGCCTGTAATAGGATCTGACCAAGGGGAGGGTGTTCTGACCCCAAACGGAGCACACATTCCTCTCCAAAGCACCTGCCTTTCTCTCAGGTCTATTTCTGTCCTCCAGTGTCCTTTCATCCCCACTTCCAGGGGATGCTGTGACTCTGTTTTCTGCTCTTTTTTTTTTTTTTTGTCTTGGTGTTAAATAAGCATTTTACTTTAGAGTGAGAAGACAGGGGTGAGCAGAAAGGTTAAACCAGTGTCTCTGGCACCCAGTGAGAAACCCATTCCCATCCACACTGGGAGTGTATTGTTTTGACAGTTGTTTCAGGTTGCTTCACTTCCTCATTCCCTTTGGGAAGCTGGCAATATTATTAGATGTTGGTTTGCAGATGATTTTGCACATTTTCCCTCTGGTGCCTGTCTCATAAGGTTCTTCACAGCTCCCAGCTTGCAGTGTGACGGGAGGGACTGTGCTCTGTGCAATTCAACATAGCAGTTGGTGGGCTCGTGGTCACCAGCTCCAGGTCCTTTCTGCTATTGAGGGTATCTGACATGGAGAAAGAGAGGACTTCATCCAAAGCAGCAGTCCTACACGCAAGCTTAGCTCTAAGCAGTGGATCCAAACCCTTTTGAGGAGACCTAGCGATCTCCTGGAAGTTGTGGTTCAGGTTTAGACCCCACTGTGATTTGGGGGCACAGATTCTGCCCCTTTTGGTGGGGAAGGGGAATCTGACTTTTGGCAGGGTTTGTGGAAGGCAAATTCTGTCTGCCTGGGAAATAGTCGCGGGGAGAGGAGCAAGTGACAGCATTCAAGACGTGCTGGGGTATTCAGCTTAGGGGCAGCTGGTGATATGTTGTTTTTTCTCCATCATGGGGTCAAATTCATTCTGAAAGCATTTCCTTGAAGCTGACATTAGAGATACTTGAGGCATGGACTGCTGACACTACACCTGAGCCCTTCCACCTGCCAGGAAGTGGGGTGACCACTGCCTGCCTGGGGAGAGAGTCGCTGGAGAACAGCTATTAGGCTTACCCTGCCTATTCATGAAGGTTAAGGAATTAACATCTCCAGCCTGTGCCCACACCAAGGTTTCAGCCATCCAGTGTGTGGGAAGCACTTCTTGGCTCTGCAGGCTTTGTGGTGTGGCTTGTAGGTGCAGAAAGATTCTCGTCCTAGTCAGCAGGTTTTAACAGGGCTGGAGTTTTCCTCCCTTGGGTTCTCAGCTGTTCAGGCCACTAAGATCATTGTAAAGATCAGACTGTTCTCTCCTGTTCCCAGCCGACCACTTCAGTAGGCAGGTGCAGCTCTGGAGCTGCAGCTTTTCCCAGGCAGGCTCTCCCCTGCTGTCTCTTATTTGCACCCAGCTGAGTTTACTGCTCACAGGCTCTCTGGTCTGAGACTTTGCTCTGAATTTCTTCCCCACAACCCTCCACTCGGTGCTTTCCGATCCCTCCCCAGCTCCCTCTGGAATCAGATCAGCTCCCTGCAGCGATTCATGGAGGGACACTTGTTCTCGGTGTCTCACTGATTGGGTTTGTTTCAACACAGGCTGATTGTGAAGAGGTTTTCTCAGGGCTGTGTGGTAGCTCTGCCTTTGGAAATGGAAATGCCCAGCTACTTCAGCAGTTAATCATGGCCTTCTGCTGATGAGCCCTGGCTGAGCTTTGCACTAAGGTTTTTCTTTGGAAGGTTTTTATTCCAAGTGGTGTGGGTTGGGTTTTTTTTATGTTGTGTGTGGTATATATTTTTCTGTTCCCTCTCCCATTTGAGGCTGCAGGGAGAAACATGAAAAGGGGCAAGCATCAACCTGCAGACAAATATCCTGGCTTGACTTCTGTGGTAAAATTCCTCCTTTGGGAGGATGTGACCCTGGGGCTGCATTACTGTTTTCTTGGTTTGCAGCTTGCATTTTGAAATGGATCTCACTTGGACCAGAGTTGGTCACCTTTTTAATGATTCTGTCTGCAGGTTTCTTTGCGGCTCATCTCTTGTAACAAGTTTCATTTCTCCAGCTGCATCTTGACTCTGCTCCCCTGCATTTTCTGTGACCAGTCATACCCACATCTGCCTGCTCACAGACCACCCAAAGGCATCACCCAATGATGACTGCAGTGATGAGGCATGAGCTCTAGCTCGAGCTGGGTAGAAGTTTTCTGATGGGGTGGTTGAGCTCAAGATTCCATCTCAAGGCTGGAAGTGTCTCTTGGTGTTCCCTGTGTAGGGGACATTCTTTTCGCACTGGAAACTTTTTCGCCTTCCAGAAGGATGCAGAAATTCAGTTTCCTACTTTCCCAAAATGTGTTTATTAAAACAGAGTGTACTCCATGCTCGGTCTCCAGACAATTGTATTCCCCTCATGGGCTTTCCTGTTGTTTAAGCCAATAGAGTCCAGGCCTTCTCCCAGTGAGCTCAGTCTCCTTTCTGCCGTTTCTATGGCAACCTCTTATCCTAAAAGAGCCTGAAATCCCTTTGTAAACACAGCTTGAGGATATGCCCACAAACACATGCAGGAGGGAGGATGGCAGGTGCCCCAGAACACAGAGGGGCATCCAAGAGGAAGTCAAGAGTAATCCTGTACCACTCTGGCTTTGCAGGCAGATTGGAGAGATTTATTTTTCCTTCCCAGCTGGTGCTTTAACAACTCTACTGCTGTTCTGCACTCAGAGGAAAAGGGTCAGAAGACCTCTGGTGCCTGTAAGTGGCTGTGGCTCTGGGCCACTGCAGAGCCTCCTCCTGGCAGCCCTGCAAGTAAGGAAGCCTTGATCCAGCAGCCCTGCACAGCAATGAAGAGATTCCCTTGAGTTTAAAGAGGATGGTTCACATGTGCTCTGAGCAGGGCCCAACCTGCTTTCTCTCAGAGATTGTGAAGCCAAGCACAATGTGTGCCACTGGAATGGAAACAGGGTTAGTGAACTCAAATGTGGTCCCATATTTGTTGTGATGGGCCATAAATCCTTATTGCTCCCCTAGTTAAATCCAGGATGGATCACAATTCCTCTGAATAAATAGTTGCTGCTGCTCTCCTGTTCCTCAGTGATCCTGAAGTCCTTCCTGTGCCTGAGGCACTGCATCACCAATGTGTGCTGAATGCACTTGCTGATACTGTTTTTAATTTGTCTGATAATGGCACCCACAGGCATCAGGGTTGGTGGCAATATGAAGAGCAGATCAGACAGATCTGCCTTTGGCCATGTGTATCTGAGATCCTTGAGTTTCTCAATGGCTGTATGGACTTTAACTATCAGGGATCTTTTTCTACCTGTGGATTTTTGTCCTGAAATTTTCTAGAGGAAATCTCATGGCATAGAAAGCTTGTCTTCCTATCTTCTGCCTAGGATAGACAAAGGGGTGGTGTAAAACCCATCTGAATGCTCTGAAAAAAAGCTTTCTGTTCCCTCATCACCACTGAAACCAGTAAGCAGTGGATGGACACCGACGATATGTTTCCAGAATGGTTTTCATAAGGCAGTAGAGAGTAACTGATTTTCCCCAGCATTCACACATTCTAAACCATCTGGAAGCTGAAATAAGTGTTTGATGATGAAAATGTCAGGAAAACATAATTATAGAGGTGTCAAATTCTGCTGTCCACAGGCAGATATGGTTGACCATGTATGTGGATAAGCTGATGGAGTCCTTTCAGATCCACCTCAGAAGAGGTGGCCAGTCACAATCTCTTCTCAACGACTTTTTCCTGGACATCCTCAAACACTGATTGTGCTTGACTTTAATGTGCCAATGGCACATCCTTCTGAGGATGTGCTTCTGCCTCTGCCTGGCTCTGCTACAACACCAGTTGTGTGAATGATTCTGAGGATGTGGAAGTTGTGGCTTAGCACTTAATCAATTTCATTAAAAGGAACAGAGGAGTTGGGTAGCTGAGGAACAGAGAATATCTGTGGTGTCAAAACACAAAACAATTGGCATAAAATTATGCTGATTATTCATGTATTAATTAAAAAAAATGCTCTGGAGGAGGCTCAGGTTTCTAATTCCCCTCCAGAGACAGGCACAGAAAGGTCTCTTGGAGCAAAATCCACCCCCTGGGAAGCCCTCTCTCAGCCAACTGAGAGCACATTAATAACACAAACCCAGAGAACTTGTCCTGGGGTTAGTGTGACTGCTTAGACAAGGTGAGGTGACAGTGTCTTATCACCTGCTCATGTTCCACCTCCCTTCTCAGGGATAGGTCTGGGTGGAAACAAGGAGATGGCTTGTTGACACTTGGGCATCGGCCCAGACACTGTCACCATCTGTTCAGCCCCAGAATGGGGTTGGGAACCTTCACAGAGGCTGAGAGCTGATGGTGAGACATAAGCCAAAAACTGTCACCTCTGCAGGTGGAGAGATCGTCCTCATGCTAGACTGAAGCATCAGAACTTGCCAGGCAACCGTCGCTGCAGGGAGCCTTGTTTGTCTGTAAGATCTCTGCCAGCTGTGAGATGCTGGAAGGGGAGCAAGGTGGAGAAGACACAGTTGTTGCTGGGAGACAGGGAATGACAACGGTAAAAGTCACTTCCCAGGTTTGTTTGGTTTGTTGGCTTTTCCCCCCCTCACAGACTCGTGATTACCTGTACCTGTGAAGAACAGACTCTGAAAGCCAATACACAGGAGAGAGAGTGGTGTGAAAATCCTGACCTTAAAGATGTAAGGAGTGTGATTGTTTCAGTGACTTCATTTATTTTGCTGCTTTGCTCTAAGGGTGTGCTGATGTGCATTTTACATCCTGGCCAGAAGTTCTGCTCAGTATCAAGTCTTTAGTTCCCACTCCTTTTTCTTTCTAGGTGCTTATTGCCAGTTTGAACAGCTTGGTGCTGAGATGTGCTTCACCCCAGAAGAGATTTAGGCCCTCAGGGTTCGTCACCATAAGGAAGTTGGTCCATGCTTGGACATTGTTGTTTGTGCACAACATTCAGCAATTTGGTGTGGGTCAGGGATTAAACTGCTGGACAGGGTGAAATTGTTCTTTCCTGGCCCCACTGAAGGGACAGAAGAACCTCATTCTTGGCTGAGATTTTACTAGAGGAAGGGCAGTTATGAAGACCTTAATCTGCCTCAAACAGATTCTCATCAGGGAAACCTTGCTTTCAACAAGCAGCATGTAAAGTAGCAAGAGCAATGGCCCTCTGCTTACTTAAACAGATTATTTGCCTTACTAATGAAGGAAGAAAATATGAGCAAGAATGTGTTGCTAAAACAGAGTGAGAAGCCTGGTCACAGCTGTGTGGGAGTAGGCTGAAGTGACAAACCAAAACATGTGAGCTCCAGGTAATTGATGGAGAGCTCTCCCTGCTCCTCAGGGAGCAAGAGGAGCAAGGATTCTTGGCTGAACTGTGCCCATGGCTTGGACTGACTTCAGCTTTCCATGGGAAACTCTCCCTGTGCTTGCCAGTCTGGCTGCTTGCCTAGGTTAGTGCCTGGGTGATGGATGGTGGTTTGGATGTCACTCAGGCAACGAACCCTTGGTCTTCTGCTCCTGGGCATGCAGCATTGCCTGTGCTTGTGTGTGGAGGATCATATTCCCTGCTCTTCCCCATGGCTGTTGAAGATGGGCAGCTTTGACCTCCCCAGAGGAAAGCTGATGTGCTTCCCTGTGCAGCCCATGGAAAATCAACAGTCCTAGGGGACAATTATTGCAAGAGTACAGAGGGATAAGATGGAAAACCTTTGAGAGCCAGGGCCCAAATACCTGCAGCTGGGAACTGTGGTGTTAGCAGTGGGGCTGAGTTGTCTGGTTTGGAGGAACAACCATGAAGAAGGATGGTCAATTGCTCAAACCAGATCCATGTCCCTCGACAGGAGTGCTGAGAAGTTGCTGAGTTTGGGATAGGGTGACCAGTTATCCCTGTTTATCCAGGCCAGCCTGGAGGCCCTGAAAAAGCCCTCATGAATCTCCTTGGACATGAGTTGTGTCAGTACTTATATCCAAACCAAGGCTTTGGGAACTGCCTGCTGGCAGCACTATGGCAGAACACAGGGCTCAGTCCCAGCCTCCCCTGGGTCAGGCAGCTTGGTGCTGGTTGAGAGCCAGGAAGGTTTAAAAACCTCCACATCTTGCCTTTCTGTGTTTCCATGGGGTCTAAAAGGTATGAGGTGAGGACTGCATGCTCTCTCAGGGTCCTCACTGGTGTCTAGTGAAGGGCTGAGCTGTCCTCGTAGCCCGTCTCAGCAAGGTGGTCACTGGGGCTCTGCCTGTCCCACTGCCTGTTCCAGGGGCATGTGCACAGACAGAAACACAGGCTTCTGGCAGCCTCCACCTTTAGAGCTATGTGGGTTGAAATTAGCTGACCGATTAAGAAGTTACGAGGGTGGGCTGACACACCAAGGATTACACACGGTGTTCTATTGCCTTTCTCTAGAAAACTGGGTTAATAACAGTAATAAAGTCAGCGGCTTTGTGGCTCTGGTGATGTATCAGCATGCTGTCATGCTCTGATGGTAAAACACTTCAATCCAAGTGAGCAGAAGGTGATGGGCCTGTGGAGAGACATGTGTTCTTGCTCTATTATTTTTATTGTTCTTAATAGCAGTGTTTTTAAAAGCCCTCCATTTCCTGATCACACCTCTAAGCGACAAAAGCCTGTCTCCATGGAGTGAGAAGGCAGGAGGAGAGACCCAGAGGAGGCAGGCACAGAAACAGCCTCTCAGGCAGTGGCTGTTTAAGCTCCGTGATGTGGGCAGAGCGGGATGTGCTGTAGAGATCGCAGTGTTCCTGAGAAACCATTTGTTTTGTGTTTCCCCCTCCCTGGCTGCTCACAGAGCTCTGCCACGCTTGATCATCCCATCCCTGTACAAGCTGCCCTGAAGAGGACTTGGCTCTCAGCAGGTCAGTGATGTCCCATCTGGGCCGATTCACAGGCAGAAGAAGCACCTGGGCTGGTTTCTTTGCTGTCCTCCCCAGAACCATCACTGACACCTCTCTCTTGAAGTACCAAAATCTTGAGAGCCAGCTTTAGCTCAACTGGCATCATTGACTAGGAGGGGGAAGAGTGTGTTTAATCCCTGCTGTCCCCAGCTCCTAATCAAAGCAGGAATGGAGGGTGTAGCCCACCCCCCCACCCCCCCACAGCATCAGGTGGAGGGGGATGCCTCTAAAACTGTATCTTTTGCTGAGAATTGACAAATTCCTCCCTGTCAGGGGCCACTAAATGATTTAGCTGAGCCAGGGGCTGGGGTCCCTCACTGTAGTGTCACACCAACTCTGCCTGGGACCCAGAAACTGGCCTAGGGGATGTCACCTGGGTAGTGTAGAAACCTGCTCTGTGCTCAGAAATCCTCAGAAGCTGCTAAATCAGAACCATTTGAAGAGATCAGAAGGAATCTGTAATATCGGTGCTGAGATTTGGCATGACAATGTCCACTTCTAAGAATTAGAAAAACATCTCCCTGCAGTGGCAGTGGAGAGTGCACCTGGCCCTGGGCTGGTGATGAATTGCCAATCACTGGTGTTTTGTAACAGGACAGCTTCTTGTTCTTCTTTCCACCCACAGGAAGAGACATCTCTCCTACAGATCAAAACAAGACAGATCGAAGTAACAGTTCAGATGAAGGAGCCTGTCCACCCAGGGAACCCTGTAAATTGCTCTGCCATCTCCCTGGGAGAGCAGAGGGATACACACGTATTTTCTCTCCATTTCCAAAGAAAATGCGACACAGGGAGGTTTGGAGGCAGAGAGACCGAGTTCAGAAGAGACTTGCCTGTGTGGGTGGAAGCGCTGACAACCAGGAAACCTCCAGGCTAATAGAAAATGCAACCTGATGGATGCATTTAATGGGAAGGAAATCTGGGCTTTCAATGCCTGACAATTAAACGTGTGTGTATGTATGGATGGAGACTGCTGAGGAGAACCCTGATCCAGCAGCTCCTGTGTGCCTGTGAGAGCAGGATCAACTGTGGGATTTAAAGCTAAGCCATGCCTAAGTGATGGTTTGAGCAGAACTGACTGTTAATAAATGGAAATGGGCCAGCCTCCCCTATCAGTGATTGCTCTCTTCAATAAAGTCAGGGTATTCTCCTTCAGATGCATTAGTACAGGGGACACTGCCCATCCCAAGTCCATCCTTAGTTGTGGCACAGCCCCAGGGCAGCACTGTACCTGGGTCAAGCTCCCTGAGCCCAAAATGCAGCATCATCTATGTGACCTCTCCAACCTTCACAGCTGACAGCCACGGCATTTGACTCTGCTTTTCCTGCTGGTCAATGCAATAATGACCGTCCTTAGCTCTGCAAAATGCTTGGAGCACCAGCAGGAAGAAAGAAACCAGTTTTGTCTGAATGGAGCGAGGAGGAAAGGGAGAAATCAAAGGACACGTCCGTGGCAGTCTGTGAGCTGGGTTCGTTTTAGTGATCAAAGGTGACATTAGAGCAGTGCTGGGAGAGGAGTTGCTTTAAATAAGTGGGTTTCATCTTAATTGCATCTTTCTAAAGCCAGTGTAGCTGTTGCACAATGAAACCTTTCTGAGCCAGAGCCTGATTGAGAGGATAGGGCAAAGGAAGAAAAAGAATGGGGACAGCTCAGCCATGTCCCCAGCCTTCAGGGAGGAAGTCTGGAGGAGGCTGAAACCTGCCAGAACGCAGTGGTGTGTGTGTCTCTGGCACTCTGCTGTGCTGGAGTCTTGGTTTTCAGATTTCCTTGGGGAGAACTGTCAGGATGAGACCCAAAGGGAAGAGCAGTAACTTTGCCAGGCAGTCCCCAGAGACTGCAGGCAGCCCAGGGGGATCTCTGTCTCATGTCACAGCTGTGAAGAAGGAGGGATTAAACCAGTTGTGACTCTTCTGCCTGCCCAGGGCCTGATTCTTGGAGCTGTCACATCCTTCGGAACATGGAAAGGAGTTTGAGCACCCCTCATCTGACTCCAGCACTGAAGGTCCCTGCTACCTCCACCTGAGAGGTCACATCTCTCAGGGTCCAAAACTACCTATTTGAGATGCAGAAGCACAGTGCTGTGGTGATCAATCCACAGTCTAAAACAGGCTCATATCTGCTGGGAGGAGATTTGCTTGCCAGGCCTCAGCAGTGCCCTGGGGAGCCCTTCTCCATCTGTGGGCAAAACCAGGTGGAGACAGCAACAGAGCTGAGGATCTTTGACAGCCCTGGGTGGCAGAGGTGGCCACACACCATGGGGCCTGGTGTATGATGAGCTGAAGCCAAGCAACACTAATGAGCAGTTGATTAGTATAATCACAGCTTCACCTGTTCATCAGAAATGGAGCATTTCCTAATCAGCTACAGGAGGGGCACTGAACAGGGTCCTAGGTCGAGGAATTTGAAAAATAACTCAGCAGGCAGTAAGAGGACACTGGTCTTTGCAAGTGTTGGACACAGCAAGAGTAGCTCTATTTCTTTTTTTTTTTTAGATACCTTTTAAGTTTGGTAGGAGCCTGGAAGCATTTGATCAGAGGGCACTTCTGCTTCTCTGTAACACATTGGTTGGACAGCCACATCCAGAGGGTAGTGGTCAACGGCTCAGAGTCGTGATGGACATCAGTGACAAGTGGTGTCCCTCGGGATCCATATTGGCACCACTGTTATTTAATATCTTCATTAATGACATAGGTGATGGGATCAAGTGCACACTCAGCAAGTTTGCAGGTGACACCAAGGTGAGTGCTACAGTGACACACCTGAAGGATGGGATGACTTCCAGCAGCCCCTAAATTACGCTCTGGCTCTTTTGTGTCAAAGCTCCTCTGAGAGGGGATGGCTGGGCCTTTTTCTCTCAAAGAGTCTTCGATGCCTTCACCCTCAGAGGTGTCTGTTTTGCCCTCTGTTTTTAACTGCCTTTAGCTTTTAAGCCTACTCCTCCCCTGCTATCCTGCTCCTCAGCCTCCCTGTGTGCCTCCTGCCAGCCCAGCCCTTCCCACTGCAGGAGGACAGGGACAGTTGCATAAGCCACACGCTGTCCTCCAGCCCGCTCCCGCATCGGCATTCATACTGCACAGCCCCTATTATTGGGCTTGCAAATGACACTAATTTCCCTTCCCAAGGCCTCCCTATAATTTAGCAGCAATGTCCTGTACTCAGATATTATTAGCTGTGTCTTACGTGAACAGTTGCCCTCCTTCTGTTGGTGGGGGGAGATAATGAATCTGATAGAGACAGCAGACCCAGACCCAGCGTCTTTGTCTTATTTTTTAATTGCCCTGGCTGGCTGGGTTGGAATGGCATCACACAAGCTCTGCCTCAGCCAGTCTCATTCTTCCACTGTTACCGTCAGCTCAGAGGGGATCCCCGGACCTCTGCACTACAGGAGCAGGATGTCTCAGGAAGTGATTGGCAAAGGCTATGGACATAGGGCAAGGCAATGGACATAGGGCTTTCTAACCTCCAGGTAGCTGTGATCTGTTTCAAGTATCATCACGCCTTGAGAGGCTCAAAGCCACCCAGCTCTTTTGTTATACCCTATTCCTTTAAGGTTTTATTGTGCTGGGCTGAATGCAAGGTGACCTTGAACCTTGGACATACCACACATACACCTGAGTGTGTTTTGTGAAGAGCAAAGAGAAGAATGAACTTAAAGATAAGCTCCAGATACACTGACCTGCCCCAACCCGTGGCCATCCATGCTGTGAGCAGCTCAGCCCATGCTGTGCTGCCTCCCTGTCCTTTCCTGCTCATGCCTCCTCTTCCAGCCAGCACACCCTTTCCAGTTCAGTCCAGGTTGCAATATGGAGAATTTCTGAGGGCTCCAGAATCATGTCATAAGATATAGCCTGGTCTCCAGTTCCTCCACCATAGATCAGGTATATGTGAACACACAAAAGCAGACAGCGTCCCCACTCTCCAAGTGACACTTAGCTGTTGTCGTAGCAGGCAATGAGAGGTTTCTATTCCAGCAGAGTGGTCACTAGGAACCTTGTCTAGTCCCCATCAAGGAAAATAACCTCCAGCGAGCAGGCAGGAGACAGAATTGTCTTCAGTAGGCACAGGACACCCAGGTGAGGGGTCTTTACACCAGGCTGATGTTACACTCTTCCATCTGATCCTGGACACACTTGGAGTCCACAGAATCATGCAATATCCTGAGTTGGAAAGGACCCACAAGCATCATTGAAGTCCAGCTCCTGGCTTTGCAACAGTTTTGCGCTTCATGCCATTACTGTTTTTTGAAGATCTCCTGCCTTACTTCACTGGCCATGGGCAGACTCTGCTGCTGGGTGTGGACAAGCGCAAGACTCAGCCCCTGGGGACCCGGGGAAGGAGCTGCCCAGGAGCAGATCAGGGAAGGAGAGCAGCCAGGAGAAGGAGGGAAGCAGTGCCTAGCTAGACAGGATTCCTTGGTCAGGAATTGAGAATGCTGCTGGAAACAGCTTTGTTTCCCTGGACACTGGAAAGAGCGCATTTTCCTTCCTCCCACGTAAGCACCAGGAGTCTCATACTGGTGGTAGACAAGGAATTGATGCTCCAGCTTTGTTAATTTTCTGCCCGTACTTGTACTCAGCTGTGCCACGAGTTTGAGAAAAGGATTTGCATCTGGCTAAGTAAACATATTAGAGATTCAGTCTATAGAGGAAGACTTAGAAGATCATCTTCTGTTGACCCCTCTCCTCCTGATTACCAGCCTTCCCTCGAGCAGATGCTCAGCTCCACAGCAGGGATCACAGATGCTAGCTTTTTCTCAGCTCAATTTCTGCAAGAATGTAATATTCCTGCTGATAATTAAAGATAAAATCCAGGGCTTTGCTACAGTCCATCTCTGCTGGTGACCCAGGAACTTAATCTGAAGTTTAGCAAAGGTTTTGCTAATTTAAAACCAGGAAGGGCTATCGGTCTGGTCTCAGTAACAGAGGGTGGGAGAAAGTCCAGACAGATTGAGTCAGATCAGTGTGTGCTGTCGTTTCTTCTGGCTTTTATTCAGTTCTCCTGGGAAGACACCCAGCTGGGCCCTGCTCCTTCTCCATGTCACCTGAGGTTGCTCCACCAGCTGGCTTCAAAGCTTCAGTGCTGGCAGAGATTTTGAAATATCCTATGTTCACCTGAGAATATAAAAAAATAAAAGGAAGAGGAGGAAGAAAGCAGGGAGAACTAAAACTCTGAGAGCTTTTGGAAAATGTGTGATGGATATGCCTCCTGCCAGCTGCGTGCTGGATCAGCTGTACAAATCCTGGGGGCTTTGAGAAGATCCACCCACCTGCTCTTGAAAGGATTCAGTCTGGGAGGAGAGCGGGGAGTGTGTGAAGAGGACGGCACCAAGCTCCAGTGTCACCAGAGCCCTCACAGGAAGCTGCCAGTCCTCGGGGTCACTCTGGGCACTCGGCTGACAGGAGGGGACTGAGGTGGTTTGTTTACAGGAGCTCTGACAGGGACCAGGGCTGCAGGGAGGAGACACTAATGCCAGGAACCGTGTTGGGTGTTTCCCTGCAGTATCAGCTGTTGATCTCTAGCGTCCGGCTGGAAGGATGTGGTGGTGATGACAGCTCCTCCATCGTGGCCAAGATGCTTGTGGAGGGGGGAGGGGGTGGATGAGCAGTGATTTCAGTGGCTCTTGACATATTAAGAAACCTCCAAAATAAACAAGTGAGTGAGCGGAGGAGGTGAGCTCATACTGGTGCTTATCACCACTCCCATCAGAGACACACTGTAATTGTGTGATCTTTGTTGGAGATAATGAGGTGATCTTTATCACTGCTGAAATCAGCTGAGGCCATCCCTCGTGGAGTAGAAAAACTGGGCAAACCCTGCTGCCTCCCTCCTGTCTCCCCTGCTGGCCAGCAAAAGCAATTTACACATCGAGTGCGCAGTGTCCGGAGGAGCATCCCTGCTCCTGATACCTCCCTCCTGCTGCCAAGGGCGATCCCCTTCCCTTGGCAGCAAGGTTCTATTTTTGCCTGTTAACCTGTATTCTCCCTTCAGCGTGGTGACTACTGATGCTTTTATCTCTTGGGAGAAGAGGTGGAAATACCTTTCCTAAAAAAGTTTTGGAGAAGGGATATTAGACACACTGCCACTGTTTATGCACAGGGTGGAGCAGAGTCCTTCTAAAGGGCAGGAGATGTCGTAGGTGTCAATTGGAAGTCCCCAGTTTTTGTAATTTGATGACAGTGTGTCCCTGACAGGACTTGGTAAACCAGAAAGCAAATCACCCTGACTCTTTCCACCTGGGGTCATAAGAAAAGGAATGTCACCCCAGGCTGCAGCTGGCAGGCCACAGCTCTGCCTGCCCAGAGGACCCTGCCTGGAGATCTCTGAAGCAGGAGGTGGATGAAAGCTTCCTCTCCTGCTTATTCCTCCAATCAGCCCAGCAGAAAGATCCTTCCTCTTTGAGAAAAGCTGCTGAGAGAATGAATCCCAAGCAGCAGGGCTGTGAAGAGATACACAAGGCAAGTAGTGGATGCAGAAAAAATCCTGGTGCCTCAGAGAACTGGGTTTATGCACCGAGGACGTGCCAGAGAAGCATTCCAGGGAAGGGTGGTTAAATAATCTCTCAGAATGTTTTCGCCTCTTGCTTTCTTCAGTGGACTGCTACAAAGATCCTCCCCTCTTCTCCCAATTACCAGTGATCAGTCATTAAAAACTGATGACATGAATTTTTTTAAAACACCTATAAATAGATTTTAATGTAGCTTCAGCCATTTACACCAGCTTGGCCTTTTGTATCTGGAGTGGTAAAAAAAAAGATTTAGAAAAAAAGAACCAAGATTGCAAATATCATTTTTTCTTTGGTTGGAGGAGAACTCTCAAGACTGGCACCTTTCTCTGCCAAAAGACTTACAGCTGTACATGGATCTTGCAGGCTGTCTTTTGATCCTCTGGTCCTAATATCTAAGCAAATATATGGTGAGTGAAAGAGAGGCAAACAGCATCAGACCACAGGGGTGATGTGTGCAGAAGGGACCATTGTGCTGATTCCCAAGCTCTGACATCCCATGAGCCTGCCAAGCTTTCCTGCAGTCTGGCAGCAGATCATGCCGAGGAATATTGCTAATGAAACAGCTTTGAGAAGTGTGGAAGGTTAGGAGCTGCTTCACCTTCACTGGGGGGTGTTTGGGCTTCTGGAAATTACAGAGGCTCTGGGGAGAAGGTCCTGAAATGTGAGGAGAGGATTTCTGCTGAAGCTCGTCCTTGAGCTTGGAACTGTATCTCAGTCCTGCTCCATGGTCCTGAGCAGTTGCACATGTTTGCAAAGCACTCTTGTGACCTCTCCTGTTGCTGCAAGGAGTTATTAGGAAAGGGCAAAAGATGAGAGCAGGGAATGTCTCTTCATGGTATAAATCCATAAAGGTGAATCTTGTAGACTGTGTTTCATCCCCAACCCAAAGTCCTCAACTCCAAATGCATGGCAAGACTGGGAGAGGCAGCAAGGGTGGCCACCAGTGTTTGAGGTGTCTGTACAAAGGACAAGAGGGACAGGGCTGTTTTGTCGTGGAGTGTCTTTACTGCAGACATTCATCGCACCTTGGCTGGCCCCGTACCACCGATGTCAGCAGATGTGAGGAGCCCACACTGTTATCTGTGACAAGCAGAAGATTGTCATCACAGACATGGAGAGGGCAGAAATGGCCACCAGGCAAACAAGACTGGCAGGTGAGATGTGATTACAGATCCTATTACAGAGAACAAAAATTCCAGCCTGGGGCGAGAATAGCTCTGACCATGGCAGCCTTTCTGAGCATGTGCTTCTCTGCCAGCAGAAAATGCTTTAACACGTGTGTGGCATTCAACCCGAGATTTTCTTTTTTCCCAGATGCTTCTAATATGAAATCAAATGTGCCTTGATTGAGCATAACAAGGAGAAAATGGAAAATGCATAGCACAGGGCTGATGATAAGACATCTCTCTCTTGCTCTGTCTCTGGTGACTTATCTCCCCAAGCTTGCCAGGCACTGAGCTCCTCCAGAGAGGTGGTAGACGGTCTCTGCACAAGCTGGACAAGAGCTCTCAGTGCCAGGCACATGGGTACCATGTACACAGCCTCTGAGGTATCTCTGAGTTTGTTCCACTTGGGAGATGGTGTCTGCTCCCCGAGTCTGCAGCCGGAGTGTTTCAGGCAATGGAGGCCAATTACCTTACACGCTGAGCAATTTGGGAGTGATTTCACGCTTCCTGGGCGTACCAAAGCCGTGCCTGGAGAAGCCATCCTTTTAGAGCACGGATGCTAAACATCAAACAGGACTTGAAGTTTCCAGCATTTAATTTCCCATTTAGCCAAGGCAATTAAAAGCATCACCATGTAAAGTGGCTGATTTTCCCCTGCATTTTTATTTGCCTGTGTCCTTAAAGAGAGTGGCTCAGAAGCAATCCCATCCATTCCACAGCAGTGTCCTACTGCAGCAGGAACAAGTCCAGCTGCTTGCCCCTGTCAAGGGCATCTGAATGTCTCCTCCATAGTCACATAGCCCTGAAAACCTGGACTCCAAGAGAATGCCCTAATCCACCTGGAGAACCACTGTGCACACACGTCTCCATGTGAGGTGGCTGTTCTGCTGTTGGTGTAGCCAGCAAGGCAGCAAGGGAAGAAGAATGAAAATGAACTTCTTCCCACTGACTGGGGTGAGAAGGTCCTGAGAAGATGGAGCCAGTCTCTTCTAGCAGATGCCAAGTGAAAGGAAGAGGGCAATGGATGCAAGTTGTGGCCAATGAAATTCCAACTGGACGTTAGGAAGGAAATTTACCCTTGGGATGATCAGACAGTGGCACAGGGGCACAGAGAGGTGAGAAATCTCAGTCCTTAGAGATTTTAAAGACTTGACTGGATGAAGCTTTCCCTAGCCAGTACCAGAGAAGTGATGAGTGCTCATTGGCTGCCTTTGAGCTTTGCTGCCTGGGCTGTGGCAACACTGCCTGCTCTCTTGTCTAGAGGGGCAGCAGGTTGGGCCACAGCACCAGTCAGGGTTACAGGGACAAATACCTCAAAACAGTGGTGCTCCTGCCTCAGGACAGACATGGCAGGAGTGCCTGAAGGCATCTTCTTTCTGAGAAAAGGGAACAGCACCAATGATTGTAAAACAGTGAGAGACATCTGAATGGGATGGTGAAAGTCCTCTGGAAAGCACAATAGGAATAACCCAGCCCTACAGCTGTGGGAAGTTTGCTCCCAGTGCAGGTCAACCTTGCAGCTCAGGGCACATCCAGGTATTTCCTATCAGTGATGGCTCTTGGAAGGCTTTGAAGTACATTTCTTTCCATTCAGTTATCTCTGGGAGCTTTAAAATGTTGCGGCAGAGGTGCTTGTATCATTCTATTTGTTCCCCCAGCAGCTGACAGATTTTTAACCAAGTAATTAAGGGTTGTTTTTGCTTGTACCTGAAGTCATCCAGTGAGGCAGAGATAAGGTAATACCATCACAGCAGGTGCTCTGCTATTATTTCTGGCTATGAATTAATCACAGCTACTATGGTCCTGTGAATAAGTGCATTGATCATTTACTACCACAATAGGAATTTCAACCAGTTATGCTCTTTTCCTCTCTAGAAATACTTTGGAAACTGCAGACTTAATGAGCATGAGTCCAGGCTCTTCCCAGAACACTAATAGCATCCATTTAAATATAAAAAAAATCCAGCCCTTTATTTTGTGGCTGCTGAAAATTCTGTCGCTGCTAAGTGCCCACATCTGGGGTCTGCTGAGGGAGACTGAACTCTCCAATTCACATGAGTGTCCAAGCTGTTTCCTCTGTGAGACTGGTCATGATTAAAAGCAGCTGAAAGCAAACCACACTGGCTTGATGAATTGTATTTGGAAGCTGTCATGTCGTGGCTGCTGGCACTTTCTTCCTTGAGAGCTGTAGCATGAGCCTCATGAGAACCAGTGCCTGGGGTAGTCTTGAGGAAACACGAGGTGAGCTGAGGATCCCACCTTTCCTCTCTACTTTGGTTTTTACAGCCCCACAGTGATGGGATGAAGTCTCAAACCAGGAAATGTGGTTGGATGGACCCAAAAGGCTTGGAGAAAAAAAACATTGAAACAAAGTGGATTATTATCTTTTAATGCCAGGCATCTGGTTTTTGAATCCTTGAAATTCACTGTTTTGGGTGAGGAAAGGGGAGAATGGTCATTCCTTTACCCATAACAGAACAAGCCTGTATTTTGGGGTCTTTAACACCACATATTGTTTATATAATCATCCTGCCAGCACCCACAGGGATAGTCTTCATGGCATGAGTGCTGTGGAGATGGGATGACACGAATGCATATGAAGCCAGGCTTTGTCACTCCTGCTTTCCAGAGCAGCAGTGCTGATGGTGCTGAGTAAACAGCCCGATGTGCACCCCAACAGGCATGACTCCAACATGTGCTCAGGACCCCATGCCATCCCTGCCACACTCTTGGGACGGGTGGCACAGCTGTGAGTGTGAGTGGCAATGGGGACAGTGTGGCTGGATGAGAATTGTCTCCATATGGCTGCTGTAACATGCTTACATCCTCACATGGCTTCCAAGGAATAAGAGTGATTAAACACAACTGTGGGAAAGTTACATTTAACAGTATGTTTCCCTCACCCTTAAGTAGGTGCTTGAGGAAGAAGTTCACGATGTTAAGGGATGTTTTGGGCAAGTTTTTCCCTCTTGGAGGACGGATGATCTACTCAAAGAAAGAGACAGATTAAGAAATTCAAAGCAAAGTTCTGTGCAGACTGTCTAGCCCTTACCGGAATAATCAAATTCCAGTTTTTAAGGCTCTAGGCTTTATTACGGACTTGGTAAAACACAACTAACAATCTGTGGTCTGTGTATTTACACTGCAAACTCTTCCACATCAAGGCTGCTTCCCAGCTTATCCAGCTGGGAATTGGTGGTCTAATTTTCAGATGGAAACTCGGCATATGCTGTTTTGTAACAAACAGTAAAGTAAATTCCAGTATGCCCCTAATGACTCGAATGGGCAGGATTAATCACCCAGGTTTCCCACTCAAACAAATAGAGGAAACAGCTGTCACAACTGACATACCTTTCAAGAGCTGAAAAAACTTTGCAAGCATGGGCTGGATTGGAAAACTCAATGTTGACTTTTCTTGCACTATCAAACTACTTAACCCTCAGCGTGGGTCAAGTAATGTATTTCTTTTAGATACCCTGATATGTTTTATTTTCTTTTTAGCTAGTTAAACTTTATTTGAACTTTTATTTTATAAATTAAATTAATTAAATTGAAAAGATTAATAATTTTAAAAAGCTGATGTCTGAAACTGGAATTTTAAAAATTTTTATAGCCATATGGAAAAAAGAAAAGATGTGGACTGAATCAAAAGGGGATTTGTTTTCTTTTTGTTTGGTTGTTTTTTGTTTTATTTGGTTTGTTTGGGATTTTTTTGTTTGCTTTGGTTTGGTTTGTTGTGTTTTTTGTTGAATTTTGTTATTATTTTTGTTGTTTTGATGTTTCAGAATAAATAGCTATCTTCATCAGGTTTAGGCAAACATTTGACAGGGTGATCCATTTTTCCCACCTGCAGATGGACCCTCATTGCAACAGCTCATGGAGTTGAGGAGAATGAAGATGGGTGCAGTCATGGTACAATTCACATACTCACTACTAAACATTAATTACTGATAGGGAATTATTTCCTACACTTATCCACAACTTTAACTGTATGCTGAATAAGCAGCCTTATTTTCCAGACAGCACAGCCCAGGAAATTCCTACACATTCAAGTGGTAAATATTTAAATACTGGTTTCACCAGCAAATAGCCCTTGGGCCAAAAAGGGCTTGCTTCGTTTATTTGTTAGCAGTTTTCCTTTATTGAACACAGCTGCACAGAGAAAAAAGGACAAAAACCAGCAATACTAAAGATGTAGCTGCACAGAAATCCCAGGAGGATGCAGACTTAGAAACCTTCTCTTATCACCAAACAGGAGGGATTCAGCTGAGAAACAGAAATTAGTGCTTAGAAGTTCTTTCACTTGAGCTTAGTGTCCATTCTCCAGAGATGCCCAAAGATGTTTGAGTTAGAAATAGGTCAAATTAAAATGAAGAGGTAAGAAGTTTCCTGGCCAACCAAAGATAAGCTGTGTTTTCTTGCATATTAGTTGTATATACAAAAGAGTGGGAGAGAAGCCTCAACAGTCTTGAGGAGCACAAAGCAATGGCAATTAGTAAGTATATTATGTTCCTCACAGCAAAAAAAAATAAGGGGTACCAGTGAGAGGATCCAAGGATTTCAAACAAGCAAAAAGCTATACTTTTCCCCACACTGTGTTATTAAACTATGAATACTATTGCTCCAGGAAAAGTGTAATAGATTGAAAAGTAGCTTGAAAATTTCATGGGAGAAGCATCAGCTGTTAATAGCCATATGTCAACTTCCACTTTAGGAGTCTATCAGTCACAAATTGCTTAAAAAGAGGCAGAAATTCCAAGGAAGGATCACTCCAGACTTGTTTTTTGGTTTTTTTTTTTTATTTTAAAAAACCCCTTGCCAGAGTTCCCTACCAGTGCCAAACACAGGTGCAGGATGAGATGGACTTCTGGTAAATCTTTTCTATTTTATGCTCTTCATTGGCAATGCCTTAATTCCTATCCATGACAGCTTTTCCTTCCACTAAGCTGGAATTTCTCACCAGTATGCCGCCAGTCCATTGCCAGGAGGAACATCAAACAGACTCAGACCAGCAGGCCTTTGGAAGGCCAGGTCCCCAGGATTCAGTTTTAACTTAGAAACCATAAACACTGAGCTGAATTCTTGATGACTGAACCAGGTTTTGCCCAAAGCCTAACATTTTTCTGTCCCCACAAGACCAAAGAACTTGGATTTTCTTACTATGAGGAGACAAAGAAGGGCCAGACCACTTTATTCATATACCCATGTGCCACTGGCTCCTAAATGCCACCTTGGAACCAACCTGGCTCCTCTCTGGTTTAAGCACATTTTCCAGCTCCCACTTGAAGGCACCCTGAGATACCAGGCCAGTCTCCTTGAGTTTGCTCTTCCCGTTTATCTCCCCTCTGCTGAAGATACGCTCCCTATGTCTTATTTGCATTTGTCTGCCTTCATCTCTCAGCCATTGGCTCTTGTTCCAGCTTTCTCTGATAGATTAAAAAGCTCTTTAGAAACTGGTGTTTTCTTCTGCTGACGGCACTTACGCTCTGTAATCAAATCACCTCTTGACCTCCTTTCTGATAAGCTAAATAGACTCTTTCAAGGTCTCGTTGAAATTTTTTCTGTTGCTCTCAGATTATTTGCAAGCTCTCTCCTGCAGCACTCAGCCTGTACGCTGCACTCCCTGGGATGGAGAGGGGGCAAATGGGTGTTTCAAAGAAATGGATAAAGTTGTGGCTTAGCTGGGGGTTTGGGTTAGGGTCAGGCTTTGCTGCAAGGACATCTACCTGTCCATAGCCTACCTGGTACCCATGGCATGCTCCCCTTTCATCTGCATGTGCCAAAACTCACTCTTCATAAAATCAGTCATGTTTTCCCTACCTATTTAGGGCACAAATGGTCTCAGCACATAGCAGCCCTGCTCTCCAGGCAGAAATCCTTCTCTTCAGGCCACGCACCTGGAGCCCTGAACACCCACCAAACAGAAGTGACCTGCTGAAGTGTCTCCTGTGGCCTTGGGACAGAGCTGTGCTCCAACACATCTGATGCCTTCTGCTCCTCTCTTCAGCTGTCCCCTGCCAGGGCACATCTTCCTCCTCTTGTCTCCTCCACCCTTCACTGCCTCACCCCCTCACCCTGCAGCCCTTCTTGGGTCACACATCCTCGCCCTGCACATGTCCCCTGCAGAGGTGTCTCCCCCCCTCAGAGCCTCTCCTCTGCCGCAGGATGACCAAGCATCTTCTCTGCAGTATTGTAAGAACTGCAGGATGTGGAAGGTCCTCCTTTTCACAGCCAGATGTTGTCAGCCTTAAGTTTCTAGCTCTGTTTTTATTAAAGATCCTCCACTGCTCCCACAGCCTCTGTATTTTTGTCGATGAAGCAAGAAGCCCCAGATTTGAAGTCTGTCAGACTTGGAATGACTCCACCAGATTTCCCACCGCTCAGAGGCATTCAAAAGGTATTTAATTAAACCCACATCAGAGAGCAGTTAGCAAGCTTTCTCCAATTAGCAAGGTGGAGAGGACTACATGTCATGGGGGGAAATGAGCAGGCATTAAATGGTTTCGTTGCCTATGCTTTCCTCAGTGTCAGATTAATTGGCACTTTTCTTCCAATTTAAGGCAGAGCTCTGGGCACAGACAGGTCACAGCATTGCAGTGCAATCCTATCCCATTTTCTACTTTCCTCTCTCTCTCAATATGATTGAAAATTTCCTTAGACACTTGAATCATGCTGGGCTCTGTCTGCCAGAGGAAAAAAGAGAAGAAAAATTAATGGCGTTCAGATTGGTCCTACATGTAGGGTTCTTTCAGGATCTCTGTTCTCCTCTTCCTTACCCATTCTGTGTGCATGTGCACTGGCTTTTTGTGTTGTTTTAACACATTTCTCCAAAAACCAACGAGTTGAAATTAACCTCAAATGGACTTGCAGCCACTCAGGCCCTCTTTGTATGGAACAAATTGAATTGGTCAGATGGTGATCCACTCTGAGATTCTGACTCCATGGATGTCACTTTGAGCTTGCGGGGATCAATCAGCTGCAAGGACAGCTGCTTCTTCAAAAGCATTACCAGGAGACTTGTCTAGCAGAGGTGCTTCCTCTGTGTGCCCCAAGGACCTGCTGACTCTCAGGATGTGTGTGTGACTTAAGAGCTTCATATTCACTGTCACAGCCAGGTGCCGTGTCCCAGCTGGGGCTGGCACAACACTTCTGTCACTCTGGAACCTTTCTAATGGATACTGGGTGGTCAGTTCTGCAAGAGTCACAGTTGTGGCATGAAACATGGGCTTTTTTCATGCCTGAACATCTCCAGATAGTTAATGCCCTGCTGACAATTCACAGTTTGTGTCATTGAATGACATGACATCACCCTCCACAGCCTTGCAGCCCACTTAGGATCCAGTTGTGGTCCCAGTGGACAGTGCCAAGATAAATGGTGGTCATCACAAACTCAGAGCAAGGTGTGGAACTTGAGGCTCGGGGGCTGGAGAGAACCACATGCCAGGACTGGTTAAATAATCAAAGTCCTGCTCCTTGGGACACACAACGCTGTGTCAGTGTGTGACATGATCACACAGCACTGCCAAAGGATATGCTTCCTTTGGAAGGGGTGGGAACCTGACTTTCACTCCAGGGCATATAGAAACAAATTTAATGGCTCTATTCTTTGACTCTCAAATTCAAAGTCAAATCGAGGCTGCATTTGCATCCTTGGAACTCCTTACAGGGGTGTCCTAAGGATGTTGACAACCAGCTCCATTTTTCCTCCCACAGTTACAGTTTGAACAACACAACAAATTTTCTTCTATCAAATCAGGGCACCAGGTTTTGTTTATTATTTGGAAATTGCAAACCAGCCCTACCTCAACCTGTGAGCCCACGATGGGGACATGCTGCTATGACAACAACATGAGGCTGAATCATCCAGACAGACAAGACACATAATTGTGTGATCACCTGTTCCCTCTTGTTCAAAGGAAATTTTATTAGTGCTGCTGGAAGTACATTAGCGAACAAAGTACAAAGCATCCACACAGCAGTCGGGGCTCAGCTAATCAATGCAAGCACTGCCTGAACCTGGTGTCTCACTGTTTGGCTACTCAGCATTTCACAGGCTTCAGAACAGAGTTTACAGAAACTTGTGTCTAATGTGGAAGATTAAGAAAAACTCAGTTTCTACTAGTATGAAACATTTATGTCTTTTGAGAACACTGAGTTTTGACGGTAGGATATTTGTTGTCAGTGGAGGGACAGGCTGGATCCAGGATGACTGTTAGAGAGTGGACATGACTGATGGAAAACATAACTTTTTTAATATTAAAAAAAACCAACAAACCAACAATAATTAAAAATGGTAGGTGACAGAGAAGAGCTGTTCTATTGTATTACAGACAAACAGGAATATGCAGGGTCATAATTCACTCAGTCATACATGTAAATCTATATGTGTTTATGCTGTGCAGGTGCATCAACCACAGCATCCATTTCCAGCTGCTGAGAGTGCAGTTCCACTTGTTTCCTCAGTCCCTTGTTCCTCCTAACATGAGGGTGCCAAAATTACTACTCCAATCATAGGACTGCTTTGTATGTTGTTTTTTATCCATATAACCTCTGGGCAGCACAAAAATGGCTTAACATCAGTTCCAGAATATCCCTAAATGCAGGTGCCTGGCACTCTTCTTTATGCCCTGTCCTTTCCAAATCTGTTGGTGGTTTTGCTTCCTGAAGTCATTCATACCTTAATCTCGTTCACCCAGAAGACTCCAGCAGGTATAAAGGGCTACTCAAGTGGAAAAAAGACCATTGTATTTATTAATCACACTCTTTTTGAAAAGGTGGTCAAAACATTCAAAAGGAATTTTTTTTTCAGGCATTTTGTCAAGATTTCAATACTCAGGGACAAAAAAAGCGCAATTCCAGTAGAGTATTTACAGCATTTGAAGATTTTCTACCAGGAGCATCAATGGCATTTTTACATGACTTGGGAGATTTTCTGCCAGCACTCTGTTCTGATACTGTCCAAGTGTTTTAGTTCAAGAGAGAAC
>WBMV01004974.1:209549-255715 GCA_013396655.1 Campylorhamphus procurvoides | reverse complement strand
GCACAGCACAGCTCGGCTCGGCATGGCCCTGCCGCCGCTCCTCCTCACCGCCGCCGCCGCGCTGGCCGCCGCGCCCGCCGCAGCATTCTACCTGCCGGGCCTGGCGCCCGTCAACTTCTGCGAGGCCGGCAAGGAGAAGCCCGAGTGCAAGGTGAGCGGGGGGCGCCGAGGACAGGCCCCGGAGACCGCCCAGGGCGGCCCGCGCGTTGTGCCCCTGCGCGGGGCCCTGGGGGGGTCGTGCGGAGCTTTGGGGGTGCTCGGAGCGCCGTCCCGCTCCCGCTGCGCTCACAGGATAGCCCCGTGGGAAGGGACTGTGGAGATCCAACCCCCCTGCCAGGGCAGCGTCACCTGGGGCAGGTGACACAGGAACGCCGCCAGGTGGGTTGGAGCGGCTCCAGAGAGGGACACTCCACACTCTCCCCGGGCAGCTCGTTCCAGGGCTCTGCCACCCTCAATGAAAAGAAGTTCTTCCTCACGCTGAGGTGGAACTTGCTGTGTTTTGGTTCATGGCCACTGCTCGCTGAAAAGGAAATTCATGAGACACAGGACCCAGGGGAGCGGCAGAGCTGCTGTCCTGACTCCTGGCTCAGCTCCGGCCTGGCTGGAGAGTGCCCGCGGTCCCTCTGAGGGAAGGAGAGAGCTGCCGGCTCACTCCGTGAGTTATGGGCACATTGGGGAAGTAGGGAGACCCGGCGGTCCAGCTCTCGGGCCCCTGGAAATCCTTGTAGGAAGGCTGGAGCAAGTAAGGAAGGTCGTCCCGGGAGGTTGTGTGGTTCTTGGCAGGAGCAAGCAAATAACAAATCACAGTAAGCATCCAGTGACACTTTCCTTGCTGTGTCTTTCTGAATGCAGGAATCTGAAGTGTAGGGGTTTCCAGACCCCAGAGTCTCAAGCTTAAACTTGGTTTCATGCCTGCAGAAGTGAGAAACAAAGTTCACGTAACCAAATTACGTGTTTGGTGGGTCAGGATTCTGTACTTCAAATAGTCTTTGCTTCTTTGGGGCACCTCTTGAAGTTGCATGCTGCTGCAGTGATGGAGATTATTACACCGAGCTATGCTTTAATGCTTGAATGAGAAAGTTCAAGACCAGTATCAGTTTTATGAGTTATCTTACTGCTGTGGAAAGTAGCTATCTTGCACTTCCTGAGCTCTCAGCTTCTGTGTTACGTGAAACACTGGTCTGTGATTCTCCAGAATAAGAGCCCCTTTAAACTGTATGCTTTTGGTAAATACCATCTGCCATCTTTATCCATTTGCTATCCTGAATCAGCAGAGCAGGTAATAAGCCAAACACGTAATGGAATTGTAGTAGTAAAACATTCTGTGGACACTTTTTTATAGGACTACAGAAATGGTGAGACCTCAGGAGGTCACATAGTGCAGGCTCATGCTTGAAGTACGACTGTTGTAAACACCAGGTCAGCTCAGCTCTACCTTTGTTTAAACAAGGCTTGGAAACATTCAAGCACGGAGCATCCATATCCTTGCTGGGTGACCTGTTATAGTGCTGCACTACCCTCTTAAGGAATGTTTTTTCTTCAAATACAGGCTAAGACTTTCAATCTACAGTTTGTATTTTTTCACAGCATCTCTGAAAGACATTACTGTGTTTGGATTATCCCCTTTTTAAGCTTGTGGAAGAAAGATTTATTTTTTTAAGTCAGGTGAGCCAGGGTGCCTACTGTCTTGTAACCACCCTGAGGCACTTATGGGATGATCTTTCTCAGGTGTCTGCATTTTTATTCCTCATATAATGTATACAAAATGTTTGTCTCCTGAAAATTTTTCATTTAATAAATGTGAAATGAGGTACTTGGGTACTTGTAAATGTGCCATCAGTGGGCAGCTGAACACTCCAACAGGTGTAATATTGCAAAAATTGGCCACCTCTCATCAATTTATGTACTAAATGAAACATAGGTATGTGGAGAAGTCTGAACCGCTCTTCATATTTAATTCTCTCCATGTAGTCTGCAACGGAATGTAGTCTGGTGAGGAGAAACAATGTGTGGTCACATAATTGCTATATTGTAATATTTATGTAAGTGAGTAAAACTAAGCTTTCATTTTTCATGTGTTTTCACAGAGTTCTTGCAATTGTCACTGTTGATTGTGATGCTAGTAGTAGTAGTGAATTTTCTTCTGCCTTGACGATTTAGGTCCACATACCGGATCTCTAAATGATGCTATTTGTCTGTTATGGTCCCTGTTCATCTCCTGTCCTGTGTTGGTGAGAAGGGATGGGATGTTGTTAATGGAGCATTGTATCTAGCAGCACAAGAGAGTTGAGACTCATGACTTTTCCCCCTTCTTCCAAGCCGCCTGCTGATCTGCTTGGGCAAACTCAATTTGGCTGCTTTTCCTGACTTTGGTTGGATTATCATCAGAATTGAAATGTGATCTGTGCAGACTGAAATAGTAACTCTCGCCTAGTGATTAAGAATCCTTACTCAGTTTGAAAAGGTGCTGATGGCTCCAAAGGGTACTTGCTGTTGTATGGGAAATTGTTTATCAAAGCTCCTGATCTGTAGTAATGCATCTACTACTTATGAAAAATTGGAGCATTCAGGTAAATCCTCTTCAATGAAAAACAGCTAATCTAAGGCCATGGTTCTGTGACCAGCTGAGGAAGTCTAATTCCCTGCTGCTGGGATTGAGAGATTGCATTCCTGTCTTCCCCTGGGCAGTGTGTTCCTGTCCTCTGCATTGACTCAGCTGTGTTACTTGTTAAATCCTTTTTTGAGCTTATTAACATGGCAGGAAACTATCCAAGTTTTTGCCAGTCCAGCTTTTTGTAGTGTTAGGAAGTTGATGTGGCTTACAAAATTATGTCGAGCATGCACTACCTGGAGGCGAGTGACCTGGAGGTCTGCATGGCTTAGAGCTGGGGAAAGAGGAGTTCTAAGGTGTGTCTTCACTTAGTGGGTCAACCTAACAGCCCACAGCTGCCTACTTCTCAGGGAGCTGCATCCTGGTTTGCATAAGGACAGCTAAGGTATATTGGTAAAATACAGTACCTGACTGAATGAAGTATCTGAGCTACAGACACAGGTGAACAATTCCACCTTTTTTTTTTTTCTCCAGAATTTTTTGGTTTGGCTAAACTTGAGTGAATTTTCATAAGGAGGAAAAGCTCTCCTATTATTGAGAAAATAGGTGACATGCTGTTGAAAGGGAGAGGTTTTGTTCTTGAGGGCACTCACCTTCCTTTTACTCTTCAACTCTAGTCCGATTACACAGAAAGACAGTTCAACTTGTGTTGTGGTTTAACCCCAGCTGGCAAGTAAGAACTGTGCAGCTGCTGTCTCACTCCCTGCTGCTCCTGGTGGGATGAGAAAGATAATGGACTGGGGGAGAGGAAGCAAAAGCTTGTGGATTGAAATAAATACAGTTTAGTAATTGAAACAAAGTAACATATACTAATAACACTAATTATAATAATTAATGAAAAGGAGAAAGAGAGGGACAGGAATAAAACCCAGGAGTAACAAGTGATGCATGGTACAGTGCTGACCACCCACTGACCAATGCTCAGTCTGTCCCTGAGCAGGGATCAGTGGCTCCTGGCCAACTCCCCCTGGTTTATGTACTGAGGATGATGTTCTGTGGTATGGAGTAGCCTTTAGCCAGCATGGGTCAGCGTTTCCTGGCCATGTTTCCTCCTGGCTTCCTGTCCACATCCTCACTGGCAGAGCATGAGAAACTGAAAAGTCCTTGGCTGAGGATAAGCACTACTTAGCCACAACTAAAACATCAGTGAGTTATCAACATTATTCTCTGAATCCAAAACGCAGCACTGTAGCAGCTACTAGGAGGAAAATTAACTCTATCCCAGCTGAAGCCAGGGCAACTTGCTGTGCTAGTAAGAACTACTCTTTAAAGTTTTTTGGGGTAAGTCTTCCACTGTTTTAGCCAGTTGAATTGGTTTCCTGGGCAAGCAGATAACTGCCAAAAGCAGTGTAAGATAAACACTTAAAATGCATTGGAACTGCAGGACTAGAATAAGGGAAGGGATTTTGAGACTAACACAGAAGAGTGAAAGACTTCTCCCTTTCCATAGCAGCAGGCTGCCCCATCTGTAATTAATGTGTATAGACCAAACTAGTCTGAAACCAGAGCAGACTGACTTTCAAGATCTTACTAGAGTTGGTAGAGTTACTGAAAAACTTTTGTAAGAAGTTAAATCCTTGTCTTCTCTATGGAAAGAGCTTCTGTTGAAACTTAAAGTACTGTGTCAATCTGAAAAGATTTTAATTTTCATATGTCAGTTTTCAGCTACTACATAGGTAAAATTATGGATTTACCTTAATTATAGGAAGAAGTACTGATCTCATCCATACTTTTATTCATGTTCTTTTAAGACTTTTATTACACAGAAGTTGTGGTGGTGACTAGTATGGCTCTAACTTGGTGCATTAAACTAAAACACTGGTAACTGTGCTAACTGTATTATTTTTGTGCATGGTTTCCAGCTATCTTGTAGTTTTGCAATGGTTAGATAGTGTTTTACTTATGCTCTCAGCAGATACAGTTCATTACATTTCCAAGATGTACAATTACACATCTTCCATTTTCATCTTTCCTTTACCTTGTTCAAACAAATCTATTTTTATATATCCATGAGAATGAAAGAAGTGCTTTAATATAACTGCTGATTATCTCTACTCTTTCAGTCTGGAATCGAGCTGTTTGTGAACAGGCTTGACTCTGTAGAGTCTGTCCTTCCATATGAATATACTGCGTAAGTATGTTATCCTGTTTATGTTATTTTGGTTGTCAGTTGTTCCAAAAAGATGGATTTAATTTATCTAAAAGTGTTATCTACATCTTGGTACAGTAATTTGCCACTGAGGAATGCCTATTTATTTTGTTAACATAAGTTTGCAAAATAGAAATGTTAGTGAGCAGATGGCTATTAATAAGATAAACAGAAATTAGACTTTTTGAAAAAAAACATGGTACTGAATTATCAACATCATTACATTGCTTTTGTCTTCTCAGTTGTCTTTGCTCTTTAGAAGTAGTGCATGGATTCATAGGCCCCTAAATCATTGCTGTAGTGTAACTTTGGTTAAAATATGTGTGTGTGTGTATATTTATATATAGTATTCACTTCATTAGTTGTCATTTTGTAGATCAAAGTATTACTGCTGTCTTTAGTAGCCTATAGTCAGATGAGTTAACGTGGTAATGAGGTGTGAACATCCCATCAAGTATCTTAATGAAGTGTTAAATGTTTTCTTGGTACACATCATAGGAGTGCACAAAATGTATCAGCGCCTGCTACAACTATGTAAAGTTTTTGCTTCAAAGAATATTTTGACTGTTAATATTGAAGAGATTAAGCACTGATTCTGTCTATACTTTAATGAACACAAATGAGATACACTCTAAAAATAGACTGGAAAAATTTGGAGTTATGTGCTGTTAAATGTGTTGGTGACTAAAACTGCAATAACTTGTTTAATAGTGCTCGTTGTAAAAGAGCTGTCTGTGTGTGTGTAGATATTTATTTTTTTTTATTTCCCACTCAGCCACCCCCCAAGAATCTGGCCTGCATGATTTTTTCTCAGTCATCTTGAAACTCTATGTGAAGGTTTAATTCTTGGCTAAAATCCCTGTTCAGATAGGAAACCTGTGATTATTCAAGGAGACTTTATGCTATACTATTCTGAAATAGAAGATTAAGAGATTTGATTGTTAGTTCTGTTTTGTTTGTTTTATTTTCAAACCATGAGTGGGATTTTCACCTTTTACAGTTTAACGGAAGAAACTGTTGTCTACAAGGAAAATGTGTAGTTTCTTTACTTCTGATGAAGGTGTTGATTTGGGAACATTATTTGTGCTGAGGATATTTTAAGACTGTCATTAATGTTTGTATCTTTTCTCTAATTCAGGTTTGATTTTTGTCAAGCAGAAGGAAAGAAACGCCCTTCTGAAAATCTTGGCCAAGTATTGTTTGGAGAGAGGATAGAACCATCTCCTTACAGGGTTTGTTCTCTGACAAAGGGTGTTTGATAATATGTATGTTCAAATGGAAGCAGAGGAGATAAGAATTTTGGAGAACATTTTCACAAGTGCTTTATCTGAAAGAGCTTCAAAATCTGAAGTTCCACAGAATAGAAATCTGTCAGTTTAATCTAATTGTAGCTATGTGCTTTGCACCCTGAAGCTGTAGCCTGAAACGCTGTGGAGGTTGTCTTTCGGCTTTGGAAGCAGACAAAACCTGATTATTGCTCCTCAGCACTCATATTTCTTGGAACCAGATCTGAAAGTACTGCACCCATAAAATGGGAGAATTAGAAACGGTGTTAGCCAGCCTATCTTTTCTGGTGACTGAAGCTCTCGTAGTCGTAGGAGAGAAAGTTACCAGTTATTGCTGCTGTGAGGTCAAATGACTTATCTGGTAAATCATGGCAGAAAACATATTTTAGTCATTAACAAGGAGCTCTTGGTGCAGGGCTCCTACAATGAGCACAGAAGGGGTTTATAGCACACACCAATATAGAAACCTCCTATTAATATATCCTATTAATATATCTAGTCTTCGTAATTTGTTAGGTGTTTTTTTATAATAGTATAGGCAATTAAATGCATAGGGGAATTGTTAAATACATATATGTCTTTCATTTTCCTTAGTTCACATTCAACAAGAAAGAGACATGTAAATCTGTTTGTACAAAAACATATGATACCACAAAGGCAGAAGATAAACAGAAGTTAGACTTTTTGAAAAAAAGTATGCTACTGAATTATCAACATCACTGGTAAGTTGGTATGAAAATTCATAGATTGGTTAGTCCAGTGTCTTGGTGATAATTTAGTTTATCATTTTGTATTTCGAAATTAATTCAGATTTAACACTAGGTATTTGCACTGAATATATTCCTCTTCTGTCTTTGCAGAAGATGTTGTTTGTTGCCTTTGTAAAAATATTTCCTTCTCCTGGAGGATAAGCACCAGATGTAATGGGAATTATTCTGTTTACAAATGTAAAGCTTTCTGTTTACTGTACAGTACTACTGTTTCTTTGCATCTATAAATGTAGAAGTTAGTCCTGCCTTAGCTTGAGAAAAGTCTTAAGGGACCTTTATTCTGTGGCTGTGTCATCTTTGTTTTCCTCGAGAGCCTTTGCACTCCCCTTCAAATGTCATGTCCAGGAGACAGGTTCAACAGTTCTGAAAGAGTTTTATGCAACGTTTTTTTTCTCTTCTAGGATATGAAAAGGAAAGGTGGGCAATGAAAATTAATTAATGAAATAATTTTGAGGAACGAATAAATGCTTGGTCCTTTGCTATTCTCTGAGTCCCTCTGTAACTCTCTGAGTACCCTTGGAGGATGCTGGGCCTCTGTTTCTGCTTGGACGTTGAGATCCACTTCTGATGGGCATTAAGGGTGGCTCAAGGCTGAATGTGTGTGCTGAATGTCATGCACGTTTCCAGTTGGGATGTAGCCATGTGCTCTGCACCTACATCCAGGAGCTGTGAAATGTTTACCAGCAGGCTCTGTCTCGACTTTGGAAATACCCAGTCATGCTATCGGTGTTTGTTTAGTACTTTGCATGTTGGTATGCTCTGCCAACAGCAGCCTTCAGGAGCAAGAATAGAAGGAACAACTTGGGCATAAGTTCCTGCAACATGTCTTTGCAAGGAATACGTAAGCATCATTAGCCAGTGTTGCCCATAGGTATGCCCAGATTCCAAGTATATGCTTCCTGCTTCTCTGGAACAAATGTTTCAGTCTTCATCTATTTAGATTAAAGCTTTCTGGATATATTAGTAAAAATGCAGGTGAAATGTTGAATGTTGCCACTGTCATTAACTGCTTTGCTGTAATGTCACATTCCATTTCTTCTATTTTGTAACAGCCACTTGTGCTAGAAAGGCAGCAAGTGCATTTTCTCCTGCTCTTGGGAACTGATATGGGATATCTCTTTGTGGGGATAAACTACGGCTCACTGATGTAAATATTTCTGGGCACCTCCTGAAAATAAGTGTAGTAACAGAACTTTGTAAAACTAATCACACAGAAAATACTTCAAACTGTTTTTTCCCCATAGGTGAAATTGTTTTACAGATATATTTAGGTATATTTTTAGCCAGTATAGGTAACTTGTTATGATTGTTGAGATTTAAGAAATATGTAGTTCTGTTTTATAGTGTGAAAATGTCCCTTGAAATTTATGATATTTCTTATATATATTCTTAGTCCTTTTAATGGCATTTCTATTATTTTTTTTTTGCCAGGCGCACTGCCCTAAAATTTTAGAACCAGTGGCATGAAAAATCCCTGTTTGTCTGTTAGTCTTCCTTAGCCATAGCTGCACAAAGTGGCAGTGGCTGGATTTTGTGATTAATGATGTATGCTTTAGGAGTACAGTATAGAGGTGTGTTGTACAGGGATCAACAAGGTAGCATAAGCGATGATTTAATAGAGGTTTATTATCCAGCTTCAATTTATCTTGAAATTCCTGGGGTACACAGATGGTGCAAAGTACTTTTAAGGTTTTAAAAGCCACTTAATAAGATTAGGAATTGACAGACTGAATTGGACTCAACAGCTATACTGATACCTTGGCTGACAATGTTCATCACCAGATGTTCTTGAGAGACATATAAGAGCACTGTTGAATAGCATATTTGCTCCACATGTATAATCTCTTCAAGTCATTTTAAATTTGAAGATTAACTGTGAAAAATGATTTGCTGCTTAAACTATCAATTTGTTCCAGCACTGCTGCTTGAAGGCAGCTTAGTATGTCTTTGCTGCAGAAGATACAAGGGAAAGGCTTTACCCCAGCCAAACTTACTTGCAATATGTTAATGTTTTACCTGGTTTTGATTATGAAATTAACAAAAGCAAGAGTTCTCTCTAGCATATATTATGGAAGCAAAATTTCAAATATGCCATCATAGAATTGTTTAGGTTGGAAAAGACCTTTAAGATTGAGTCCAGTTGTGTGGTGGGTTGACCCTGGCAGTTTTTTTTCTCCTTCTTAAATCTGTTTCTTAGAGGTGCTGGGTCACTTACAGGTGACCCAGAGGTGCTGCCACTCAACCATGGATCTGTCTTGGAGCTGGCAGGCACAGACTCTGTCAGACATGGGGAAAGCTTCTGGCAGCTTCTCACTAAAACCTACTTCTGTACCTGCCTGCCAGCTAAAATCTTGCCACAATAACCCAATACAAACATCAACCTAGCATGGCTGAGTAGACCACTAAAGCATGTCCTGAAGTGCCACATCTGGATGTCTTTTAAATACTTCCAGGGTTGATGACTTCAGCACTTCCCTGGGCGGCCTGTTCCAATGCCTGACCACCCTTGCAGAGAAGAAATTTCTCCTAAGATCCAATCTAACCTCCCCTGGCACAACTTGAGGCTGTTTCCTCTTGTTCTGTCACTTGTTACCTGGGAGAAAAGACCAACCCCACCTTGAATATCCTTTCAGGTAGTTGTATAGGGGTATAAATTCTCCCCTGGGTCATCTTTTTTGCCAGACTAAACACTCCCAGCTCTCTCAGCTGCTTCTCATAAGACTTGTCCTCCAGACCTTTCGCCAGCTCCGTTGCCCTTTCTGGATGTGCTCCAGCACCTCAATGTCTGTTTTGTAGTGAGGGGGCCCAGAACTGAACACAGGATTCAAGGTGTGGTCTCAGCAGTGCCAGGGACAGGGAATGAGTCACTTCCCTATTTTGCTGGCCACACTATTTCTGATACAGGCCAGGATGCCATTGGCCTTCATGGCCACGTGGGCACACTGCTGGTTTATGTTCAGCAGCTGTCAACCAGCACCCCCAGATCCTTTTCCACCGGGCAGCTTTCCAGTCTGTAGCACTGCATTGGGTTGTTGTGACCTGCGTGTGGGACCCGGCACTTGGCCTTGTTGAACCTCATACCATTGGCTTCATACAGTATGGTCCAAGTGTAATCAATTTGCATCTGGAATAGCTCCTTAATTAGCAACTTAATTGTACTCTGTAGTGGCATGGTGAAGTTAGGAATCAGGTGGTGCTGCTGCTGGTTGCAGCTGTGATAGTCTTTGGAATCTCCTGAGAATCTGGAAACTGTTTCTGTAGGGCCTGTCTTTGCCTTTGCTATTGTGTCAGTATAAGCTAAGAGCAGTGCTACTTATTTCTGCCGCATAGCTATTGGTAGGGATGATGCAAATCTCTTGTGTGAGTAAAGGCAGCATGTACCACTTTTTACCTGCATCTGTTGGGATGCTTTAAAAAGTGGTGCCACTTCAGAGACTGTTCCAGTGTGCAACGGACTAAATAGTGCTTTGTTTTTGTTGTCTGAAGTCATAATTCCTATGTTTAATTATGTATTTAGAGCTACCTAATGAGATATTATTAGGTAGCTGTTAACATTAATAGCCTAGTGGTTATAATGATGAGACATTTAATTTATAAAGATATTCAGTAGCTTGGTAAGTTTTACAAAAGAATCTGTGATGTTAATTTTTGGTGGGGTGTCCTTTTTTTTGGTCTAGTGATACATGAAAAATGGCCATTGTCTAATGTCTTCATGTGTGAAATTTATTGTTACACCTTTTAAAACATACCTTGGACAACTAATACATGCAGATGCTGAATTTTAAATCTTGCTTGCGTGACTTATTTTGGGGTTTTCTCCTTCAAGTACTTAAAACACTTCATAACATAAAGAAACAGGTTTGGGGTTTGTTAGTAATTGTAGTCCCTTTTACAAAGGGACAAGATGCCATGTTGGGTATCTTTATGTTTGAAAGTTTATTTTCAGTTTTGACGTTTGTAGTGTTTGTAGCATGTTGGATATTGTTTGTATCTTACTGACCTATAATTTTTTGCAACTCTTCATGGGAGTGTGGGATTCCTCCACAAATTTTTCATTGAAACTGATGTATGAACCTACTGGGCTAAGGACTTTAATATTAGAAAAGGGTTCATCACCCAGAGGGTGTTTGGGCAGTGGAAGAGGCTCCCCAGGGAAGTGGTCACAGCACCAAACCTGAAGGAGTTCAGGAAGTGTTTGCACAACACTCTGAGGCATGTGGTGTGATTCTTCAGGATGGTCCTGTGCAGGGCTGAGGGTTGGACTTGACGATCCTTGTGGATCACTTCCAACTTGGCATATTCTGTGATTCTGTGATATGAATATAAATCTTGTGAGGCAATAATATAAAAAGGAGCAGGTTTGAAAGTGATTATCTCCCCAATTGCTCAATAGCTTACAATTTTTTGCTCATGCAAACCAACTAGTTAAAATATTCCTTACTCTTGAGTAGCTAAAGTGAGGTTAATGGTCAGGAGTTTACTTAAATAGCAAAAGAAAAAGAAGTGGAAGGAGTGCCATGAAAAATGTGTTTTGTGATGGAAGAGCAGTGAGGAAGCTGGGGAATGAATAATACATGATGTGGGCTTTATTTTGTGTTTTGTTTTAAACTTGAAATAAATTTTAGGTGGCTTAGTGATGATTTTGGCCATTTTTTAAAGACAAAATAATGAAATGTTAGATTGTTATGACTTTGGAGTGGGGGATTTTTTTGCTTGGACTATTTTTGTAAGGGGACTTGAGAAAACAGTCCAGTGTGTGGAATAGTTTGAGTTGAAGAGCTATGTGCTAGTAATTCGTTTGGAAATTGGATTGGTAATCAGTGGACTTCTATGGGTTAACATGTGAAAGAAGTATTATCGACCAATAATAAATGTAGTAAAGTTAGATTAATGTTAATATGGTTTTGTTTCCATTACACTGTGTATTTTGAAAAATTGTGTAATGTCACTATACCATTTACAGGATTGTGGACAACATGCCTGTGACCTGGTGTTATGATGTGGAGGACGGCCAGAGGTTCTGCAATCCTGGCTTTCCTATTGGCTGTTACATTACAGAAGATGGCCGTCCAAAAGATGCCTGTGTTATTAATGTATGTTTATGCAATTATATATTTTTTAATACTCCCTTTTTACTAATTTAAAGACTGATGTTTCTCCTGTGTCATGTTTCTGTGGTGAGTCCTTGCTATCTTAAGAATGCATGTTGCCTAAAACTAGGCAAGTGTTTGGTTATCTCTGCAGGTACCAAAATTTGAAATCCTGATCTAAGCCTAAGAATCTTGTCTCTTACACTGCATAACACAGAAGGGCTCTAAGAGATCAAGGGATGAATATGCAAAGCATTTAGTATGTGTGAAGGAAAGCATGTTATCCTTCATTAGCTAAAAAATTGAAACATTTGAAGGCTTGGACTTTATATTTTTGTGGGATAGAAGTGTTGTCGTGGAAGCAATTTTGCATAGGTATGTTTGTACCTCTGTGCAGAAATGAATACTTTTTGAAGGATTGCTTTCTCTAGAACAGGGAGCTAATGGAAGAAGGCACAATGTAAGATTTCTGCATTAACAGAATTCTCCTGATCTGGTGGATTAAGTGGTGGAGATACAGATAAATGCACTGAAAGCATAATGGAGATAAGAATGTGATAGAAAGTCCAGGAGGTCTTTAGGTTATCTCAAACCTCCTCTATGGAGAGGTCACTGAGAACTTGGAATAGGATTTGTTTTTTTTCAGAATGGTTGGTTTTATTTAATAAATCTTAGCAAAGACAATAGTTTCTGCAATTTCCAATTTTGTTTCCTTGCCTTCATAACGAGTAGGTTTCAGAAGCTCCTTATGAGTGGTTGCATAGATGATCCAATTTGTAATCTGGCAATATTCTTTTGATCTTATTAAAATACTTGCTTTTAATAAAAGGAAAATAACCTTTGTAGAGATACTGAAGGACTGTAGAAGAACACTTCATTTATAAAACTATTCTTATAATTAGGGTGCTCTGTAGAAAGGGTGAGGATAGAACCCTTAAGAGGTACTAATTGAGCTTCAGTAGACACAGCTGTTAAATCACAGCATGTGATTTAATGACCTTTTTAACTAAATTCCTGTGCTGTGTTTCCCTTCACCTGAGGTTTGTGTTCTGCATTCTTGGCTGCTGCTTGCAGTTGATCCCTGTACATCTTTGGTTTCAAATGCCAGGGTGGTTCTATCACAGAGAGCATTTATTTGTTTGTCTTGGAAGATTCTGTTTGAGTTGACACATAGTTATCTATTCAGTTGGCTGCTTAAATAAAATAGGACATCTTACAGAAATATATTAATAAATATATTTTATAAATACTTTAAATTCCTTCTTCTACTTTTCAAGTGTAGTGGACTGTTCTTAGCATTAACTTTTTTAGCTTGTCTTTTTAATACAAGGAGGCACTTTACTGACTCTGTATTCACAGAATCTCACATTCATATTGTAGGAGAACCTGAGAGAAAACTGTATGCAGTCTAAAATTCTGTTATGTAAGCTTCTGCCTGAGTATTTTTGATGTCTGTATCTTTCTGATTGTTTCATGTCATCTTTTATCGTTACAGTCAGAATTCCATGAAAAAGATACCTTTTATATTTTCAACCATGTTGACATAAAAATATACTACCATGTTGTGGAAAATGAAGCTCTAGGAGCAAGACTAGTTGCTGCTAAACTTGAACCAAAAAGGTTAGTATTCAGAAGTAAATCATCATCAGAAGGTGATCCATCCCAAGGTACTTTCTTTGATCTGGGGACTGCTGGTAGCCATAAATTTTTTCAGATGTGTGACCTGTAGATTAGCTGTCCTGTTGATTTGATGTAACGTAGTATAGGACCCTCTAATATAATTTTGTTCTGAATTTGGTGCATCTTGGTGAACTTTTCCTATTTGGGCCAAGAAAAGATAAAACCTGGAAGTGTTGGTGGGGTGTGGTGTATGTGTCTGTGTGTGTGTGCAGTGCATGTAGAACCCTCATTTCCCAAGTGGGGAACATTTTGTCTTATATCAGAATAGGCCACCAGCGCAGTTGTCATTGTGGTGCAGTATTTGATGTCTTCAGCAACCAGGGTTTGAATAGAATTATTTCACAGATAAACTCGTCAGTTGTTCTGGTGTCTTAGGTGGCTTTTGCACAACTGATGTCTGCTTTATTATTCCTTAGCATGTTGTCTTTCTTTCCATGATATAATTGAGCTTGTTGCATTGTTGATTCAGTTGAAAGTATTATTTTCTGACAGAAGTTAGTAATTGTGGTGTTGTAACTTTTTGAGTGTTTTTGAGGTTTTTAGCAGCACTCAGGCTTTTTTCATTTTTGGTACTCTGCTTTGGAAATTGTGCTCTCTATAGTTTGCATTTTAGAAGAGACAACTTTGTTTAAAAAGTTCAAGTTTCAAAAAGTCCTGGACTTATGATACCTTCTGTATGAGTTCTGAAATTTATAAGATAATAAGAACAATTTCTGTATTTAAGAGGAGAATCCTTGGCATACTTTTGTAAGATGAGTGAATTCTTTAAGAATGTTTTCATTGAAGCAACTTTCATTCTGTGTGTTTTCTTTCTGCAGTTACAAGCACACTAATCCAGACAACCCTGATTGCTCAGGAGTACCTATGGATATAAATAATAAGGCTAGTGGAGAAGTCAAAATTGCTTATACATACTCAGTTTCTTTTCAAGTGAGTACTAAGATTTCTGTGGTACCTCTTAAATTAATGCATTAGTACTCTGAATTATAAAGACAGACAACTAAAATCAGTTCAGAATAGTAAATTTGTAGTTTTAAAACTGTATTTGAACTGCAATGTCAGAGGTGGCTTGGGATTTAACCACATGCTTTACCGTTTTGCATACCACCACACACAGAGTGAATGTGAAACACAAGTGACTCTTAAAATAAGAATCACATTTCCACATTTACCTCGGTTGGTAGATTATTTTTCCATCCAAGCTCTTAAGTCTGAGAAATTGTGTGTTTCAGTGAATAAGTCTTGTACGTAGGTTGAAACTGATAATTTTCTGCTCTCCTGCTGCCAAAGCCACCTTCTTTCTAAGGTCATCCTCCCATGGAAACCTGCAAAAGAGTAGGAAGCTGGTATTCTTTGTCCTGCTACCTCTCTATTGAATAGCAAAGGAGCAGTGTATCAGGCAACTGCAGAGAGCAGTGATACTTAAGTATGTTTCATTCTGGTGATAAGTAAGAGAGGGGTTCTTTGTTGGTTTGGTTTTTTTTTAATCGAGTTTACTGGACAAACTGTTTCCTAAAGTTTTGTGCTCTTAATCTAAGTTCAAAATACGATAAATGGTATAAGAAACATACTCTGAAGGGATTTTATTATGTATGATGTAATAATTATATTTTGAGAAATTATATCAGTTATGATGCTGAAATGAATTTGTATACTGAAAAGCAAGTATTTCTGAAAACCTGTGAGAAGTTAGTAATTAAGAATTACCTTAGCTTCATGATATTATATTGTTTCTCCTTAAAAAATGACATGCCCAGCTTATGTGTGTGTGTTGCTGTCCTGTGCACAATGTTACATCAATTGGAGGTAGTCGTCTGAAATCCCACTGGGTTGGCAGATCAGGTCTCAGTAAGACAGAAAAAGGACAGTGTAGGTATGATGAACAATGCAGTTCTGTCTTAGATTCATTGATACTGGTCTAGAAACTTGTTGCTTGCATCGAGACCTAGTTTTATTACCTCAGTGAACTAGATATTTGACCTTGGCTAAATTTTTTTAACCTACTGTTTTTCATATTTTCAAAAACTGACTTTACTGGAAAGTGCTCTTGCATGTTATAAATTACTGAACTAGCATCCTGTCAGAAAGACATCTAACAATCTTATTCCTGGATAGTGGTATTTATGATTTGCTTAATAGCAGTCTTCAGGTTGATCAGCACTGTCTATTCCTTTTTTCATATTTACTCTGCAAAATAAAACAAAGAAATGCTCTTTTTGAAATGTTTCTGGTCAACGGTTGAAACACCTGAAGAAATAATTTGTTTCCCTCTAGTAACAGTGTAGGTTCTGTAGTATTGTCTATCTGTCTTGCAGTAAAAGCTGTTTGTAACTGGATTGATAGTTGGTACTGAAATGAAGTTGTATGAAAGCAATGGATAATTTGGACAGACCACTAGCTAGAGTGTGAAGTGTTATGCTGGAAACTAAGCATATATGCTTGTATAGCATGGCTTAGTTTCTCAATGTGTTGACTTATTTATGCTAAAAAATGCACATTCTTATTATTCGGCGAGTCATTTGAATTCCAGATGAACTCATAATTCTTGAAGGGAGGAAGCAGAATTAAATTAATTTGATAGGCCTTTATGTCTTAAGAAGACACAGGTGCTCAAATTCAGAAAATATTTTTGTCTAGATTCTATAGTCAAATCTTATATTTGTTATAGGTAGCTTTTAATAAACTATTTTAGGCATGGGACATGAAATTCAGTCACAAGATTTAGTATTGTTTTGCATGAACATCAGCTTGTAAATATATGAGTTGGATACTGACTCTATCTGAAGGTCATGTGTTTACTCTTTCAGGAAGAAAAAAGTATCAGGTGGGCATCAAGATGGGATTATATTTTGGAATCTATGCCTCACACTCACATCCAATGGTTTAGGTGAGTAGAAAGTTTGCTTCCAAGTGTACTTTAATGAAGTGTTTACATTGCCGTTTTAATGATTATTTTCTTCTTTTTTTTTAATTCAGTATTATGAATTCCTTGGTGATTGTACTCTTTCTGTCTGGAATGGTAGCTATGATTATGTTGAGGACACTGCATAAAGACATTGCAAGATACAATCAGATGGATTCCACTGTAAGTCTAAAATAAACCTCCTAAAATTTATTTGGAATGTAATTTTTTTGAGCTAAATGTATATCTGTAACAGGCTATTTAAATGGCAATCTACTGTATTAAAATAGGTGTATTTCTTTTACAGGAAGATGCACAAGAAGAATTTGGGTGGAAATTGGTTCATGGTGATATTTTCAGGCCCCCGAGAAAAGGAATGCTGCTGTCTGTTTTTCTAGGCTCTGGCACACAGATATTAATAATGACTTTTGTTACCCTGTGTAAGTAATCAAGTGGGGAGGAGTTAGTTGAATACAGATGATTTTTCACTGCTAGTTGCATGGTACTAGTAAAAATAGGAGTATAATTTTGTCTAGAAATTTCTTCAAAGTCATTAAAAGCAGTTGAGCTGATACAGTAGGCATGCAAATTAGTATACACAGATTTTGAGGTAACTGATGTAGTGGTTTTAAGTTATAGACACTTTCCACAGCTGTGCATCTCTGCTTCACAGTTTTTGCCTGCCTGGGATTTTTGTCCCCTGCTAACAGGGGAGCTCTGATGACCTGTGCTGTAGTTTTGTGGGTACTGCTTGGAACTCCAGCCGGTTATGTTGCTGCCAGATTCTACAAATGTGAGTAAAAGTTATTGAAAACGACAAGGCTTAAGTTCATTAAAGGAAATTATGATCACAGAACTGATTTTTATTTTGCAGCACTGTTTATAGCTTCCCTCAGGCCAAGTTGAAGAAATGTACTTACCTTAAAGACAGAAAACATATATAGAACACTAACATGGTTACACTGGTTTTGATGTACTGGTTTTGATTCTGGTTTTAGAATGACTGAAGATCCTGAATTGCTCTTGCTAATATATATTTGTGAAATTGGGAAGCAAATTTCATTTTACTAGTACTAAGCTCTTTACCTCAGTTTTGTACTTGTTTCTTATAGTTGGGGGACAATGTAGACCTGCATTTAGTTTTAGCCATCAACTCTGCTTGGTAACACACACCCACCCCCAAGTCATGAACCTCAGTTCTTGCATGCCTGTGACTGTCACCTCTTTTTAGCTAGTTCTAGGTATGTGGGAAAATATTGCTTATCAGACTGTGGCAGGGGTGCAGGAGAAAGGATTATTAGTTGTTCTGTAGTTGTAGAAACCACCCCAGCAGTGTTTGGGCCCCTGACACGAGTTAGTTGATACTGTTTTCCGTCATTGGTCCCAGCTATTGTTTCAAGGACTGTCTATCAACCTCAAAAAGTTGACCTCTGTACCCTCTGGTTTGTTTTAATGTGTACTATGGCATTTAACATAGAGCTTTTTTTAATTACCTTACTCAAGGTAAAAGACTCTTTGACTGAGAGAGGTGAATCTTTTGGACTACTTCAATTTTGAACACACAGGGCTAGAAAAGGAGTTTATTTCTGAACTTCAGCCTGGCAGTAGACATTGGAGTTCTTTCTTCTAACCATTTTGTAATTTTCATGTGGGGAGAACCAGTGGGAAAAGTGGGTTTGTGTCTTGTAGGGAGTTTTTTCATGGTGGTGGTGATGTGATAACGAGTTGTTCCTAATGTCCAAGCCAGTTAGGCTTAAATGGAAGGAGATTTCAGTACAAAGAACATAATTGAGAACAGAATTATTCTTTATATCATGCTGTATATTATGTGTTTTGAAGGATATTTTGAAGTGGATTGATGGTAAATTAAATCCTGTGCCTTTGGTGGAGATGTAGCTACTAATGGTTGCATTTCATATTATACTTACTGGGAATAACTTAGCTGATATTTGAATGTTGTGTGTGACTGATCCAGTGATGTTTTTGTTACAACATAAGGTGGTTCATACCCTGTATAGACCATGTAAACATAAATATTTTTAATAGTATACAAACAAAGTACTGTGTGACATAAACTAAAATGGAAATAAAATGGATGTTCAGTTTTAAAAGTTGGGGTTTTTTTCAATGTTGCATTTAAAAGTGAAGCCTGAGGTGAAATTAAATAGTTAATCTTAATAACTGCTGCCATGTTCTACCAAGTTTTTATGAAGAAATAGAAACTTAATTAAAATCACTCTAACCGTAATCACTTCAGACTCTTGAAATAAAGAAGCATGTCATTATGGCAGTGCTCAGATGAAATTATCAGCTTCACTGAATTCCAGCAGGATATTTTCATTTGAAAGTATACTGACTAGAATTTTTATCAGCAGAGTGCAAATTCATAAAGATTTTCTTAATAAAGCTATCTTTGGTCTTTTGGTATCACCACTGCTTAATGCTGTTAAGACTCAAGAGAACATCACTGCTTCTGTAAGCATGTTAGCCCTGACTTTCTTGGAAGATTCACAGGCAAGAATTATTTCAAGAAAACAGTTAAGCTTGCTTTTCACATATTTATGTATCTTTTCCTACTGAAATCTGCAGTCAAATGCTAGAAAGCTTAAACTTCTTAATCGCTCCAGGTTTAAAATGCTTTTTTAAAGACTTAAAAGTACTCCACATCTACTTCCTTCTTTTAGCAGATAAACTGGTCAGAGACAGTTTTAGTTGGATACCTTTCCTGACCTTGGTCTGAGACTTTGCTTTGCTTTGAAGCTCTGTGACTAAGCAATAGGATGAGAAAATTTAGTTTTATTCCTGAAGATTTAAGTTACTGTTTAAAATTTGGGCATAATAGCACATTATTTGAGTATTTGCAGACTAAGTATAACAGGCAAATGGACTGGAAAATTAAGAGTGTTGAGCCTAATGCATGTTTTGGTATCTGTTGAATGTTTTAATACAGCATTTGGAGGTGAGAAATGGAAAACAAATGTCCTGCTGACATCATTCCTTTGTCCTGGGTAAGTTGAGAAATACCACCATGATTAACAGAATTAAATCACCTCTCTGATGTACATAGCTAATTTTTTAAGTTTCAGCTATACAAGTAAATCTAATTACATTGTCCTTTTATTCTGAAAGTTACAAGAGCATCACAGTGCTTTTGACAATTATGAATATGTTAGTGGTGTATCATTCTTAGGTATTCTCTTTGTAAGCATTTGTTTACTCTCATCATATGAAAAGGTAGATTAAGAAAAAGCATTTTGGTAGTAGTTAGGTTTAGACAAGCCTATTTTTTATTGCTTTCTTCTATTAACTGGCTGTTTCTCTCACCACACTATAGTTGGTCTTATATAGTGTCATATACTGTATAACCACTCTGATAAATTTTTCTACTTATTCACAGCAAGCAGTCGTACCCTGAAGTCTAGTTAAGACAGGCATATATTTGAAATGGCTTAGTTGGAACGTCAGCTCCTGCTGGAGTTCAGTCCCACTAGATTAACAAAGAATTTCTTGTTTGACCTTCTTTGTGTTGATATTCTGTGTGTGTGTCATTTGGTTTTAACAGAGATTTACACTGAAATCTTAATAAAGTGCTATTCTTTTGTTAATGTTATTAAATGTTAAGGAGTATTTCTGTGCTGTGTATTTTTCAGAATTGTGTTTGCAGATTTTTTTATCATGAACCTCATTCTCTGGGGAGAAGGCTCTTCAGCAGCTATTCCCTTTGGTACTTTGGTAGCTATTTTGGCACTTTGGTTTTGCATATCTGTACCACTGACGTTTATCGGTGCCTACTTCGGTTTTAAGAAAAATGTAAGTGTTTCTGAGTAGTTGTTTTGTAGGTGTATACACATATATACACACATAAATATTTTTCACTGTATAGGCTATGACTCCTAAGGTAGTTGCATTGTTGGCTTCAGTTCGGTTCAGTTACTTTAGTTCTGTTAGATATGTGATCTTGGAATTTCAAGGCTTTGATATTCAGTTGGTTGTTGGGGATGATACTTCTCTGCAACAATTTGGGTTACTGTATTTTTTGAGTGACTGCTACAGATAAATCAGTGATTTGGGCATTTTTATTTTAATTAGCATCCGTTTCAGAGAATATTCTCTTAGAAGGCACTTTTGAAGTCAACTGTGTAGTTATCTTGTTTTTCTCAACCAGAATTCAGTGGTTTTTTTCTGATAACCATGTTCAAATTCCTGCAAGTTGCCCTGCACTGTACAGAGGCACTTCCTTTAAGAAAGGGCGATTTGAAAAACTAATAGGGCAACATGGCAGGTGCCATGAAAACATGAAAATCAAATCAGAAAGCAAGTACCTAGTAAGTCTCTATTGATGCTTTTGATGTAATCTTTATGAAAGGGGAAAGATAGAAAAGTATGCATTTATCTGCATTAAATTTTTTTCTCCCACCGTGCTGATCTAGGCATGCCTCTTAAAGTCAGATTTAATTATCAGATTAAATCCTCTCCGTTTGTAAATTTACCTGTTTTTAGGATTTAGTTAAAGAATCACAACATGTAGAGATTTTTAGAAGGGGGAAGTAGGAGTCCACACCACCACTACCATCAGCTGAAAAGTGATAAATCAGCTCAGGCTCAGTAACAGATGATAGATAAGTAAGCATAAAAAGCAAAGTCCAACATATCTGTTGCTGTATTTTCAGTAAGAGCTGTCTGTAGCTGGGCTGGTAGTGAAGCAAGTGTAGTGGTAGCTGCGTATGCACATGCTCAAAATAAAAAGAGCAGACTTTTGCCACCACTCATTTTAAAAAGAAAGTAAAAAGGTAGTGCTGTAATTTGACATTTTATTTAGCAATTTCTTATTTTTGTTTAAAGGCTATTGAACACCCTGTTCGCACAAATCAAATTCCTCGTCAGATTCCTGAGCAATCGTTCTATACGAAGCCATTACCTGGCATTGTCATGGGGGGAATTCTTCCTTTTGGATGTATCTTTATACAGCTGTTCTTTATTCTCAATAGTATCTGGTAAGTTAACTATGACCTTTTTGAATTTTTTCTGTCATAAAAAGTCATGATTTCTTTGTGTAAGTTTTTCTTCAAGATGCTTTGCCTGATTTTTGGTGATGCAGGGTTACCATAATACTGATTCAATAAAAATTTAAATGTTAACATCTTTTTAATATTTTGTGGTTTCAAAGATACTCAGTGCCTCTTTTGCTTGTTGGGGTGTATATAGAGGTGGCTGAGATATGCTTAGCAATTTACAGCTGACCTACAATATTCAGATAGTTCATTTTCTCATGCTACTCCTCTGACTTCATGTTGGAAGGATCTCTGAAGCTGACATACGGCATATAACTTGAAAGTAGTAAGTATATTAAAATTGACTTGAGGGGTTTTTTTGTAGTTGTTAGGCTAGAAAAGTATTACTACTCTTGGGACAAAAAAATGATGAGAGAACAAATTCTTGTGAAATCATTTTAAAGGAACCAAAGGGAGTAATTATTTAAAAAAAATAAAGCATTAAAGACTAGCCCAATATAAGTGAATTCTGATGTGAGCTCATAGCACACTGACAAATTAATCTACTGTGAGGGATTTGTCTTCCTTCTGGCACAATTTAGTTATTGGATCTTGTTAAACTGTTTCTGAACCTTGAATAGGTGGCTGTACCCAACACAGACAGCTACAGCATTTGACATTTCATGTTATTTTGCAGCTCTGCCCCTTTGATTGAAATGTGAGGTGAAATCCAAGTTCTGCTGGTCAGTGGAAGAGGTCATGCTTCATTGGAACTATAGTTTTACCATTATGTAATTTCTTTCATAAAATCCCAACTAGGAGCTAACTTTGTGCTTTCTTTCTTACTGTTGTCAGCCTGAGCTGCCAAGGCACCTCTTTAGTTAGAAAATAAATTAGTCAATTCTGTGGCCACACAGCTGAGAGCACTTCCATAGGAAGGGAAATACTTCATGTGAAGGTGATATTACTACATATGAAGAGATAATATTAGCACAATGGCCATTTTAAATTTTTTTAACTCCCTTTTATAGGTCCCACCAGATGTATTACATGTTTGGCTTCCTGTTTCTGGTATTCATTATTTTGGTTATTACATGTTCTGAGGCTACAATATTGCTCTGCTACTTCCATCTATGTGCAGAGGTAAGGAATACTTTTCAGTATTCAAACGATATTATTTTAAGCATGCTTAAAAAAAAATTAATGCTTTTTATTTTTAATGCTTTTGTAATTGAAAATAAGTATTCCAGTGTTCAACGTAAGCACCATGACTAGATGAGACGTACTTAAACCATATCTTTCAAAAGTGAAGGGGGCTACTTTTGGCAAAACTTGTAACAAACAGTAAAAGCCTGCACTGGGTATTGCTGAGTCAGATATCACATCTTTGGATTCTAACTCCCTCTTTTCTGAAGATGTTAAACTAATCCATTAACTTTGTTCAGTCAGATTGCATTTTGGGCGTGCCTTTGCCTCGGGGGGGGGAGGGCGGGGGGAATTTCCGTGACTGGAAAAAAGTACATCTGGCTTATTTGGGGTTTTAGTACTTTGTCTATTTGATATTGATCCTTGGGTTTCTTATCTTTAATTGTGAATGGTGTCATTAAAGCAGTATTGATTATATATAGTTCTTTTTCCTATAGATAGTAAAACCTATAAAACCTCACTTTTGGATAAAGTGATATAGAAAAAGTAGCTCTGCATTCGGTAGAGGTCAGTACGTTAAAGGTGCACTATTACTAATACTTCTTTTTTTCATCACTCCTTCTAGGACTATCACTGGCAGTGGCGTTCATTTCTCACTAGTGGTTTCACTGCAGTTTATTTCCTAATATATGCAATACATTACTTTTTTTCTAAACTGCAAATCACAGGAACAGCTAGCACCATTTTGTATTTTGGTTATACCATGATTATGGTTTTGATCTTCTTCCTTTTCACAGGTAAGTATTGAACCTTAATTTTAAATTTTGAGTCTGCCTTTAGTTTTGCACAGTAGAATCCTTGGCAAAACGTACCTTGATACAGAACTAAAAATTTATACATGTCTTTGATTTTTTTTTCAGGTAGTTGTGTAGTATATTGCAACTCTGTGATCACTAAGTTTAGTGAGAGAGATTAAAGTGAGGATGAGGCAAAACTGCTGCTAATTTGAGGTGTGGCCACTAATTAGGTCTTCAAATATGTGGTAAATACTTATTCAGATTTCATTCTTCCGTTAGTCATATGACAAACTAAATTTTTTTAATTAGTTGGTTTTGGAGAAGCACAGTTGAAATGACACACAATCAAGTATAAAGTTACAGAGTCAAGATAAAAACCTGCAGCTTTTGTGGAATAGGAGGAAGGAAAAGAGAGGAAGAGAGAGGAGTAAAAGTTGGCAGAGAATGCTTTTCTTTTTTTAATTTTTTAATAATTTGCTCTCTTCTGTAATTTATTTACCAGTTGCTTTGAAGTGGCATGGGAAGTGGCCGGAATTCTCTGACATTTTTTGTACCAATCTTGTCAGAACCCCATAACCGTTATCGTGATCTTTTGGAAAAACACTTGTCTTAGGTGCTGCATTTCAGTTTCCTGTTCAGTAGGTGAGATCAGGTCACAAAATCATCTGTTGTCATCTTCAGTAATAAGAACCCTTTAGTCAGACACACGTATCCCCTTGTTTAGGGTGGAAGAATGGCAATGAAAATGCAAAAAGTCTCTGTTCAAACTGATGCAAGAAGGCAGCAACCACCACCTCCTCAAAAAATCTTAAGAATTCTGGGGTTAGGTCCAGCAGAATGCAATCTGTCCCTGTATTCTTTACCCTATAGAGCAGTATTTTTGATACTATTTTGAACTGATCAATGGTTTAACTAATTTCAAGCTTTACGTTTATGATGATATTTAAGGATTCTGAAGGCTGTGATGCATATTTATGTATATATGATGTATTTTGAGGCCTCCTAGAATACAAATGGCTTGTCATCAGAGTTTTTAATACAGATCTCACTATTAAGTAGAATTTTCATTTCCACTTAACCATGGGAGAAGAAAAATGGTCTAATGAGAAAAGAACTGATATTTGGGAATGGTGTTCATTTTAAGTGTAACTGAATATTATTCAAAGACATGGCCACTTCAGCTAAGGGAGTATTGTAGCTGTTTGTGTACCATAACAATGCAGATGATGATGAACAGGAGCAATGGCCTGCAAGGATTTTCTTGGGTCATTGCCTGTTAAAAGGAAGGAATGGGACTTAGGTACATTATATAATCTCACTGAAAAGCAATCAAGCGGTGTTCCAGAAGTGGTTAGTTTTATCTTGCATCCTTCATTTTAAGTCAGAGATTCTGTCTCCCTTGTTCACTTTGTTTTCCTTCTCACACTGCTTTTCTCTCAACCTTTGTTTCTGGTCTGGGTTTACTGATAGTCTCATTGAACTAAAGAACCATGGAATGCATGGTTGTTCAACTAGAAATGAATGTGTACTGCTGTATGTCGATCGATCTCTAAATGCAGTGCAAACTTACAAAGTAGCATGAAAAATAATTAGGCCTTACATAAGTGTAAGGTCCATTAATTTAGTTTCACCAGGTTTTCCAACAGATGTTCAGCATGTCTGTCTTTAACAGTAGTTTGCCCAAAACCGGGACTGTTTGCCCTTTTGCCTTCAAATTCACTCCATTTACTTTGGATGCATATGGTAATTCTGGAGTGCACACATTTTAAGGGGATTTACAGTAACTTTCTATGCAGAGACTTTTTTGAGCTGCCTTTCTGTAACTCAGGTACCCATATAATTTCCTTTTTTATTTGTCCTTATTCTTTCAAGTCAGTCATGTCACATGACATTGTCTAGAAACATTGATGTGCCTGGTGCATCCCCCTTTTCCTTTGCTCATGCGTTCACTTTCTGTTGACCAAGTGTGTGCAGTGTCTGCCAGCAAATTGGGGGAGCCATTTTTAGGGTAGTTCACAAGCATTCAAAGAAGAGGTGGTTTATTCTGAGCCCCCTTAGATGCTTTCTGTGGCAGTCACTTGTTTGTAATTGGGACAGTGGAGATGCGAGTTGTGCTGGGCAAGTTGACTAAGCTTTCAGAGTTTGTACACTCTTTGTTTTTTTAATTTTCATTTTCTATATTGAATTCAGGGGAGGCTACATGTGAAGTTAACCAGATGGTTAGAACTTTGAAACATCATATACTTAGCGATTTTTCTTTGTCTGCTTCCGACAAGATCAAGTGCAAATTATCTTTTAATTTGGGGGAATTTTATTTCTTAACATTTAAGATTAATGTCCATTTAGGTTGATAAGAACTCAAAAGCAGGTATGTTCAGTTCTCTGAGGTTTGCTGAAGTGCTCTGAGATAAGGTTTTACCAAAGAAGTTAAAAAGATGGGGTAAAGGGACTAGGAATTATTCTCCACTTTCTTAAACAAAAAAAGCACATTAGCAATTTAGCAAAAACTGCTCCCAAAGGCAACTGACTTCCTGTGTCAGGATGATAAAGAAGCTAAAAAGAAAAAATCATAATTGTTGTATCGAAACTATTCTGCTGCTTACTCATCTGTTAAAAATCGTCAGTATCAGGAAGGGTTTTGACAGTGCCCTGCTGCTATGTCAGTGTAACACATGCTTCAGGCACTTGCATCCATACTGCATTCCAGGTCATTGATCAGACTCAGCAGGCAAAATACCGGGAGCTACATGACAAATCTTTGATTCACAGCTGGGACCACAACTACGTATCATAGTAAATGAGTCAGTTAAACATCAGTAGTTTAGGAAGCGTAAAGGGAAAAATTACCATGATATCGTTCATGGTTCCTTTCAAGCTTTCATAGCGAATGGGTTGCCACACAACTTTTGTTGTGCCTCTTACCAGATCTAAAATAAAGCTGATTTTTTTCCTTTAAAGAACTTCCTTGGCTCTTGCATAAGTTAAGGCTATGATTTTAGAAGAAGCACTCAGGCAAAAATCAGATAATCTTCAGGGCTTTTTTCCTGTCCTAGTTTTTGTGGGAAATTAAGGTTCCTGTAACAGGTGTTCTGAACTGCTTTTTAGTCCAATATCATTCTGATTGAGGCTGAATTTTGAAGTAATCCAGTTAGATTAACAAAGCCTCCAACTATACTATTTCACATCCAAAATAATATTTTTGTTAAGTTTCTGTTGGCATTTCACAAAGAGAATGGATAAAGCTACTTTTATTCTTCTAAAAGGATAAGTTATCAGGGAAATAGTCTTCATCCTTTAATTTCACTTCAACTTTATGTATACCTCTCGATTGCCTTAAGTATTTCAGAAGTGTTTATTGTTGAGGTACGTAACACACATTTTCAATAGGAACTGCAAGTTGTGTAGTAACTACCCTATGGTTTCAAATTTGTATTATCTTGATCTGTGTGGACATAAAGGTAGTGCTATAATTTTAATATACTTTAAAGTATAGCTAAGAGATGGGGAGTCCCTTTGATGCTGTCAGTTTAATTGGTTTATTAAGTATAATGACAATATTCTGCCAGCTGGGTGTGTATGACTACTCACTGAAGAAGAGTGAAACAGGGCAATGTGAAGGAGTTGGGCTGCAGCATACTGCAACAAAAAAAGAACAAATATGTAGTAAAGCAAATAACACAGAAACATCTTAAAACAAGAATCTTCCACATGATCAGCTCTATGACCATGAACATGATGAGATACTTTATAGAGTAGTTGATAACTGTAAAGACCAGATACTGCCTGTAACTTTCCATTATCTTTTCCATTATCTGATCCAATTGATATGAAGGCTATGGATAGCAGGTCACATATATTTATATGTCCTGATTCATGAAGTACAAGTAGAAGTGGGTGTCTTGTGTGTCAGTGTTCCTAACATGTAACTGTTTTCTTTTTTCAGGGACAATTGGATTCTTTGCATGCTTCTGGTTTGTAACCAAAATATACAGCGTAGTCAAAGTCGACTGAAGAAACCCATGTAAAGAATTAACACAGAAGAGGTTTAATCTTCATTAACATAACTTAAAGACCTGGTCTCGCTGATGAACTTGAGCTTTATCAGAAGTATTGGCTTCCTATTCTTTGAGAATGATACTGAATATGCACCCACTTTTCCACTAACACGTTTGTATTGTGACTTAACAACCTGTTTTCGTTCAAATCTTAATGAAGATCAGAGTTACAGTATTTATGCATTTGTAAATACAATTATACTTTAAAAGAAATGTTAAATTCTATTGGCAGAGTAGAAGTGGCTGTATTACACAACTTAATGATACTTCTGATCAAAGTACAACTGTAAATAGGTTTTTCTAGCTTGGTAGGTGGGATGAATTATTTTTCTTTGAGGGAAATGAGAACTTTTTATTACGCTAACTTTGAAGGATGACTCTTAAGAAGTGTGGCTTTTAGTCTGGATGTGATTTTTATTTTTTACTGGTGTTACATCCATAAATATTCTGATTTCTGTGACTTAATTAGTTTTGGTGTTCTCGGCCTTTTAAACTATGTGCCTCTTGAGTCCTTGAATTTATAAATTCATAATCTAATAAACATTGTAAAAATGTCTTCAGTGGCTTACTACATAAATTCATTAAAATATGTAAATACAATTATATTGAAGACAAATGCTTAAAGATTGCATAGAGTATTTTATGGCATTTTCTATGGTTTAATGTATATTGACATACCCTTAGATCTGCAAGAAATGTTATTTGTGCTACATGGCTATAACACGGAAATGTGATTGTGGCGCATGAGAACTATATTATACACACATTTAACAAAACCACTTTGCAGCATTAATCCCATCCATAACCTAGAGACATTTCCAGAGATTGCTATGGAATTGTCAGTATGTTGAGAAGATCTTACAATGCATGAGTCAGCATTCTCTGCTGATCTTGCTTTTAGATCTCGATGATGCATATTCTACAGGGCAACTATTGCTGATTGTACTTAATGTAGGTTCAAAAAAATAAAAGAAAGTTACTATTTTTGCCTTATATTAAGAGACTAATGTTGATTTTGGATGACTGGCATTAAATCTATATTTGCTTTTTTTTGGAAATGGAGTATTTTGTTCAAACCTTGTTTGATAGTTTTAGACTCATAACACAATTTGGCTTTTGGTGTGTTTTCACAAGCCTGGTAAAATTTTATTTAAAATTAAATTTCATGTACCAATTGCCCTTTATAAGGTTGGAGGTTTTTCTTCTTACTGGTTTACTTTTCTAAAGGACCTTAACCTAGTAATGCTTGAATATTGAATCCAATAAAAATATCTTTGGTTAAGGTAACTTGTCATAAGTAACTTCCTAAAAGTTGGCACATAAAAGGCTTCAGGAGGCACTTCCACAATTGCTGTGCTCCGTGACCCCTCCCAGACGAACCACAGTGCTTGTGCTCTGCCTGTCCCCAGCCACAGCTCTGTTCAGGTGTCACGGACAGGTTTGTTCTTGTGCCACTCCCAACATGCAGTCACTAGGAAATACTGAGTTTAGATAAATCTTATATGTTTTCTGTTGAAAGCAGGAAAAGGGTGAATGTGATAAGTGTTTGCCCTTTACTTGTGGAGTGAACTGTAGTGGGTCTCGATTCCAATTTTTAAAAATATGAAATTGAATGTTCTTCTTATCCCTTGTTTTGTCATCACCTTCTGTATATATAGTCACTGCCCAAAATCATCAGTATTACGCGAATGAAAATACTTAGTTTGAGAAGTATGAAATATATATATATGAAATATAATGAATGCTCAAGAGTTTTGGCACAGAGATATAAAAACAGATTTTTGTGACGTATTTGCAACTGCTTTTTTATCAGATTAATAGAAATAAGATGAAACCACTGTGGTGTGTATATGGGTTTTAAACTGATGGGTATATTTCCCTGGGTTTTTTTCTACAGGTTAGTTTGATGAGTCATGGCAGCTTCTTAAGTATCTTATTTTTACCTTTAAAGGTCGTTCGTGAAGTGTGTCATTAGCTTCTGGAATCTAAACCTGCAGCCACAGTTTTTCAAACAGCCTTGCCTTGTAATAATTGCAGCTATTTTGCAACTGAAATGATAAAGTTTTGGTGTGGAGTACTTGAGACAATCCAGAAAGCTTTAATAAGTCATGGGTTTTACAGAAGAGCTGTTCTAAAGTTGTCCCTGCCCTTGTAATCTGTTATTGCTTCAGATAATTTGAAAATATTTTCTGGAATTTAGGCTTCTGGTGTGTGTCAGGGCATCTAAATATTCTTCTGCATACTGTATCTGTTCTTCAGATCTCTTGGGAGACCTGTGGTTTTGTCTAAACTTTTAAAATACTGGCCCTTTCCAAAATCTTATCATACTACCTGGTAATTTTCTTTTAAAAACACTGACTGCATGGATGTCTGAGAAAATGTAAATTAATAGGAAGGGTAAGAGGTAGGGCAGACTGCTGAGCTGCATGAAGACAGAGCAAATTTAGACAAAGCATAACAGTTCAGAGAAGTATCCAGTTTTTGGTGGCTGATAAATAATTTTAAAACCAATTCTTTGGAGTTTGAAAAAAGTGACCGTCACTGCCAAATTTAGTCTCAAAGGAATTATTTGTCCAAATTGTGTTATGAAAAAACTATATGGGAGTTTTCTTTCTCTAAGAAAGAAGAAATTAAAAAGCAACCTTATAGCAAACTGCCTCTCATAGCAAGCTCCCTGGCCCATCTTTAGCCTGGTAGCTTCCCTTCTTATTCAGAGGTTTGACTGTACTTAAATGCCCATAAGAGTCTTCAGGTCTCTGCAGTCATACAAGATCACGTGTGCCTTCAGCTGCTTGGCTGGAGTTTTGCAACCATTATCATAAATATTAGTTGACTGTGAGCTAGTCATGGACAGTATTTTGATGTGCTTTTTTCGTGCAATTTTCAGGTAAAAGGCAGTGAGAGATGACCGCAGGAAAAGTCTGGAAGTGAGGATGCGAGGTGGAACAGGATGGAATTCAGGCAGGCACGTGGAGCACTCAGTTACACTGATTTAGATATCTGTTTTGAAGGGACAGGAAACAGCAACCAACTCCTGTTTGAACTGATGTAGAAATCAAAAATGGAAAATGCTGTGGATGTCAAATATTATTTTGCTAATATGAGTAAAGGCAAAATTACTATTCTAAGAAGAGTAGGCTGTACAACATCTGTACTTCAGGCAGGATAAGGGGAGAAGTGAGTGGCTTTGGTGTATCTGACTTTGGTCGGTAGAGTGGGAAATAGTGGTCCAATTTTTCTGCAAAGCTTTGTGAGATTGCTGGGGAAGGGCTGCTGCAGCCAGTCCTGATGACATTGGTAGTTCAGGTGAATTGTTACTCAGCTGCACCTGAAATCTTGTAATGGAAGTATGGTAAATCCTTAACAGCTGGTAGATGTTTTTGATGGTTGTCCTAGTCCTAAGCATAGAATCACAGAATGGTAGAACAATCTTAACTCTTGGGTTTTTTGGGTTTGGGTTTTTGTTTTTTTTTTTTTTTTTCTTTTAATTGAATGTTACGACAGTGTTTGGTTTAGGGTTCCTGTTCCCGGAATGCATAAGCTAGAATAGTAAGCTCAGCTCATGTGGGACACACAGATCCATGAGTTTATGCCATGAAGTTACAGGCTATCCTCTTTCTGTTTGGACATCTGTTCCAGTTTGGATGACACCTTTATTTCTGGGGCCAACTGTTATTTCCAACAGTACATTACAATTGTGTGTTCTCTTAAACGAAGGGAGATTACTTGTGTAGAGATGTTCTAGTCTTCTCCCACCTATGCTGTTTCCTACTAATTTGATTTATTCTCAGTATCCTGCTGTTTCTCCTTATGTCAGACAGTTATTAGTGATCTACTTATTTATGTGTCTCCATAAATCTGTATTCCTTAATAGACTCCTGAAATACTTCTGCTGTTACCTCATATATTGACTTCAGGTGCATGTGTCTACCCAGACATTTGACACTTCAGATTAAAGCACAAACCTTCAGGGACTACTGAAGACTTAATTTATCAGTTGATTACTGTATAGCTGCCATCATGCACTATCTTCTTATGGAAAACATCTGGAACTCACTGTTGATGAGATGAAAATAGTTAACTGCTTGTAAATCAGATAAGTCAGAAGATTACAAATGAAGCCTGTCATGTTTTGGGTGATGGCACATTCTTGCCATTTTCAATGGATTCCAGCATTTTCAATGAAACTGAAGTTAAAGTTCTTCCCTCTGAGGTATTTGAGCATTGCCTGCTGGGAACAGAACGCACACAAGTACGGGGTTCAGAAGTGGAGTCAAGGATAGGAAGGCTTTACCACAGCAGCCTACTTGGGGGGCCTGTCCTTGGCATTAGATCTTTAAACATGTATGCTCTCTGCAAAGTTTCTGGAAGTGGGCAGCCAAAAATCATGGCAAAGAACAATGACAGTAATTATACAAGTAATTTATCAGTGAATGTCAAACATGAGTCTTCTTCACCTAGTATGGGCATGCTGCTAGCAAGGGTCCTTTAGGATTCACTGTATTTCAGCATAGTTAATCCTTTATAAGGATTAACTGTCCTTACTCAGGAACATGTTCTGATACCTCAAACAGTTTTTCTAAGTTCACTACAAAAGGGTGCTCTGGAGGGGAGCCCACAGAGTGTCCTCAGAGGCTGGACAGACTGGGCAGTGAGAAGGGTCGAATGCCACGTCCCAGCTTCATGCATTCAGCAGTGTCAACTCGTCGGTCTTGAACAGCTCAGAATGGCTGTTCTTTTGCTGCTGCTGCAATACTTAGTGTGACTTGTCGGGGGTGGTTTGGTTTTGTTTGGTTTGGGTTTGGTTTTTTTGAGGGTGGGGTGGGTTGGTTGGGTTTTGGTTAGGGTTGTTTTTTTCTTTTTTTCAGTGATAAGAAGACAGAAGGTTTATTTTTAAATTTTGTCTCTATTTTAGGGAGATTATTAAGGTAGAGAAAACATTCTTCCTGATATTTTTCCCAACTTTCTGTGACTGCCTTTTGATTTTTTTCACAATTATGTATTTAGTTGAGGTACATGTAATCATTAAACTGACTGAGCTGCAACTATGTAAAGAAGAAAAATGTGCCCGTGAGAAGAAAAATGATATCCCAGCAGGGCAGGCACATGCACGTACACAGTCTGGCCTCTGCTTGCCCTCGGTGTTGCAGAACATGAGAGAGCTCCTTATTCTCTGGAGGCTGGTAAAGGCAGGTGGACCGTGTTCCGCTTCCACCTATTGCATGCACTAGGAATTACTTGCCCTGGGATGTTACTGAGGAGGCCAGTGGATTTCCAGGGAGGCCCATTTTCTCCCTTCATAGCCCAAGGATACAAGAAGCAGTACAGTTGTGACGTATCTTCTCCAGCCTTGCTTAAGAGCTACAAAACAGAGCAGTCAGTCAAATCTGTCTCCTACCTTTGTCTGCAGGTTCTCACAAGGAGTCCTCTCCACTTTTCCACTGGGAGTAGCTCTTCTCTGCCCACTGCAGCAAGGCTAGCAAGACAGCTGAGAAAAAAATGCACGTTTTCTTCCGTTGCCCTTCTGGCATCCACTTGCTGTAGTGGCAGCAACAGAGCTAAATCACAGAGTTACATGTGTGTTCTGCTGCCTGATACCAGAGAGGTGCATGGCAAGGCAAAGGGGAAGCAGCGGGTGCTCTTACTAAATAAATAAATAAATGTGCTGTTTATCCCAACAAGCTGGGTGACTGTAGTAACACTGGACAAGAATTACAGAAAAGAGAAAAGAGGCTTCCTTCCCTTTAGGAAGGACATTATCCCGACCCAGGGTGCCAGAGCCCAAATGCATTGACTAATATACCAGGAAAATGATGGTTTATTAAACCCGAGTCACTTCTGTCAGTTACCAGTTTCAAGTGGGGATTTTTGCTGAAAGAGACATAATAGATCCAGAACTGAATTTCTGAACAGCCCAAGACAAGCAGACAAATTTAGGCAGATTAAGATGTGACTCTAAATCCCCAGAGATTTCCTTGACCAGTAGATTATTTTAGGGTTAGTGTGTCTTTTCTGTCTTTCCAAACAGCTTTACCAACAGGTTTGTGAAGTCCATTGCTTCACAGAATGGGAAAGAACTTGCAAGCTCAGTGTTTTGTTGGACAAGGCACTGTCTCCTGTTTCACTCATCCCTGACACTTCTGAAGAGCACTGGTGAAATAACCCAAGCAAGCCATCTGCCATGTAATTTGATGCAGGAATACACTTCTGATTGCTGTAAGTGCACAATGTCCAAATAAACAAATAGCCAGCAGAAGTCCCTACCATCTGATGGGCCATCTCTGTGCAGGACTGGGAAGGGAAAATTGTAGCCTTGGAGTCCTCTGCAGAAACACTCCCAGAGAAAAAGGGGATAAATAGGAAACAGAAATTGCATGAAAAGTGTTAGACTTCTAGGACTGCAAATAGATGACACAGAGACAAATACTCCCTTCATGCACTTTTACTCAACTTTGAATCTTACAGTCTGGAGCAAATACAGATAAAGCTGCAATACTGCTAGTTCATCTAAGGTACATAGCGTAAATTCATCTAAGTCAGGGCTAGTTGCAAAAGAAGGTCATGGAAGAACAAATAAATATGTTCTTAGAAGGTTTACAGGAGTGAAGAGCTCTATTTATTGCAGTTAAGTTCCAAAAGAAAATCTGAGTTGTCTGGAATAAAAAGGAAAAGGAACAAGGGTGATTTGAAAATTTAAGATGGTATAAAGTATAAATTGTATTAAAGTGATGTTGCGGGTGCAAAGCATTTGTTGGATGTTTTCTGATTGGTTTTGGTAAATTTATTTGGAATATCAAGGAACTGGGCATTTTCAGAAAGTCATGATGCAGAAGCTGATATTGAAGTTTGTTCTTGTGAGAAGGACAGAATACATGAAGAAAAGGAAAATGCTATCATAACCCAGTTTAAGCATGGCTATTGTCCAGTTCACAGGCACGCTGGTACACAGCTCTCGTGCCTCCTTGAGTTACAGATCCTCGAGAACAGTAAAAATCCTGAGATCGTGCCTTCATCCCCACCAAACTCTGCTCTTCTGCAAGGCTGGGATCTGATAATGTTTCAGACTTTCTTTCAGCCTCCTCTCTTCCATCACCCAGAGAGCCTGGACTTCCCAGACATATCACAAGCCAGAGGGCACAGTTTAGTATGGACATTTCCCACCCCTTCACATTTATTTGTGAGGCTGCAAATGTGTTTTTTTCTTTTTTCTTTTATAATGTAGCTTCAATTCAGTAGCCATATGTGGATGAGTAGAGACATAGGAAGAAGCAGATAATGTCTTACGCCTCCATGTCTTGCCAACAGTGGCAATATCCACAGCAGGGGCAAAAGACTTTCAATAACGGTAACAAATTAGAGAGCAATAATGGTTACTCACCCCTTTCATTATAACTTTTGGGCCATTTGTTCCATCATCTCACCACCTGTCCTGGCAGTTGAGTGGTTTGGTTGGCTTTTTGTTGCAATTCCCCCCCCCACCTTCTCTATTGTTCATTGTCACAGAAACTCTGTTGAAATTTTGGTTAGAATCTGCAGGTCACTGTTAGTAGTTAACACCTAGAGGTCTTTGGGAAGCAGCACAGAACTCTCTGGTAAAGAGTCACAGGTTGGTATCAGTGAATTGGTAACATAGCAAATTAAATTTTTAAAATTTGGCATTTTTGAGAGGCCAGGTTCATTCCTGTGTATAAACACTGACATGATTTTTACACGTGGAAGAGATTGAACTTATACTCGCCAAGCGTAGCAGTCTCATTTTCAACTATTCTGTTAAAAACTGAGTTACCAAAGGCTACTCCTAAATATCCCAACACCACGATGGTTAATCAGGCCAGCCGTCGTTATCTGGGAGATACACAGGCGGCTGGCTGTCATAGTAGCTGTCACTCACAGCAGCATTAAGTATAAAGCACAGCATTCAAATAACAAACACAAGAGGAAAGCTGGGCCGCAGAAGGATTATCCTGGGTCCCATGCAAACTGAAAACACCACGACCTTCTTCACAAAATGGTAGTCAGTGGTTGTGTGGCAGTCAGTGATCCCCGGTGAAACTCTGGAAAGCAGCCTCTTCTCAAAATTGGTCTTGATAGAGATTTTTCTTGTCTGCTTAGAGCACAGATTTGGAAGTTTTATTTCAGAATTTCTGAAGATGATGATCTTTTTTTTGAAGACTCTGTGCTTCCACCATGGATGACAACAGCTTTCTGTGTGGTGTATGGTCTACATCTACTGGCCAAATCATTTGTCATTTTTATTTTCAGTTTAACTTAGGTTTAATTGTCTTGATTTAAGCCTCTTGCAGTAACACTAAGCTGCTTTTGTTTTTACTTTGGATCCAATAATTTTAATGTTTTCTCCATATGGCAGTGGGTTTTTGAAGGAAAAAACAAGGTCTGAGATGGAGTTATTTGAATGGATTGAAATTTGGAAAGTGAAACTAAAAATATAAATGGGAAATACCAAGTTATTGTGACATATATGTGGGAAATTCTTGTGTGATATAAACATATTCAAAAATTTGACAAATTTTTTAACTTCTCATGTTCAACCCTTTTGTATCTACAGTGGATTCTCTACCCCTTCAGCTGGATAAGCAGCACAGCTAGTCCTCTGGGGTGAGTGCCAGAGAATAACAGTTTTAAAATACATTTCAGTGATTCTAAACAATGAGTTACACCTCCTCGTCAAAAGCATTTTTGTCAACCGTAACTGGCCTGTGGGCTTACTCTCAGAGTGTGGTGTACTTTGTTAGCCAAGTTTTCCTTATAGTCACTTGGATTATTAGCACAGGGAGAAATATGGGTCTGTCAACCCACATTTTTAGTCTAACAGGTATATTGGTAAATATTCTCCATTTGAGAATATTTAACCATTTGTTAAATCGGTAAACCCAATATTGCTTCACTGGGGTCTGAAACTGGGGTCCTCTTCCAGTTGTGGCTGTGTCCTGTGAGGCCAGACTGGGAGGCTTTACTCCCAAAGGTGGTATGTCACAGACTATATTCCTGTTAGATCTGCAGGCTGAAATTTTCATGTGACCATCCTCAGCTCATTTCATTTGAAACACACTTTGTTAGCCGAGATCTACTTAAACCATCTGATTTCAATTAAACACCTTGGGGAGTAATCATATGATCCTTTCTCTCAAGTCACCCATCAGCCACTTCGGGAGGTCCTGCAGGTCATTTATGACCACAGCTGATGCAAATCTAACTGAAACAGAGTCCCTCTGGTTTTTCGGATAAAGCACAACTCTCCTTCCCTGTAAAGAAGGTGTGAGATACAGGAAGTGGCACATTTCTGCATCTGTTTGCACTCCTTTCTTGCATTTAAGCTGTAGGTTGGTCTCCTTCTAAGGTGGGAAGCTTTTTCAATCCTTGGCTGATCTAAAAGTAGAAGTTGTTAGAGAATAAATTTCCTGCCATGTAATAACCATATGGCAAGATCTGTAACACAGTGGATTATTCTGGTCTACTCGATAACAGAAAATACCTGCATGTCATTAAAATCATTGCAACTTTTCACACCACGTCAGTCACAAAACTGCAATCCATTTAACTAGAGGCTAAATGAAAAGTACATTTCGAGTGTACTCCTGTAACATCGATCACTCTGAGGCTACTGAGATAGATGCAGGAACTCTGTTCTGCTGCACATGATAAACACGGATGACAAAGTCAGGAGATGCTTCAGTTCAAGATCTGGGACCAGCACTAAATTTACATCTGCTTTGTCCACATAGAGAGCTTCAGATAGCTCCCAGCTTGATTCTGCTGTGGCATGTGGCACTGAGCACTGGCATGAATCTGTGAGGGAGCTACCTGGCAATTTTACACAATGAAATGAACACAAACCCCCACAGTTCTAATTCATGCAAAGGGGAAAGGAAAATTTAGTCTTTAAAATCCTAGCCAAGGCAGAACAGGGCAGGCAAGGTGCTTCTCAGAATTTGCAAGGGATTCCAGGTTTTCCCAGTGGTCAAAGCCCACTTGAGTATCCTGATGGAGTTCTGCTGCCAGCAGTTATGGTCTATGCTTAAGGACTGGGGTATAATTATGTCCCACTATTCATCTGATGAAGAGTCTGTGGTTTTTGCTGGGATGCACTGGTACCCAGCTGATTTGAGGAATGCAAGATAATTTCACTTGATGTTTCACACATTGATGAAATCTTATCACACTTGCCAAATCCTTTTGTTCTCTTTATAAAAATGAGAAAATGGCCTCATTGAAGTGATGTGAGACACTATCCTTTGGACGTTTAATGGTCTTTGGAAAACTATTTTGTTTCGAGATACACTGCTTTCTGACATGGCAAAAACCAGTAGCATCAAAATGATGTTTCAGATTCTGTAAACAGAATAATATATTCGGAGTATGTACTGTATTCAGAACACATGTTCTTACCTTCTTGATCTCAGCAAATTTACTGGTTGTGAAAGTCTTACTGGCAACTGGTGAAAGCTCTATTTTAAGGTTTTCTTTTTCCTACTTTTTTGCCTTTTGGCATTAAAGGATAATGCACTATGTGCAGTCTTTTATATACAGACTTCAGAAATGTTTAAAAATTACGTAAAGTCAGTCAAAGTCGGCTGGCTAGATTTAACTTCTCTATGATTTCTTTAAATGTTTGTTTCATTTACTATTATAGTGGAGCATAACTTCTGAAGCTAACAAATCCGAATTGCTGGTACCACAGGGCTAATTTATAAAAGACTTTTCAGTTAAGAATAAGTAAAGGCAAAGTTGTACAAACTGTTAGTTTAGGATTTGACAGACATTGAACATTCCTTAAATGTTGCCTCATGGAGAGCTATGCAGGTAAATCAAGCTCACCACCTCTTTTCTACATATTTTCCCCTCCAGTTTCCTGGAACCAATTCCCCAGTTCTTTGGCCACAGCGGCTCTTTTGGAGATGCACTGAAAGGCTGCCAAAGGTCCTTCTTTTCTTTCATGCCGATTCATGTGACACCTTTTAGAATATGAAGATTTCCTGGTCCCTGCTGCGCTATCCTGTGCACGAGCATCATGGACTACAAGTGCAACAGTCTTCCCTACTTGCAAGTCACGCTTGCCCCCAAAGCAGTGCCTTTGTGGCTGCCTTGTACAGACTCCATTTGCTGTGCCTTTCTGCGTGAGGTTTCATAAGCATCTTACAAACCACAGCATCATATGCCCCGGGGCTGTACAGATGTAGGAAGTGGACCTGAAAACTAACAGATATGATCAGCTGATGGATAGTTTGTGGAAGAGAAATCGCCAGCACAGGAACGCTTGCAAGAGTTTAATTTCCTTCATATGAGTGTTTGAAGCCCCATTCAGAAATACCCAGACTCTTCTTTATAGTGCAATAGGGACCTGGACTAGCAATAACAGGATTAAAAAAACCCCAAACAAAACCACAGCTAAAACTGGGATTAGAAACACTTTTTTTTTAATGTTACTAGCAGTATAACTGTAGTATAGTATAAACACATTGGACTTTGGGGAAAAAAAGACTTCTGATTAACTTACCTTGTAAATATCATATGATTTCTATACAAAAATTTTTTCTTTTCATGTTAGCACTTCACTACTGAAATTTTACTTTGCCTACTAGTTTGCTGAAAGCAAGTGTCAACCAGAGTTCAGCTCTCCATTACACAGAGCAAGATTTAAAGACAGTGATCCATGGCAGGCACACAAACAAACCTAAGAGTCTTTGTCTTTTAAAGAAACCCATTTCCCCCCGCCCTTCAGCCAGTAAACAGCTTCTGGCTGCAGATTTGGTCCTTTACAGAAGAGATTTTTAAGATGCCAGCTGACCTGTCCAATAGCCTGGTAATCTGCAAATCATCTGCTTGCCATGCTCACATGGAGATGTCACCAAAAAGGCTTGTTGACAACCTTCTGTTGGATTAAAGATAAGTCTGTAAAACTGCCACTGTCTTACTCAGTTCACCTTCACAACATGGTTGAATAAAACTTGCCCTTCTGACAAATTCCGAAGGACTGTAGACAAAAGAAAATTGTATGAAAAAGAGACTTTTGCTTCCCAGTTTAGATTAAATTGACAGTGTTGTGTATAACACCTAGAAAACCCTTTTTAAAAAACAATACAAAAATTGACAAGTTATTTCAGAAGTCTGCATGTCCTTTCCATGCACACTCTCATACAATTCACTTTAAAACATTGAAATAGCCTGTTTTATATTAGTATGAAGCTAAAATATTTTAATTAGTAGCAGATTTATGTCAGTTATTGTTTTTACAATTGTCATGCAAAGTGAAAATTCTCAGGTCTTAACAAGAACTCGTATGGCAAAAAGGCAGTAATTTATTGATCAAATACAAACCGTGATATTATAAGCATTTATGAATCCTTCAATCAAATTTTGCATTGAGTAATAAATACTAATCTCAGCTAAACTGTTTTGTTACACATACAGCATGCTCTGATCCCAAACAACTCCTTAATCCACTATTTTAATAATAGTCTATGGATTAAGAGATCTATACTCTATATTGACACAATGCATTGAGTTCAGGTTCTATAGATGAATATTTCTGTGATCCTTTTTAATGGTACACAAGCCATTATAGCATTATGATGTCAACAAGTCTGCAGATTATCTCCTGGCTTTCAAAGCATCTTGCAGGAAAGTGAGTTTAATGAGTCTCCAGAAAGGTGAACACATTATCAAATCTATGGTAGGAGAGGACTTTGAAGTGAAAGTTGAGAGTCTATAATTACCAATAGGCATTTATATATAATCAGCTATAAGATACACAGAATAGTTTGAGCTTTGAAATCTGTCAAAATAGCAAAACTAAGAAGGATAGTCTGCTTTCTTGGCCCCCTCCTCTACACACACATCACAATTTTCTCCTAGCATACTCATTTTCCTCTCATAGCTTGGCAGTATTTCATGTAGGAAACGCATCATGACGGACTTTACTCTGTTTTAAAATAAATTTGCTCCCAGTAGCTCCATGTCTTATATTCCTGCTTCTGAACTATAGTATCACGCACCTCGCGTTATGTAAAACAGCCTGCACTGGCAGCAGAGGTTTTCCAGAAACATGTAAGGCAGGGAAGGGAAGTGTCCCCACCACTCACCTTCACCTGGCAGCCTCACTGGGTGTTTAAGGTTATTATTCTCAAGCCCTGCCTGTAGTCAGGGAAAGGACACGCTCCTGCAGGGGTAGGAGTTGTTGTTGCTCTGAGGTGCCCGCTTCTCCTTGACCAAGGAAGGTGCTGAGCAGGCAGAGCCAAGGCAGGCTCGAGTCAGTGCCCACATCCACCACCACCTTCTCTGGGAGAGGCATCAGCACCACTCACAGTCCTTACTCTGGGGTAAAGTGCTGGGACTCCTTCTCCCCAGTGGCAGAGTGGGTACTGTGTTAGCAAGCCCAAGGTAACCCAGGCAGGGGAGAGCACCTTGAACCATGCCCATGCATCAATCATCACCGCATGACCAGCTAACACTCAGGAAACAGCCCCACTCCAGTCCAGTGAAAGCATCTACTCAATGTAGAGCACCAAGTGAAATATAGGGACACATGAAGAATGAAGAAGAAATAAATCAGAAACCACATCACTTTTTGTAATAAATCACCTGCTCCAGCCTGGAGGATTGTGAAACACATCTCACCAAAGTCTCTTAAAAACTGTTTTCTTATTGTTTCCCACACTTTTAATCTCTCCCAGCCAGTGTACAGCACACATGGGGTGTGTGCTGCTTCCCAGCATGAAAATATTTTGACTTTTTTGAATTCCAGTGATTCCATAGAGCCACTTTTCAATAATCTCCTCACAAAGTTGCATTGTACATAACAGCATCTGAATTGTATTGCAAAAATTAAAAAAAAACCACTGTAATATCTTCCTGATGTCAGGAAACAGGAATTCTTCACATCACTCAACATGCATTTTCTTCAGATTATGGCTGAGCCTGTTCTCATCGTTTCTACTCCCTGCAGCTTCACCTCAGCTACTGGCCTTTTTTTTTTGTTTTCCAGATGTTCCTCCCTTTTTTGACTTTCTTTTTCCATCTGTTGATGATGCTAGCCAGCATTCTCATCGTACAGGGGAAGAGAAGAGTTTGATTTCCAAGGTGGAGAACCAGACTTGGACAAGCAATCTCTAGAGAAGTCCCTGGTGAGGAGTTTGAGACAGGCAATGGGTACTTATCTTTCCTGAGGAGCTTCCTGTGATCTGGGGAGGATCCAAGAGCATAAAGCTGTGGATTTCCCCTGGTTCAAGAGGATGTTGGTAGCAGAGGCTCTCTGCCCTCACCAAGAGGAGGAAGCAGCTGCCTGAGTGGTGCTTTTGAGGTGGCTGAGAAGGGGAAGCTGGGGTGTTTTGGGCTCTTCCAGACTGCAGAGAAAGCTTTTCTTGACATGAAGATCCTGTCACAATATATCAGGACTATTCAATCCATTTTCATCAAAATCTACTTTGCATGACACTAAATGCACAGGCTCCAGATGATGTACTCTATGTGGATTTACAGTGGATTAAAACACTATGCACTGCTGAGATACAATACACACTGCAATTCTGTTAAAAATAACAGTGAGGTGAATAGAGACTGGATTTTTCACCCATGGAAACTATACAGTGTTTGCTGGCTTATTTCTAGTTTATATATAAATAGAGTTTTGCAGCAGGTTCTTAAGATGTTTTTGTTGTTAGAAAGCAGGTTCTTCCTTTGGCTCTCCTTCTCCCTGTAACCTGAGGGAATGCTGTGAACTGCCTGGTGGCATAGGAGGCACTGCTGGAGAAACCTCCCACTGGGTGACAAGTGGTCTTCGAGCCGCGGGAGGCAGCAAACACTTGGGCAGGTAAGAGTTCAGACCCAAGGTAGCTTGTTCACCACAGGAGCATTTTAACACTGCTGGCCAGCAAAAATGAGCGCCTGTCGGAAGGAGGCACAGACATCTCAGCAAGATTGGTGCCGACAGTTATTTATTTCCCATTCTTGCACAATGAGCTGACGAAGACATCCCTTTGTGTTCACAACACCAAGAGGAAGGCACAACATGCCTTGGCTGTTACGATGCTCGTTTCTCTCTTGACAATCAAAGTAAATGAGTGTCAAGAGGACACTGACATGCAATAGCTTCAGGCAGCAGCATAGGTCTTTTTTTTTACTTAGATTCCAATGAAAGCTATTTATTTTTATCACCATGCTTATTAATAGTTCTACAGCACTCCTGTTCTACACTGCTTCTTCTTCCCTGTCTTGTTCAAAAATACTTGCTTCAGTCACTAATCATACTATTAAGAGATCATTAAGACTGTAGAACAATGATCACCACATATTCTTCCAAAATACTTGGTTTGCTCTTTTGTAGCAATCTTATGCTTTCAACATTTCAGAAGATACAAGACTAACATTACAAAAAAGGTGTTTGAAATACAACAGTTGAAAAAACCAGTGTACATGAAATGTATGTTACAGCACTGGGGCTGGTGGAATTCTTTGTTGAAATACGAGAAGGAAAACTGGTAGGCAGTTACCTTCTCTTTTTAAGACTATTTTCCACAATACATTATAGTTGCTAAATTACTTTCAACAGCACAGTCTGTGAGTAATTCAACCTTCATAATTTGTTTTCTATCTTAGAAGTTGCAGGATTGCTCTCCCTGATTAATTTCTCTGTGTAGTTACCTCATATTCAACTGATACACTTGTGCAGATGAGTTTTTGCAAGGAGACACAAAACCCAATAGCCCACAGAAGTATCACAACACTGATGAGTAGCCCCAGAGGAGCTCAGTGACCCTTTCCTGCATGTATTCTTCATGTTCATATCCAGGGGTCTTAGCCCCAGCCATTCTGCTGCTATAAAATGCACATCCTCTCAAGCACGTGGATGAGGATTGAGGATGTCAGTGGGAGTTAGGCTCATAAATACCTTCTTGAGCATCCTGGAAAATGTTACATTGGCTTAATCCAATTAAGTGAAAACATAACATCTTTAAAAAGGCTTCCAATTTTAAAAGAGCAAGACAGATAAACAGCATGTATCCCAGAATACAGAAGGGAAGAGATGGTAATGAGATTTAATTAGCATCCCTGTGCTCCTATGATCATTTAAAAGTCAAAGGGGTGTACATAATTTGGAAATTAATGGGCCAGGCTACTCCAGGTTTTCCAACACTGGTTGATGCAAAACCTACATTCAGTTACTACTGCTGAGTAAAGTGTTTGGACTTCTGACAAAACCTGAAAGCTGCTCATGTCAGCACAGTGTCCTGCCTGCACCTGCCACTGTAGCAGTAAATGCTGTTGCTGCAAGAGAGATTTTTCTCTTCTCTCTGGTGGCCATTGACAAGACCTGAGGGAATGGCCTGAAGTTGTGTCAGGGGAGGTTTAGATTGGATATTAGGAAAGTATCCCCAAATGGTGGGGTTGGAGCCTGGAACAGGCTCCTCAGGGAAGTGATCACAGCACCAAGCCTGATGGAGTTCAAGAAACATTTTGACAATACTTTCAGGCACATGGTGTGAGTCTTGGGGCTGTCCTGAGCAGGGCCAGGAGCTGGACTTCAATGATCCTTGTAGGTCCCTTCCAACTAAGGATATTCCATGATTCTATGATTCACATTTTGGGGCCTCTGCCACTGCCTGGCTGCATCCCTGCTCGCATCCTCTCCAGGCTGGCATGGGGAGCCACAGAGAGACACCAGCCAAGAGTGTCTGTCAGGTGCCACACATCTCTTTTTTTCCCCCCCACTGCAGGCCATCCTTATCAGCAAAAATGGGAAGGAGAGCATTTTGTACACCTGGGAGCCTTGGAGCTGGGAAAGGGAAAAGACAAGAGAGGTCCCAGAATGGAAATTCCCTGTTCCTACCGAAGAAAGGGGAAGGAGACAAGGCTCTCGGCCACCACCTCATGTCATATCATCACTCCTAAGGAAGTTCCCCTAGGAGGTAAGGCTGGTGGGAGGAGACAGTGAAGGGAAGAAGGCATTAGTGATGGGAGGGTGAAGGAATAGTCCCTGCCACACACAGTTCACTGGAACTGTGCTGAGAAGGGTTAACGCTGTCATGCTGCTGGTGATAACAAGAAATGTTTTTTTGTTATCGTGGTATGTCAGATTCAAGTGGTATCACCCATGACTTGCACGCAAGATTACAGAGGGAAGGGAAGCTGAGTGCAGGTCATGTTCATGGTTCAGCACAGCTCTTCAAAACAGCGTATTTTATTTTTGCTAGGAGGGGAAACTCACACTTTGCTGACACCACTTCCCCAGTAAAGTGATGCTAAACCAGACTGGAAAATTTGTACACAGCCCTCTGACAAAGAAAACCAAATAATGTGTCAGGGAAAGAACAAAGTTATACCACAAAACTCAAGGACCTTAAGAAATAGAAAAGCTCTTCCTTGAAATCTGTGCTTGACTCACATACATGTGAACCTGGGTTTTCCAAGGAGTGTGGGCCACTAGTTTGGGGTGTTGTTTCATTATCCTTCTCCTGTTTTATAAAAGCTGTAGAATCCAAGTGTCTTGAGGATGTCTCTCACATGGCCAGACTTGGTCCAAAATGGGCAACGTGTTCAGCAGTTGTGAGAGGGCAGGGGTGGGAGATGATGGGACAGATACATGGCATGACCCAAGCTCCTATTCCTTAGGAAAATGGGCTGAAATATTGACAATATTGGAGGACCTTGCTGGGACTGTGCTTTGTAGCCTCCAGCACAATCAAGCACAGCAAGGAAAATTATATGGACTGATGGAAAATGGAATCAGAATCCCTGTTTCATTTTCAGGACCCTCTTCTTAGGTTCATTTCCTTCCTGCCTCCTCCTCTGCTACTTCATATGTTACCCTTGGTCTCAGCTCTTTATCCTCTGCAAGAACAAACTGCTCCCACTCATGGCAGGAATTCCCACACAGAGAGGTGTGGAGCTGGAGCATCCCAGACAGAAGCTGGGGGCTTCTGTGCCAAACGCCTCTGCTGCAGGCACAGGGCTGTGCCACCACCAAGGGTCAGCCAGCATTATCCCCAGGGACGTGCTGGCTCCAGCAGCCTCACCAAGAGCACAGCCTCAGGTGTAGGCTTTGCTGCGCCAGGTGCACATCCTGGGGCGCGATGCTGGCCAGGCACGGATGGTGCCCTCAGGGGGCCTGTCCCTGACGGATCCCAGAAGGTAAGGGACTAGTCTCAAACACCCACAGGTGGTGGTGTGGGGGCAACCAAGGATTGTTGGTAACAGCAGGCAAGGTTTGTTGTTAGTAACACGCGGTGAGAAAGGCCGTACCCCCACCAAGTCCAGGGGGTGCCCCCACACATCCCATCACTGGCACCGGGCTGGTGATTTCCTCCCTCCGTCCCTCCCGTTCCTCCTCTCCGCTCTCCAATTCATCTCTTTATTTGGATTTCACCCCACCCCTTTACCCAAACCCCGCTGCCCCCCGCTCAGACTGCAGCTCCGGGACTAACACACCCATTTCCACGCCAACTGTGTAATTTACTAATCAGACTTTGCCATTTTTCCCCGGCCCCTCTGACCGGGCACTTGCGGATCCGGGGCGCCCCNGGGGCCGCCGCAGACCCTTAGGCGGCGGGGAGCGCCCTCGGGGGCTCACACAGACCCTCCCCCGATGCCCGGGGCCGCCGCAGACCCCTTGGCCGGCGGGGAGCGCCCTCGGGGGGCTCCCACAGACCCTCCCCTGACCCCCGGCGCCGCCGCAG
>WBMV01004974.1:42944-209257 GCA_013396655.1 Campylorhamphus procurvoides | reverse complement strand
GGGCTTCACACAGACCCGACCCCCAGAGCCGGGCCGGGGCGGGGTGGGGGCAGCAGGGCCCGGAGCGGTGCCCCACTGCCTGTGTGGGGGTCCCCGCGGGCGCAGCGCCGAGGGGCCGCGGAGGGGCTGGCGCTGGGTGGCACACGGGGAGCGTGGGAGTGGCAGGCGGCTGCCGGGCCTGGGGGACGGCTCCAGCCCCCCGGCACTGGCGCTGCAGCGAGCTGGGATTTAGGTCCCTTCAGACCCGACCGCACCTGTGGTGGATCCAGCTACACAAAATTCCCCTGGCCTTGCTGTGCGCTTTGGTGCGGCTCCCACGTGGGAAGTGACCCGCGTCTTCCTCATCCCTGCACCCAGCCGTGGAGTCTGGAGAGTCCCCTTCATGGCCACCGTGCCCCATTCCCCGTAGGGCAGAGCGAGGGACAGGACGGGTTCGGGTCCGCACCGGGGGCTTTCCCCTTTCCTTAAGAGCATCCTGTGGTGCCGCCTCCGTGGATGAGCCGCTCTCGGTGGAGCTGGGGGTGGGTCGTGGCGTGGGCAGAAGCAGAGCTGCCAGAAGCCCCCTCAGCATCCCTCACCCTGGGCCTTGGGAGACCCTGGTGGGTCCGGAGCGGTGCTGAGTCCCCGTGTCCCAGCAGCAGCCGGGCGAGAGAGGAGGGTGAGGTGTGTTGGCCTGTCAGGAGACCGAAATCACCAGGTGCTTTCCCACACGTGGGTGAATAGCTGTCAGGGCTCAGACTGTGGGAAGGATGCTAGGAATACTGTAAATACTGGATCCCCATGCTGGTCAGTTTGCAGGATCGGGCTCTGAGCAGCATGTGCTGTGTAAGACGAGGGCTCCAGCACACCTTCCTCCTGGAGATCTGCGTAGGTTGGATGTCCAGCTTCCTGCCTGCAGGTGTGGGCCTGCGTGCGCCCTGTAGACGGAGAACGACTTCTGCCAGAGTGAGCGATTGTTGGCTCTGTGCTGGTTTAAGGCAGGTTTAGAACAGCACTTACAGAGGGAGGGCACGGGTTTTTTAGTACTGATATTAGGAAGGCAATCAAGTGAAGCTTTAAATTCTTGCAGTCTCTGCTGAGACCATGATACTGTAAATATTTTATAGTTGAGTGACAAAAGCCTATGCAGCCTGTAACAACTGTAACGTAGATGTTATGGGAAACATGCAATATTGATGCTGGTGTTCTTGGGGAACCTCAGGGACAGTTGGAATGCTTTGTGTTCTGCTAGAGGCAGCAAGAAGAGCCCAGAAAATCCATGTCAGCCATTCTTGCCCATGGTAACACTGTCCTGCACGGTTCCCAGGGTAATTTTTCCAGCCTACCTCCTTTAACACAGTTACAGCTAATATCTGAAGACAATGCATGCATGTACATGCCTTTTTTTTTCCTTGTTTTCCCCCCGTATTAGTGCAGAATCATGAATGCTATGCCTTGATATTTCTAGTCATGAAGAATTTTGAATATTTATACTGTGAGGAGGAGTCCACACAGTGTGAGGGCAATTGGATGATCCCATTTGTATGCACATAGCACCTGTTCAGGGCAGAGAGAGGAGGCTGACTGCATGTCCATGGTGAGGCTGAAATTTTCCAGCCGTAGTCAGAAAGGGCTTCCTTGGCTGGTGCTGCCATGGGGTGGGATGTGTCTGCCAAACCTCCCAATCCCCTTGCTTGACTCCCAGAAAAAGTTATGGCCTCCCTGTGTTGGGATTTGTCTCCCTCTTGTCATCAACACTTCTGTGTTGATGACTTCTGTGGAGCTCAAAGGCCACTGGGCAGGTGGAGCCCACAGAATTTTGGGCATTCAAGCAGTCAGAGACCAGAGAAGGATGAGGCATGAGGAGTCCTTGCTCACCTTTGAGCTAGGAAGCCATGTGGCTCTGTACAGTGAGGAGAGAAAATACAGGGCCAACTCCAGATGTCAGCACTCGGTGAACATGTTGGTTGGATTTAATTAGCAGCTCCCTGATCTTTAGCAGGAATTGGCAGGTGCCACTGGGTGCAGACCGTGGTGCCTGGGTCCCACAGTGCTCACTGTCATGCTGGTGGGCTGGGACCCTAATTATAGCAAGTACCTCAGATGTGGTGTGGCTGCCTTTCCAGCCACTGCCATTCTCTCTTCATGTGGATGCTGCTGCTCCCGTGAAGTCACTGAGCAGCCCTGCCCTGAATTTGTGGACCAAGTATTTATGTCATTTTCAGGCAGGTGAAACAAACAGTACCCAGAACTGCTTTTTCTTATTTGCCATCTTCCAGAACCTGCTGTGCTCCCCCTGCCTGTGAAAGACTTTTGTCTTGTTGGAAAAAAGTTAGAAAGCCCTCCATCAAGCTGTTTTTTGCTAGCAAATGCAGCTGTTTTTTCTGTTGTTGTCAAGAGCTTCCAATGTGCTTTTACAGACAAAGTAAACATTGGCTATGAAAGCTTCCTTGCTGATAGATCTTTGTGAAAGATTCTCTCTTTGCTTAGTGATTGTGCTGCAAGAGTAGAACATTGCATGATCACCTGTTTGCCCTCAGCAAGCCAAGTGCATGTCTGCTTCACCCACGTGTGAGAGGGTTTTTTGCATCTGTCCATTTACAGGGCATATTCCAGGCAGATCCATATCCACATGCCTGTACTAAATCAATCAAAAGCGGCATCCACATCTCGGTGGAATGCTGCAGAGTATGGAATATACAGTGTGGGTACAAAGAGAGCGTTGTGTCAAAAGTGAGGACACCACCATGCCTGTTAGGAACAAAGGAGCCCGAGAAGAGTAATAACCCTACGGTAGATCTTGCTCAGGGACTGTCCCCATGTCATTTAAAATTTCTGTCATTGAGAGTTTCTCCTCTCATCACCGATTGCCATCTTCCCTCCCAGGAATCCACTGCTTCTCTTTCTCTTGTTTCATATTCCGAGTTTGTGTCTGCTTGGCAAATTAGTGAAGATGTTGTTTTTCATGGATTGGACACTGGAGGGTGCTAATGCAATGGGAGCCGAAATTGTTCTAGCAAATTAACGGGTACCTCTTTGTTAGTTGTGAAATAGTTTTATTCTTTGTTGCAACGTTTAAATGGAAAGACATGAATCATGGTCCTTACTAATAGCTGATCTTGCGTGGTGTGTGTAGAGCTGTGACCAAGAATATCAATAAAGTGTTTTGTCTATAAGGGATTTCTTTCCTGAACCTCTATCAGAAAAATCACTCATTTTACGTTCTACACATTTTTAAGTGTGTCTTTTGAGATTATGGCCTCAGGGTGAAAATTATTTGAAAGTGTGACTTTCTAGTGATAAAAACACTTTATCTGGCAGAATTGTTGAGCTGTGTCTGCAGAATCTGCTTTTCTACAAGGTCACTTTGGTTCATCTAAACTAATATTGTCAGGTTGCTAGTGAGGTGAGAACCTGATAGTAGCTCACACTGGGGAGGGAGGGGACACCCTGAGCACTGCTAATCAAGTCCCCGGCATTCTGATCCTCTCCCTGTGTCTGGACCTGATGGAGCCTCAGTATATCTTGCAGCCACCACCGCTGGACCTTTCATCAGCCACCATTGCTAGGGCAGGCAAAGCACATTACAAAACTGAGCCTTAGCTCTGGTGTTTCAAAGTCACTCAAACATTTTTGGCAGGTTAAAGTAACAGTCGGAGGACGTACAGCAAAGGAGGCTGCTCCAGCTTTCTGCTGAACCAGGTCTCTGCTCTCCTCTGCCCTTGGCAGAAAGACACAGGGCCAACATAAGCTCCCTGTTGTGCACTCTGGCAACACCATACCTGGCATTAAGGACTGCGAAACTACTGCCTGAGCCAGTTTTCATCCTGGCAGCAGCAGAGGTATGATGATGGGTAATTAATGCTAATGAGAAGCAGGGTGCAAAGCTGAACATGTCCAGCTAATCACCACTGGCACCCCAACTAGTCTGCTTGAAGCTTATGCTGTTCTGGACAGTCCTTCATGGTCCTGCCTTTGCAAACTCATTACCCAGGTGAAAGCTGGTATTTGTAAAATATGTGAGCAAAACAGAATTGGCTGCAAATACACTTTGCTTAGAAGCCTTTCTTGGGAAATGAGTTACTCCTCTGTCTCATTCATTTTGCAAATAGATTGGGCTGTCCTCTCCTGGAAAACATTATCTTGCTGTATTATATTAGTCAGGTTTTGTTCTCTCCCAGGTGTTGCAGTTTGCTTACATATGGCTGCTTCAGTTTTTATTTCTTTTAAAAATACCTTTTTCTGAATTCCTCCTTGAACTGAAGATGTGTATGAGCGTTGGAGAAAGAGCCTGTGGATAAGGAAACCAGACTCCTGTTCTCATACTAATGGAGACCTGCTGTTCATCTTGCAAACAGAAGCATGGGCAGTTTCACAGAAAAATTGCTTGGTGTTTATCCGGAGCAGCAAAAATTATACGTATAGAGTTGAAAGTTTACACTTGTTTTGCAAAGAGTTTTAGTAGCTTTTCAGAATAGTTATAAGGGGATGTGAGCAGAAGAGCTTTTTTAAAGTCTTGTAATAAGTAGTGGTACTGAAGATACTCTGCTTAAGAGGAGATAACGTATTCTAAGCACACAAAAAGAGATCTGGTTGGCAGTGCATTTGTCTTGTTTACCAGCTTCTAAGAGAAGACTACTTTTTCCATTGCACCTCCATGCTTATGAGCAGGGAGCCGGGGAACACATCCTGGCGTCATTTCAAGAATGGACATGCTAGCTGTGGTGCCAAAAGGATTTGCATTTGAGCATTTTATGTAGGTGGTGCCCTAATTTATCCCAGGAGACCTTTCTCTGGGAGAAAGGCGTAACAGACCTTCCACCAAACCTCTGTGTGCGATTGCATTGAGTTTAAACACTGCCAGCTGTGGGATGGCATCTTGAGGTCCAGTGCCACCCCTGCTCAGTGGCCCTGCATGGGAAAGGAGGGTATGTGTTCCCTTGGCGGGTGCTCAGTGCCTTCCAGCACTGAGCCTTCAAACACTTGTGCAATATTTCTTGGCTACTTGTAAAGGCTGGGTGAGTGAGGTCCCCGGGGTTTTTGTACCTTTTGGGGAGACTGAGCTGTTGTACTTGAAGTCTGTTCTCTTAAGAGCCTTTCTAGCAGGTGGAAGCCACTCAGTGCTAAGAGCTTTGTAGGGTTTCTACTGATGAACCCCCATGTATCTCCTGTCCTCTACACCTACTTGTTTGGAAAGGGGAAATACTCAGTTTGCCCTTATTTTGTCTGCCAGGCTGTGTGCATGGAGGTATTTCTCCAGCCACTGCTCTTTTCACATTTCCTTCTCCTGCCCCACGAGGCGAAGGAACACATCAGGTCTGCAGAACTTCAGCTGCAAGTGGGTCTGGAGGTCAGCTGTGTGGTTACTGAGCCACTGGATATTGAACAAGTCCCCTTCATATTTTTTCCTTATTTCCTCACTGGACCTATATTTACTTCTCAAGGCTCCCTGTGCCCTTTAAATGTCCTGGCATCATTGGTGTAAATAGGATTTACCTGTCCCTGTGAAACAGGCATCACTGTGGCTGCTTGCCTGGCCTTCTCTAGGTCTTTGTGGGTCGGGGTTTTTCAGTTGTCATGGGCTGAGTGGTCAAACTGGCTTTCTTCTCTGCCTTTTTAATTAAAAATGGTTGGCATCAGGGGCTTTGCAGCAATGAAAGGGAAACGGAGAAACTTTGAAGAATTTGAGGCATAAAGTTGATCTCTAAATTTTAATGTACTCATTGCACTTAAATAGTTGATACATTTTATTATTGAGCATTCAGGTGACCTAATTTCCCTTAGTACTGTACTTTTAGCTTTATACATCTGCACCTAATTTGTAAAAAAGGACTTAATGAGAAACTTCAAACAGTTTAAATGTCAATTACAAAGAAAGCGAGGTTTTAAAGTTCCAGTAATCTGTCCATATTGGTCATCGAAACATGATCCCAGGTGGACGTTAATTCAAGGCAGATGGCATTCCAAAGGCACAATTACAAAGAGCTTATATATTTTCAACACTAACAAGCTGTCACGCTATGTTGTAGCTACACTTCCAATACTGTATAAGCACAATTGCTGCTTTATCTGCTGTGGACTTGGTAATAAAGGGGTTTGATTCCCCACTCTTGATACTGTCAGTGGGATTTGGGCCGGGGGGGGCAGAGTGAACTGGAGAGCTGGATTAGTTAGTGTGAATAATCTTGCAGTCACTCAGTTTGTTGGGTCGGGGGCTTGTGTTTGTTTTTATGCTTTTTGTTAAGTTGGTGAAATGCTCTTCAAAGAAAGGAGGGGAAATATTGAATACGGGCATAATGTGACTGGCTCATCACGGCTGTATTTCTATTTCCTGGCAACATTAATTAACTTTAGGGTTATCAGCTGCTGTGCAATAGCTATGATGATTTGTTAAAAACCCCAACATCCTGGATGTTTTCAGTTAAAAAGTCATTTGAAAGCCTTTGGAGTAATGCACATGTTACTGGGAAGACTGAAGTCCAGGGGATTAATAGTGTCTTGACTTGCAGTGGTGTAAATGGGCAGCAGCTTGGCTGCAGCCGGGCAGGAGTGCTACACCCTGCGTAAAAGGCAGCTTGAATTATTGTCAGGTTTCTGAAAATATTCCTAGGTCCAAAGGCAGGGGTGGAGGAGCTGGATGAAGCAAGGTCAAGGTAGGGCTTCCATTAGACTGAAGCATCAACATGTGGTGTGGTTGATCTAGTTGAAGATATCCCTGGCTGTGGCAGGGCTGTTGGACTAGCTGACTTAAAATTCCCTTCCAACTCAAACTATTCTATATGGCAGATAGCAAGGTTTGTTGTAAAAGGACAATGTTTGGTATCTAGTTAGTACCTGAGGTGAGCAGTGGTCCATGCAACTGAATGATGAAAGTTAATTTGCCATAATTTCCACCAATTTTTTGTTTTGTGAAACCAGGTCACGAAAAAGCGAGACTTGCATGTCTATGACTAGACAGTGTTTTAATAGGCTTTAAAAATTCTGTGCTGTTAGCAGCAAGATTAATAATGCTCCCCAGGAAGGTTTTTAAGCTCCTATGGGCATGTGTATCCTCTGAGAGGTGCTGAGAATGAAGAGCTTATATTTCTGCTCATTTATCTACCTTTCATTGGAAAGTGAAGAAGAAAGCAGAAAGGCTAAGATGTTCATCCTCAGAAGGCAGGAATTAAATGGTGAGCTTATACTTTTTAATTTTTGTTTTTCATTAATGAATGCTGTAAATGTGTTTTTTGAAAGCATCTTACCTGGCTTCCGTTTTTGGGTGAGATGTAAGTGCTATTTGAAATATGCAGCTCGCCAACAAGTGAATTGGACTCCTGAGCCACACTTGAAACAAAATGCCAATTTTACCTACAGTTTTACTAGGTTTCCTGGTTTATGCAGTGGCATTTGAATGGCCTCTAGTAATTGTTTTTAGCAGGAAAAAAAAAATCAAACAAAAATGAAAAACACAACCCAAAGCTCATTAGCACTGTATTTGGCATGCCATGAATCGTTAAATCTTTATATAAATGCAGAAGTAATTTGTGACAAACAAAACCCTTTATTTATTTGGAAAGACTTTCTTCTGACTTTTTGTTCATACTGCAGAGGTGCAGTGTGTTTGCCGAACATTGGTTATTATTACCAGAATAGGGGAGGAACCAATTAATATTTTAATTAAATATTATCTTTAATCCTTGAGTGTTAGATATACTTAGTGGTGATAAGTGAATAAAATTAGGTGGAAAACAAAAGACAATAAACAAATGCTTAGATAGGGTCTTTGTAACCTAAATATTTTTTAACCTAAATTTCATGCTAGTGTATGTTGCTCTCAAGTGGTTTCCACATGGATTTTCCCAGTGCTTATCAGGATAACATACTGCAGTCTTTTTATTTAGATCAGGCTTCGCTTTGAGAGTTAACTAATTGTTCAAGCCCAAGTGGGAAACTTTCTTGCACCTGGAAAATTAGGAAAGCAAAAGATGTCCGCATCCTTTCCCTGGTGGTTCTTCACCTGCAAATTTGAACTGCAGTGGTAATAAAAGTTTTGTGGACCTCATTTTATGTGAGATCATTAAGTGACAGGAGAATTCAGGACTAGTTGCCCTTCATAATTCAGGACACTGAAAGGTGCCATTTATAAGCTCAAAGTGCCTGCAGGAAGGCAAAACAGGCTTGTAAAACCCATACTCGAAACCCTAAAAGGGAACCCGTTTGTACTGCTGGCTGCAGCCTTTGAGTGGCAAAATTGCAAAGGTGGGTGAGGATTTGGTTTTAAAAAATGGAAAAACACCTGCCTGTAATAGTTTATATAACAGCCTGGGTTTTCACACCTTTTGTGTTGATATCTCTTTTGCCCAAAATTACCCCAAAGCATCATCCCTGAGCAATAATCCCTGTAAAAACCTTATCAGTTGTACTGCCCAGCTGTTGGACTTACCGTCTTTCCTGCTATAGCCCACTGTTTTGCTGAGCTGTTAATTTGGCCATAAAATAAGTTTTCCCTGACTTTTTAATAATATTTTGCAACAGGTAACCTTTGCCCATGATGTGGGCCGGGCATTTTGTAGGGAGAGCTCTCGCCTCCTTATTGCTTGAGGAGGTGTAGCAGCATGCACAGCACTTGAAACGAAAGCGGGTTTATGCCAGCATACCCAGTCATAAAAATGATTGTTACAACTCTAAATGGGCAATCTGCAAAATTCACAATATACTGCAGCTTTATGGACTTAGAAAGCCTGAACAGCAGCTCAAGGAAACACTGAGCTCAGCATTCATTCTCAGAACAGGTACTGCTTTCCTTATGTGCTCCCCTGTTACTCCTCAAATAAGAGCTGGAGCCATCCATCATTTTAAAGTTTATTACCACAATGTAGCAATTTCTGCCTAGAATGAGGCATCTGTATCTGTACTCTTAAATGGCTGGGGCTCTCCTAGTCCAGCCAACATAAGCCAACATGGCCACATTAGCGTCACATGGCTGAAGTTACTTGGGTGCCCATTTGCACCATCAGAGCCTAAATTTCAGTGAAGACAAGAGCTGGCTGCGCATCAAGCCTGCCTACAGCATCGTTGCTTTATTAATCTGTATTAATATATACAGATACATACACATACCTGTGTGCTTTTGCACATCAATTTCAGCAGCAGCTGGCTATACAGTGTGGTATCCAACCGGTCATCCCTCCTTGCTCCCATCACAAAGGAGCCAGTGACACGGCTACGCTTCAGAAGTGTATTGATATTATTCCATTTTCTGATGCTGCTTTTGTTACCTGTATTGTCACTCTCGAGGTCCCAGGCACTGCACTGAGCTTAGTATGACCCCAGGACCTTTGCAGAGTCAACTGCAGATCTCAAACCTTTATATCCACCATTAAAAGGCAGTTATGTGACTGTTCGTGTTAGAGCCAGGTGCTTTGCTGCCTGTGCACATGCTGTTACTTGACAAAATTTAGTATTTTTTTTAATCTGTGGTCAAAATGGGATGTATATACTCACTTGAGGACCTTGCTTCTCTTAAATGGCCTGGCTGCCTTCAGTCACCACTCAGATTTCTGTTGGAGGACGGGAGTTGAGGTTTTTCTGGCTCTCTCTGGCGATGTGTCTGTGGCAGCATTCCTGATATTTCTGTATTTTCTTTCTAAAGTACATAAAGTTTCTAGATGGCATATTGGCAATATTTTTAAAGACACTCTGGGGGTATTTTTCATATAAGTTTTCTAATTCATAGTACATTTCTAGGTTTTGTGAGTTCCTTTATTTAGGCTTTATATATGAATGCATGCTTTGTGGCCTTCTTGCCTTAAACATTCACTTCTTTTTGTTAAGTCTCCACTGATACTAAAGCACTAAAGGTGCTTTGGGTTGGGTCAGTACCAAATAGTGATTTTGGCATACTGGAAATATAAAATCTGTTTTCTTACTGACTGATTTTTTTGAGAAGTTGATAGATGTGAAAACCACTTAACAGTTAGGGTTTTTTTTCCTTTCCTGTTAAACTAAGCTACTGAGGAAATCTTCCTACTGCTACATGCTGCAATATGTCAGAAACACCATTATGTTATAGTTGCATCATTATCTAAAGGAAAAATTGAGTGTGGGTTTGAAGTCGACAAGTGATGAAAGTAGCCCTGAGGTTGTCAATTAGAAAGCCAAGGCCTGGAACTGATAAGTTAATGACTAGTTCCCTTCACACCCCCTTGCTTTGCTGCCTGCTCCCGCCTCACCCTGCAGCAGCTTTACTGCTCGGAACAGAAATAAAAGGCTCCCATTGCTTTGTGTACCAAAATTTATCTCACTGGCATGATTCACTTAAATTCTCGGCTGATTGCAATGTTCTTTGTATGAACAGATAGTTAAACGAGGAGAAATGAGTTGCAGCAGATAGAAAATACAAACTCAAAATCAACACCCCCTTTTTTTTTAATGAGTTTGTTTATTTTTGTTTAAATGTTGAACTGTTAACACAGTTATTTCAGACCTTCATCCTGCAGTACACACAGCAAATTTAGCAGCAGTGCATAATTTTAACTTCTACCGTATGTTTGTTTGCAGGTTTTAAAACCTGAAATTTAATGGCAGCCAGTTGGAACCCATGTGTTCCTGTTAAAGGCAGAGGGCAACACATGAGGTTTTTCCTGAAGGGAGATACTAGTTACCAAAGTTTATGATATCATGCAACGTAATACAAAGTGTTTCTGTTTTGCTTGTGCAGGAGAGAATTGACATGTTCCCATTAACACATGGGTTTAGATAAATAGATGAATTATAGAAAATAACAAACAGGATTTCTTCAGATTTTAATCATTATTGGTATACTGCGTGTGAGAACAACAGTAACTTTAAGAAAAGACCTTTAAAGTAGTAGTGGAAGAAGATGTAACTCAAACAGGCATTGTGCAAAGCAAAACATATAATTCATCTTCAGTTTTTGAAACTTTATGTACAGTGTGAGCTTTTAGGCTTGATGTAAAAGTTTGCAGATGGGCACCCCCTCTGCAGCCTGAGGCTTTCTGCTCGTGGCACAGCTGCTTCAGTGACAATAGAAATCCAAGGTTTTTTCCACATAGGTATGTCTCAGCCTAGAGCAGATGAACAATAATGATGAGTTTGAGAAGGCAGTTTAATTTGTAAGCATATTCAAGTTTCTGACCTTTCTGGTAGCTTCACTGTAACCAGCAAACATCTGTTGAGTAAAAAAGAAACTGCACTTGCTATTTACCTGCCACAATCAAACAAAACAGAGTGCTCTGAGTATAGACTGCTGCTCTGGAGTCCCACTCTCCTCCAGCCAGATTTCAAAACATGAAGTAAATCTTTTCCTAGCTTAATTCACAGGAAAAGAGATGTGACATCATATCAAACAACTCAGCATGGGTTAGCACTCTCGTCTGATGTGCTAGCTTTGCCCAAGACTCACATGGTTGAGCTTTCCCAGTGTTTACCAGAGAAGCAGTGTAGAAGAGGTAGTACATGACTTTCCAAAGGCACATGTTCCTTCTGTGCCCTACTTTGAGTTACTGCTTGAGATACATGTTTCACAGTACCCATAAATAATGAAAATATGCAGTGACATATTTAATTAGAGGCTTTATTTTCTTACACATAGTGACGCTGGTGTTTCTAGTGCTGCAGCATAACCTGCTGTGGTGGCCTGCTGCAAGAGAGGTTACCTCAAGATGAAGAGCACTGTGTGTAGTTTAGCCTGGCTTGTTCAGGTATCACACTTACCAGAAAGCATATTTTCCTGTGGCTTCCTCCTAAGCTGATCTTTTCCTTGGATTGCAATTTTGTCTTTGCAGGAATCTTCTGTAGTTGTTTTTTGAATGAGGTTCTGAAAGTTATTGGTGTTGGGTCAACAAAGCTTATCTTCCAGGGGGATAGTCATCTCTTTCTGGATTTTTCTTCTCTTAACCTCTTTCATATGCTTTTATATACCTGTCAGCCCAGCAGGGCTGTTGTGCAAAGTACATTCACATGATGAATAGAAGCCAGTCAGACAAATTTTGGTGAAGCCAATCACTGCTCTGCAAAAGGTAGAGTGATGCCAGAAATTTTCATCTCTTTCAGTGGGTTGATCTCGGCTCCTCTGGGTTTCCCCACCACCACCACCCACTTTGTTTTTGCTGTTAGTTGACTGCATTTTCTCATCCAGGCTACTCTTTCAGTCTGAAAGACTCGCTCTTGCCTGGTGTTTATTTACTTTTGTCATGCCTTAAGTACATCCATGTCTTTCAGTGTGGATGAAGGTCTGATGTGTGCTGTCTGCTCGCCAGTTTACACCAGGTACTTCCTTACTTCCACAGCACATGGAGCACAGTGTGCCAAACAGTGCCTATCTTAGGGTAAAAGCTATGGTGCTCTACAGAGACCTTACAGGTTGAATTCGTCTTCTTCCCCCTTTCCCTACCTAAGGAGGACAGTCTCATTTTAGGAGGAAAAGTTTCTTTCTTCCCTGCACAGCTGGGTCCACATAAACTCTTCGGCTCTTGAGATGTTTGGTTGCATTGGATCACTTCTGTCTGAAGGTACAGTAGCATAGTGTCAGAGCTTTTGATGCTGTAGAACTTTCTAGGGCTAAAAATCAGAGGGGTTCCTTTCCACCCACATATTTTACCTTTTCTGACAAACAGAGTTGGAGCAGTGCTCCTTCCTTCCCATATGAGCATTCTCAAGCCCAAAATTCCTGCCTCACTTCAAATGAATGTTGAAAAGAAATGAAAATTGCTTACCAAAAAGTGGTGTGGCATTTCCTAATTGTTTTTCATTCTGCCAGTGAACCTTAAAATAGGTAAAAGCTTGTCTAGATTCAGTAATTTGAAACCTTTGGAATGAATAAAACTATGTCTTATACACAAGAAATTACAAAAAAAAATAAAAAAGGAAAGGAAAACAAAGTGACAGAGTGCTTTCACAAAGACATGTTTCAAGGGGGAAAGTTGACTTGGCATTTCCAGATCTTTAATTTCTAAAACAAAAATTGAAGTACACTGTTGTCTTTATTCAGCCATGATAGATTTTCTTTGAGTATATCTGAAATGATACAGAGCTCAGTTAACTCTGTCTTTAATGTCAGTATCATCATCTAAGACACATCTATTAGCAGGATGTCATCCCACAGGAACTCAGCCCACTGAAAAAGATAAACCAGAAAAGGAATATGCTATCAAAAGGCTGCATTTCTTTGGGGAGCTATAGGATAGTTAAATTCAGCTTCTTTGACCACTTTTTCCTGGAAAATTATCTGTTAACGTTAAACAAAACTGACAGATGGCAAAATTGAAAAAAAAACCCCAAAAATAAAAGACATGATGATTTAGGGGGATTATTGTATTGTTTATTATTGTGACTATATAAAATGACATATTTTTATGCAGTGGTCATGGCAAAATAAATAGTTTTGAATCAAGTGTAAATTTCTTGGGGGAACCAGCAACAGTTTGGGTCTTTTTGGTACTGTAGACTGCAAATGTGTTGGGAGGCCTTGACTTCAGAGACTGGAATATTCACCCTGTGCCTGTTTGGTCTGTTGCAATTCATGATGGGGTCTGCAGTGTGGAGAGTGGTGTCTGCAGGATGTCTTCACAACTGTGAAGGGAATTAGCGAAAGAAAAAGACATTGAAGAGTTTTAACACTTTAGGCACTGCCAGTTTCTTTTTCAGACCACTTCCAGCCTGTTCTGCAACTGATAAAAATATATATGTTTTGGCATTTTTATATACAATATTTGAGATGTAGGTGTTGCTGCTTTCTGCCACTAGTAATAGTAATGCTGGCACATTCCTCAATTAAAAATATTCATTCTGGAACTAAATGATAAGCAAAGAGCTGAACTCTGAGTCAATGAGATGGCAAAAACTTTGCGATCAAGAAATAAATAAGAAAAATAGTTTTCAAAATTTATGCTCAGTGTGTTTTTTCTTTAAAATATGTCTCTTTAAATCATGCCAAGGCCTAAGCTTACTGTAATCTGTTTAAGTCATAAAACCCACCAAACAAAACAGAAACAGTGCTTCCAGGATGTGGATCGAACCATACAGCTGATGAAAGTCAATGCCTAAACTCTGGAAACCCGAAGTGTTTGAAGTGCTGTGTTGGCCTTTGAGATCAATAGCCTTCTGTGCAAGTACCAAGAGAATATTTTCTTCAATATATTCAATTAGCTCAGTTAAATGACTAATTTATTCAAACTTGACCAAAAGGGAGTTGAAAGAAGCAGAAAAGCTTGTTCTTCTCTACCAATCTGTGAATAAAAGCTAATTATGAGAGGATTAGATTTGCTAATACTACAATATTGAAGGATATTAAGACCAAATACTATATTGGTGCTAATTCTAGCTAATACTGAGTTATTTTAATAGACCAATTTTTAAATCTAGTCACAATTTTTTTTTGTCTAGCTTCTCTCAGATAGTGTTATGCATGTGACAAACTCTCACTACATTTTAAATTGCATTCCAGTTTCCATCCAAAGAAAGGTAAATCATAAGTAAACACAAAGGGATCAACTAGGAGATAAGAATTGTGCCATACATGATTTTCTAACAAAACCAGTAACATTCATCTGAAAAAATGTATAATGAGGTGTAGAAAAGTTTAAATATATCTCAGCACAGCTACTCTGTCCTTCTGACTAGCAATGAGAAGTGCCCAATTTAGTGTAAAGGCTATATTTAGTTGCAAAGCAACATACTTTGGTGGTTACAAACTGAGAACTAACCTTTCTCCAAGGAAATAACTAAAACCTTTAAATGGGTAAACAAGATTCAAATTAATTATTTAACTTAAGCTTTCCCATTGGGTAGTTTAATTCATTATTTTTAAAATAAGTAGCTTGAAAGATTTAATTTTGCTAAAAGTCGTTGATAACTGAGGCACCTACAAATGAACATAAATATCGGTGCAAGCTTTACATAAGAATTCAGGAATTCAGCCGAGAGTGTGATGTCAAGAAAATGTGAAGATACAATTTTCGATCCTGTCCATAAACATTTGGTATATGGGACACCCCACAATGAAATTTAATTACCTCTTCTGCTGATAGGATCACGAGAAAAACATTGCTTCAGGCACCTGCAGAATGAGGTATGGAGGATGGGATGGAGAGCGTCTCGGTCACCGTGTCTTTGCTACAAAGATGCTGAGTCCTTCTGCCGTTGGTCCTTGGTGTCGCAAATGTTGAGACAGACTCCATTGTGTTTCCTCTCCATCTGCTGGTCACACTGAAAGCTGTTCCCGTAAATGCCAGTTCAAACCTTTCATCTAATTGCCTTGAAAAACACTGCTTTCTGTTGCTGAGTTTTTAAAGTATCAGTTTGGCAATTCCCCCACAGAGTCTGCCAGTGGTGCTGAGTTTCTGAGAGGTGGTCCTTCTCCAGCAGCTTTTATTTCACAGCGTGGCTGGCTGATTCTTCTTCCCCTCCTAGCCAGGATGAATGACCAGGGCAGTAGAGACAAGTGCTTGGTGCAGTGCTGCCAGACCAAGAAGCAAATCTTGGGGTGCTCCAACACTGTAGTATTTGTGCACCTGCTGCTGTGTGCTTGGGTAGCTTCTTTAGGTTTTAAACTCCCATGAACATGGGTTCCTCATCTTCAGCAGGTCCATAAGACAGCTGTGTAACTTAGAAGTAGCCTGTTCATAAGTAGAAAAGGAATTTATGACTGGAAATTTTGCTTCCCCCGCTCCCCATTTCCCCCATGTTTCATTTTCCCATTTGGTTATTTCCCAAGGTAGTGCTGTATGTGTTGTCCGTATGTTCTGAGTCTCCAGGAGCCTCCTGCTAATCACTTGCTTCTCTTGCTTACAAGCTCAGGAGAGGATTTTTCTTAACTGGCCACCCAACCCACTGCTCACTGCTGGAGGCACAGGGATGTAGCAAAGACGGATGTGTAACGGATGAAGAACCTAGATGATCGTGTTTGCATCCCCAAAACTACTACAATGAACAGGCTATGTATTCATCCCAGCCTCAGTTCCTCTCTGCATGATCTGCAGTCTCCCTCCTCGGACTGTGGGGTCCACAACCCTGCTTGGGCATTCATCGTGACAGCGATGAGGCTTTATGTGTTTATTGAACTGTAACAGCCAATGTAAAGGATGCTGAGATAAAGGCTATGTGTTACCTGCCCTGTTTGTCTGCCCAGGGTCCAGATTTTTAAATATGCTATTTCTTTGTAGTTCCGTTCAAGTGAAAATCCAGGTTTTGCCATCTCTCCCTCACATGCATCCACTGTGAAAGATTAGCACAGTATTTAGGTTTTTTTGGATTGATTTCCAGGACAACTTGGACCCTTTTTTTTTTTTCTGTGATGTTTCTAAAACTGGCAGAAGAAGAACTTTTTTTTAAGGCTGCATATGCTGCAAAGAGTATTTTAAAATACAGATTTATGGGGTTTTTTTTTAAATCTTTAAGCATGCTTAATGCTTGTATAAGGTGCCAGATTTTAATTACAGTTGGCATTTATAAGTGTGGTGCTGGCAATGGCAACCATATTGCTGAAAAAAGGCATAAATTTTGACACTAGCAATATGGGAACCCAGCATATGAGACTGTAAACCTCATTGCTTTCTGCTTTAATATGACGGTTTAAGGGAAGGACTTTTAACAGTTAATATTTAACTAGAACATTTAGGGTTTGATATAAAGTTGCTCTAATTTCAAACTGTTTACTAATTTAGGTCCTATCAAAGATCAGCTTAGGTAATAACTTTCTATTAAATAGCCTTTAAATAAGCATGCTTAAAGTAGGGAAAATAAGATGCTTCATTACAAGAAATGAGGTTGGCATCTACCAGGTTTTCCATTAAGTTCCAGGTCACAGACAAATAAAGGAAGTATGTTAGGAAAAAAAACCTTTTTAAAAATAATTAGGGAGATGTCTGTTTTGTTCACCAGATGGAAAATCAGTAGTTGTGGGTGGTCTGTGCTGGATGGGGCATCTCACAATTGGCAGAACTATGCCTTTAACTTTTAAAGTCCTGGGACAAAATGTGAAAGTAATTGACTGTTCCGAATGCGCTCTCTCTGGATACCTAGCATGCTTTTTAAAACCAAGATTTGGTGAGTTTCTGACTTTTTTTTTGTAAGAACGCTCAAGCTGTTGTGTCTAGTATTAGGCCAATTGGGTGTATTTTTGGTAGCTGTTTAGTGGGGCTGTTGTCTTTTGTGTTTACGCCTGCGTGTGCCTGGACCTGCATGCACACAATGAAATGTGCCACAGCTTTAGAATTCTCCATTTGCACATGATTTTCATAATACTGTCAGTGTTTGCTGTGTTCAGGGTATGCGTAACTGCTGGGTAACATAATTTGTTTCTTTGTCTAATTCATTCTCAGCTATGGAATTTAAATCTATCCATATGCCAACATACTGAGGAAAACAAAGTTGCAACCTTGTTTTCACAAACAAGAAGAAAATTCCTGTTTTAAAATAATTCATGTGTCTGCAAAATTTTTACAAATCCATATTATTTTTTTCTTTTAATGTGAGTAAATAAATCCAAATATGCATGTGTGGATAGTATGTGTACAGATATGCATATTAGATACATTCATATATATGAATGTGCTGGAATCTTCTTGGTGCAGTTTGTAACTTTGCTCACTGTTTCAGAACTCATACTTTATCATTTCCAGATTAATTTGAGAAAACAGTATTTCGAATGTGGAAAATGGGTTAGAAAATGCTGGTATTCATGTTAAGAATAACAGATTTTATTATCTGAACTGCCATAAGAATGTGTTCTCTTCAGTGGTAACCTCTCAAAGAATGAGATAGAACCCATTTACAGCATAGGAGGCAATTGCTTTATATTTACCTTACTTTTTTTGCAGTTATCTATATGAATGGTCACAGAGAATTGTATGTGTGTGTTATATCTGTATTGTAGCTTGTGTTAAACTGATCCCCACACTTATTATGTAGAAGCATTCTTGAAGATAAGTGAGGCACTCAACTTAGTGCCTTCTTTGTAAAATCCCTTTTGCTATGCATGACATGTACTCTGTATTTTTTTCCTTGCAGTAAATTATAAAGCTTTCTTCTTTCCATGAATCTCCTTCCAAGAAAACACATACAGCCTAATAACACTCGCCTTGAGAACCATGCATTGCCTCCACTACAAAGCCGTGTTTTCACTGAAGAGATAATTATAATATGGTTTAATGTTCTTGTCAACCCTGAAACACTGTCCCTAAAGAGTGCTATTCTGGTGGATGTCTTTTTGAAGAGAGCTGAATGTGGCTAAGAGAACATACACATAGCCACACACTTTTCTGATAAACCAGAACAGATTTTTAATACAATAAATGCTCTTTGAAAAGAATTATACATTTTCTAAGGTGCTACTTCAGAGCTGCATCTTCCACCAGATTCCACTGTTCAAAATACAGAAAATTTGTTTGAATATATTTATTACACTGTCTTCTCTCCCCATCCCCCATTATATTTATAGACTTTAAATCGATATGAGAACATAAACTCACAATAATAATTAAAATGTTTTTAATGTGCTTTGAGGCACAGACTTCAGATGAATATAAAAGCCCAAACTGGAACACAAATGGTTCTTCCCAGGCAGCAAACACGCTTGGCTGTTGATATGCTGTAATTTTCTGCTTTACTTAGTAAAAACAGCAATTACTTATTTGTTCCATATCCCCCTCCAGCACAGATGCTACTCAGTCTGTCCATTTTCCAAGCACCAGGCAGGCTGCGTGTGCGGGGATGCGCGTGCATGCGTTTCAGTGTGATGCGAGTTGAGTTTGCCCCTCACATGCTGTAGTGTTAACAGCATTTATGTGCCACTGATGCTCGTCTACCACCAGCCCAAGACGATGGTGTGCTGGAAGCGGCTGTGGCTGTGAAGGTCTCGCTTTTAGCTGTCTCTCCTGCTGATGGCAAACATTTCCAGGTGCAGCTTTGCAAAGCATCGGGCTGACCTTACAAAGCAGAGCGAGGACAGATAAAAGCGGGACGGTCACACCAGTTAAGATTCAAGTCCACTTGAACAAATCTTCAGCATCATTTTTGCTGTATTGTCTTCTGTGGTGGTCTGGTGGTTGTCAACAGTGTCTGGTGCTGCTAAAAGCTATGCAGTCTGAAGCAAAAAGGCTTTCAGGGAAATTAAATCACAGGCTGGCTGAAGGCAATGCAAAATTCCCCTTGGCTTCAGGCCGTCTGGGTTTTCCCCCTTAGGCTGCAAAGCCCAGTTAAAGGCTGCCGCACCACAAAAACTGAACATGACCAAAAAAACCCCTGGAAACCTCAGAACAACACAACTCTTTCACTCCTCTTACAACTGCTAGTATATACAAGGAATTGTGAGTCTCAGCACAATGCAACCTGCTGCTGAATCAGGTGCTTGGGATCCTGAATTTAATACCTAATTGTTTTTAAGAGCTACTATTAAATGAGGAATATGAGTAAATATGTTAGTTAATTAATTGAAAGGCATTTTATTAAGTATTAATTAGCATAATTCTGGAGAGGAAGTATAAATACAATCCTTGCAAAAGTGTACAATTTGACTCTTCATTACAGTTGTCTCATCAATTGCAATCAGTTTGCTTGGTCTGAAGTCAAATGGGAATTTTTTTTTCTTTGAGGAGGAATTAAAAATTAAGGCCTTATATTGGAAAAGATCTCTCGGGAGAAACTTTTCACTGCAAAAACTTCCTCAATAGGCAAGTGTTAAACCACTTCTGGTGCTGCACAGTTTAAAAATGTTCTTGAGATTTTTACCCGCAGGTTTATATATTCAAGATAGGTAGCTTATTCAAAGAATAAGCAAGAGTTTCTGGCAGAATTGGCATTTTACTGTCATGTCAAGTATATTTCCCCCACTGTTTTTCTTTCATTTTTTTAGCAGAAGAAAAAAGTAGCCTAAAAATGCAAAATCTTAATTAATGAACATAGATGCTAAGTGGCATGAAAAGAAATGAAAAATGTCATTTTCTCATTGCCCCTTCTTTTCATAGCTTTGAAGTTGTTACTACACACATTATTTTTGGAGCTTATTTTCTTTTAACAAGATACACCATGTTCATACATAATCTTTTTTATGCAACTTAGCACCTAACATTTTGATGGATATTGCTTACCTTAACTGGGGTTTGGGGTTGTTTGCATTTTTTTCCTAAACTACCCCTTTTCTTTTTTGACAAAAAAAATTGACTGTGGGATTAAATATTTGACAAAAACATATTAGACTTTGCCAACAAGTGAATATACATTAGTTTGGTATTTATAAATCCTCCTTTTTTTTTTCTTTTCAAGCTGTATATTCAATTTATTTAAAAAATTATTTTTTGTTTTAGCTATGATGATGTCCTGTCTAAATCCTTTGCCACATTAGATGCTGCTGCAATCACAGCTAAGGCTCAGTGATCTCTGTCCTCTCTGGCAAAGACTGTGTGGAGGGATACTTCCAGACAGCCCATTTTGTGCAGTCCTCCTCCCTGCCCAGAGGCGCTCTTGCTAACGCAAATGTTCCTGCTCTGTTCTTAACATGTCCTTAATATTCCACTCACCTTTTCCATGAACTATTGCAGATAAGGTATTGTCAAGCACTTAGATACTCAGCATTTTATTTCAAATAATCTTGATGTTTTTGAACCTCATGTTTTTGAAGTCACTTCGTTTTCAATTCACGTCCAAATGTTGAGATGGAGAGAGCAACTGCATTGTTGAGCATTGTTGACCAAATCTTGTTTAAGTGGGTAAATACTCTCTTTGGCCCCATTTTCTCTGGAAATTCCCATTGGTTGCATACTGTTGTCGTGAAATGTAAACTGATTCAGTAGTATTTTCTTGCCTTTTATAAGACTGGAACAAAATTTTGCTGAAGTACTCTTTTGATATTATTAACATTTTTTCTTTTATGATTCTGGCATTCTTTCAGCCTTTATATCTCCCTGCATACAGCATTCTTAGAAGTCTTTTTTTTTAATAAGGCAAGACTGCAAAAACTTGCAACAGCTCAAAGCAGCTTCGTTAAGGCTGGAAAGTAAAATATTCAGGAGTTAGAAAATGTCAGAATTAAGACAGCTGATGCAATTGAAATTCAGCCCCCTTATACATTTGCATGATAGCATAGTCTTTTAAAATCAAGATAATATATAGGTTTTTCCACAGGACCCCTGCCTCAGTTAGTGAACAGGATGGACGATGCTGAGTTAATGAGCAGTTATTCAATATTTTGTTTTCTCCTAATTTTTCAATGTGTAGCCCTAGGCCTTATTTACTGCACACTATTGAAACCCTGCTGTGAAGACAGAATTGTTAATTTCCTCATGAGCTTTTCTATGGCACTTATTGCTATAAATATCTGAATGCTTAGCAAACATTAATTAATTTATCTTCAGAAAACCCTCATGATGAAAAGGGCTGGTATTACCACTGTTTTACAAATAGGGAGCTGAGGCATAGGGAGATGAGAGTCATGAATGTCCCATAAATTTGGGTGCTCAGTTGTCAGCTTACAGTTAAGGAAGCAGGGATCTCTCTTCACCTGCACCTTTTTACTTTTAAATAGTTTTAATTCTGTGGCAAGTAGGAACTTCTAAAGAGACCCACAGGGTATCATGGCTGTTGACTTAAGTGCACTTGAGAAGCAATGGAAATGCTTAGAAGATACAGTGAGCAGGGAATCACCTAAACCTGACAAGGGGAAATACTGCAGAATACCATTCCTTAAATCACAGCCTTTTCATGGATTTAGTATCTTTACTGTGGGTTTCAGGAGAGTGGTTTCTTCCACTCAAGAGTCAGAGCTCTTAGCCTTTTATTAGAGTCACTTTTCTAAACTCTTGGATCCAAAAGGAGTTTGGAATTTGATTTAATTAGATAGAACCCTTCCAGAAGAGGACAGAAACAAAAATGTTGACAGGCGTGTCCTCTTACTTTAGAAATTGCACTGTAATAAGAAGCAATGGCATGAGTTCATTCTTATTTTTGAGATTATTCAAGCCTGTATTTTGAAAACACTGCTTTAACTCATAATGGGTTCAACTATGACTTTCTATCTAGATGAATGGGTATAGGCACTCACTTGGTAAGGGGCAGACCCACTTCCCATCCTTGCTCCAATTTGCTATAAAAGTAATTGATTATTAATCAAGAATTGGTTAAAATAAGAAAGTAGTTTTTGGTTGAATCCTGTAGAATAGCCCCAAGAAACAGTGAATATGTAACTGTATGCCAGCGAGCACACTTTTGCCGTGTGTCCGCCAGTAAGGACAAGACCTTAAAAAACCCTAAAATGAACTCAGAAACAAATAAAAAACCTCTCAGGTTCCTACAGACAATAATCTTCCTTATCCAGTCATGATTAAGGTCTGTCCCATAAAACATCTCTGCGGGAATATATTATTGAAGACAGTTTCATAAACTGCATGCCCTGAGGGCTGAATTTGGATTACAGGGAAAAGTCAAATTGACTGTCTCCTAACTTTCTGTTAGTTTGCCTCATAGTCTTAGCAGTAGTATTTTAGTGGGGTTTTTGCAGATTGCTAAGAGGACATTTTAGCCTGAAATGATACTAGACCCTACATGATTTGTCAGTGTGGCTTGTGAGCTGGAGAGCACTGAGCCACGGGGCCAACATGCAGGTAGTACTGCAATATTGCCCTTATTGATATGCATATGGCACCAAGATATTAGGCACCGATACGTGGTCAGTGTCCTCTGCACAGGCATTTTGTCTGCTCAGTGTCACCTGGGGTCACTGAGCCACTGCCCCTGCCACTTGTGTCCCTGGAGCATGGTTGGTACATGGCACTATCCATGGGGTGGGAGGATGCCATGCTGGTACCTCAGCACAGAGCCATGGCAGGCAGACAGGAGCCTTGTCCTCATGAGAGCAGGGGTCAGAGAACAGGACTGCTGGGAGTGGAATGAAAAAGGGGGATTGCATTCCCTTAGGGCCACTTTCTGTTGCAGTTTTTGGTCACAGTTTATGATCCCCCACCATGAGCACATCACAGGAATTGCAGCCTGTCAGAGTCCCACTTGTCTAAAAATTGAATTATAGTTGTGGTGCAAGCATCAGGGGCCATTGCAGGTGATAGGATGCTTTCCACTGCAGCTTTGTCTTGTCCTCTCTCTTCATCAGTGCATTGTTTCAGTCCCATTCCCCATTTGAGGCTTGTAATTTACTTCATCTCTCTTGCCAGGCCAGGACTGGCTTTCCTTTTAGGGATCAGCATTTGGAGGAAATATATTTGGGGAATACATAAGCAAAGTGCCCTCTTCCAACATTTTCCCAGAACTGCTGGCAGTCACCATCACAGGGCAAGAGGTTTGGGGTACAGACTTGAGCTGTGCCATGGAGTTCCCTTGACGGGAGAGAGTACTGCACAGTCTGATCTGCCCAAGGACTGCAAATGGAAGAAGCACAGCAAAACATTTAGATTGCTACCATCTGAAATGAAACAAATCTTCCTATCCTATGGTGAACTGCAATCCTTCGGAGGTTTTTAACTTGGCTAAATTCATGTGATTTCTAATGAGCATGACAAAGTCATACATAAAATACAAAATACACCTAGTATTCCTTGCTAAGTTGGAAGTACTTTGACAAGCAATATTATTCAAGGTCTTGGCCATTTCAATATGCAGAAGAACTTCAGTCTTGGAAATTGCCTGTAAAGTTCTCAGAACATTAGTTTCATTTCAGCCTGAAATGGCCATGTAGCCCAGGCAGTTCCTGTCCCTGCTGTCGGTGGAATCATGTGCAACTGAACATGACTGTCTGGCAACTAAGGCCATAACACGGTCCTGCTGTAGCTAGCGCACTTCCACAAGGGAAACTCAATGTGGAGAATGGTGTTTCTGTGTAAATGGAGAATCAAAACTTTCTGCTGAGGTCATGGAGAATTTTTTTTTTTTCCAATCTGCTTAATTTGCAAATTCCAGAAATCTGGAAGAATTAATTCAAGCTGTAGGCAGGCATATATCCCTCTCCAGTGCTCAGGTGCAGAGCTAACTAAATGTGGAGGTTTGAGGGTTTTGTTAATAAAAAGACCAGCATTGCTAATACAGGCCCCCTGCTATTGGAACATCAGAGCGTTGGACTAACAAATTACCACACAAGAAATCTGCAACTGCAGAAAATCTCAGGTGTCATGATTGTAACAATTGTTTACATTTTTCTACAACAAAAAGACTGTTTAATCATGTTGAATTACAACCTCGTGTTCAGATAGCAGGCTCTCACATTATTGTCTTTGTGAAGATGAGTTGTCACTTCTCTGATCTAGGTTACTCTCACAACAAAGAGGCAGTAAATGTTTCTGTTTGAATTAGAAGAAATAGAAGAATTTCATTTGGTGCTAGGCTGTGCAACAGTTTCCCTGAAGTTGAGCCTTTACTAATTGGTGCTGAAATGAAAATTAATCTGTGTGAGGGAAGGGAATTCACAGCTGAATTCTAATTATTGCAGAGAATGTAAGCAAAACTGTGCTTGAGCTGTGTGAAAGCACGACTTAGAAGTGAAATGCTCAGCTCAGGCTTGTTAACTGGAACTGATGTCCTGAAACAGCAGCTAGTAGCTGGGTCACAGTTGTGCATTTTGGAGCCAGCCATGCTGGTGGAGAATGGCACTGCTCCTCCATCTCACTGCCAGTCCAGGAGAGGCAACTGCTCCCATAGGTCTGCCTGGGAGAAGTTCGATACATGCTAATGGGGCTTATGGGGCTGGGGGCACTCATGCAACCCCTTCCCGCTGGCATGGTTGTGGAGGCAATCACATCCAGCCTATGCGTGATCCCAAGCACCTCAGGCTGATGCCATCCCAGGTTAGGTTCAGAAGAGAACATCTGCCTGCAGCCTTCAATCACCAAAAGCAGTAGGTGTCCTTCTGGCAGAGGTTTTATGGCCTCTGCGTAGCACAGTGCTCTCTGGAAAGCATTTCATGTTCCTCTTTCCCTCTCCCTAACTGAACTGCATAGGCTTTCTTCCCATATGGGTACTTAGTCAGTAGGAAAAGATACCTCACCAATGTAATGAAAGTGTTTATTTTTTACATATTCTTTGTGAAGAGTAAATTCATCCTCTGACATGCTACATCTCTACTAAGCTCCTGTTCAGATAACATTAGAGCTGGTTCAAAAACATGAAGCAAAATATCTAGAGTTTTGGAAAAGGACACTTTTTCCTCTTGATATTTCTGTTCTTTAAAGAAAAATTAATGGGTTTTCTTTTGTGGGGTTTTTTTTGGTTTTTTTTTAGTCTTCTTTCCTCACTCTTACTTCCTCTTACCCTTTACTTCTTTTTTATTTCCAGTTTGTCTTTTTAAAAACAGAAGGCCACTAAAACAGAAACAGTAGATCAGGCTGTGCCTATATTTCTTCGCCTTCAAATTTTCACTGGAATAGCAAAAAAAACCTCTCTAGTGAGTAATGGCTTTAGAGTACCTTTTGAGGTTGTTCGTAACCAGAAGTAAGTGGCAATGAAATTCTGTAGCAGCAGCACGTAGGCTTGTACCCTTCTGGTTTGCATAGAGGTCATGGGGAAATATGGTGCCAAACTTGTACCACCTGTGCAATGTAGAGTTACTGTTATCAGCAACTTCAGGTGTTACCACAAAGAGCAAAACCAACCACAACTAGAAGTATACAGAGCAAGAAAAGACCATGCCTTTTGCAATCTTTTCTGAAAGGCTTGTAAGGTTTGCTTTATATTAGCAAATGGTGATAAATGCTGATTTTTACAAAAATGCTTTTGAAAGGACTTACAAAAGCTTGAAAATCTGATGACAAAAATACAAGGTCTCATTTCCACTCTTGTTATGCTCTGGAACTGTGGCAATGTCTTTGCCCTGCATATTTAGAGGGACTTAGGCAGAAGAAAACAAGAAAGGCTGAACTTCACAAAAGCTGTTCTTGGCAATTATCTTTGGCAATGCTAAAGTCTATTAACTGTTGGGGTTTTTTTTCAATAAAAAGTAGAAATTAAATCCTACTGTGCCCACTGGAGACTTTTTCCAAAGGAAGAGTTACTCATGATCTATTCTTTCATGATTGTGCTGGTTTCTCCAAATAACAACATCGCCGTGTGTTTTTCTCAAAGTGAGTAATTTGCATAGCATGCTTTTGGGAGTTTCTGCTGCTGCCAAAGCTAATTTAATACTCATTAAAGTACTGAGCAAGTCTAATCCAAAGCCTTATGGGCCTTCAATGCAGGCCTGTAAAATGTGCAGATTTGCACTTGCTGGGCAGCTCCAGGGAAGGCATGCTGTGGGAAGAGTGGGTTGGTGTGCATCCTGCTACATCCAGCACAGAGCTGCTACTGCATAAGGGGCAGCTGGGAGAAGATTCCCATCACCATGGGCAGGGACATCTATCCTCTGATAGCAATCCTAACTTCCAGAGCCAGAAATGGAACTAAGGGCCAACTCTGATGACTATTCCATCCCATAAGGCTGCCCAAGCCATGCAACTGTTCCTGGACTTCCATGAAGGATAGCTGGTGTGGGCTGGTGTTATGCCATGGCTGCCCTTTGCCTTGTGCCCCCAGAGGGGCTGGGCTTCTCACCTGTATCACCCACCAGTCCTGATTTTCAGGAGTGGGGCCCAGTGCCTGCTCGCCTCCTGACATTTCCATCTTGTGAGGAGTCTCTGCAACAGGTGAAATCATGGTGTTGTCACCACTTTACATGGAGCCAAGGATTTACCCAGCTGCTTGTAGGTGCTGAGCAACCCAGCTGTCTGCACTTGCACCAGGGATCAGGCGATCCTCAGTGAGCACAAAGCCAAAGGTGGCACATGCATGGTGTGAGCAAAGCTGCACACCTGGGCAATGCCAGCTGTGGCTTCTCCTGCCAGCATGGAGCCACTCGGGATGAGTGCTGCCTACCCCAGTGACCTCCCTGCTGGCAGCTGCGATGCCGATCCCTCTATTAGCTCGTGTCTGCGCCCCACGCCTGGAATAGAGTGAATTAGGACATGGCAGCCCTATAAACACCTGTGCAGCTGTGCAGTGGCGAGAGGAGCCTGGTGGCTGCTCCAGCTCCTCAGCCGTGGTGGGCTCACTCCCGACAGGGCACATACCTCGGCCTGCACCGCACCTGCGGCTTCAGGGTTGTCTTCTCACAACTCATGGCTCTTTTCCGTGCTGAGAAGCTGGGGGTGGCCGCAGGATCTGTCGGCGGGGCAGGACGGTGTGTCCGGCGCGCAGCCCCGTCGGGGCCAGGGGTGGCCGCTAGATGGCAATGCTGCCCCGGCGAGGAAGCCGCTTAAGCACAGGAGCTTCTTCCATCACTTTAACGCTGTTTTCTGGGGCACAACAGCCGCGAGTACTTTACTATTTATTTATTTATTTAATCGCTTCTTTATTTATTGCCATGGTATTGTGAAGCATAGATAAATTGTTCTCTGCTAGTCGCAGAAACAGCAACAATTTAGGGCCCTTTCTAGCCAGCTAGGCTCTTTTAAGTCCCTTCCAACACAAGCCATTCTATGAGTCCATGTAAGTATTAATTCCGAGACTCTTCCCAGCCAGTTTGGTGGAGAAGCAGAGATAAAATGTCCAGCGATACAGTCTAAATGCCACAGGTCTATCTCTCATGTTGTAAACTGAGACACTGACATTTAATCCAAGGGAATTATAGCAGAGATTTATTACAACAGAGATTAGGGCTGGACAATTCTAAATGTGACTATAAGATTCAGGAAATCCCTAATTTTCTGTTGGAAATGAGGGAACAAGTCTCTTTAAGCCATCGCCTCTGTGAAATGATGGCTGGTTGTCTGAGGCAGCGCTGCTTCTGCTGCTTGGTGAGATGTTCAGAGCTAACATGTGAGAGTGATTCATCTCTGCGCTTCTTGGTTGAGATAACAGCATCACAAACCTAGCTGGTAAGGTTAACCTGTACACTACATAAGGACAACAGATGGAAGTTCTGGTTTAGAGCCACTGCAAAAAATAAAAACATGTTCCAAAGGGAAAAGGAGCTTGTATTTCTGTGTTTGAACCTTTGATCTTCACTCACATCTGAAGGGAAGAGTAGACCTTTTGCTAAAGACACATGGTTTTGCATCTGTGAAAACACAGCTGTATAGAGCAAAACAAAACTGGTGCAAAACACAATGGGTTTGCTGTGTCAGTTTAGCTGGTGGCGTTAAAATGCTTTAGAAATGGTGGGATTTTTTTTAAGAACCTTTCAGAAAGTATCTGTCTTTACACAATTGTTTGTTGAGATTTTACTCTGTGGATTTCAAAGTTCATCAGTGATCAAGAGACAGCTGCTACCTAAATATTTAAAGCGAACTCATGGGAAAGTCTGGCGATCCCTCAACAATCCTGTTTTAGCAGTTTTCTAAAAAAAACATAAATGAAAGCATCAGAATCTACAGGAAAATCCATGCTGGCAAAATCACACTGATTCAGAAAAAAAAAATTCCTTGTATCATTAATGCTGACATTCTTAACGACATATGTGCAATATACAGGTATTTTATGCTAACATACTACTTTACCAGAGTTGCCCCAAAGCACCCCCTCACAAAGTGAAGGCACTCCTGATGTCCTCAGTCACACTGTTTTGCATTTGAGCGTAGTGGCAAAGCTATTCCCCGATGCCTGCCTGTTGTCTCCTGCTTCCCCACATTTGCAGTGACACATTGCTCTCCCAGCAGTGTCCCCTGCAGCCACCCTGCCTCACTGCATAGCCCAGCACTACCTTTCGTCCCCCCCACACCTATCTGTGTCCCCCCCACCCAGCACTGCCACATGCTTACTTGTGTCAGGAGGCTGGCAGTGTCACTCATTTTCTGCCTTAAATCCCTACTCACTCCAGTTGGTTTATAATGAAAGACAAAGAGCAGAGCTAGAAAAGAGGAAGGCTAAGTATGAAAATGCAAAATTATTTTTTTTAATGGAAAGGAATGTTCTGTTATTTCTTAGCCAACAGATTCCTTTTTGGACAGGGAGGAAATCTGGCTTTGTTTTTTTTTAATTCTGGACATCAACACAACAGTGCTTTACTCTTAAAATTTATCAGTCCTTAAGCCTTACAATAAATTTTCCTGTGTATTTGGGCTTCTAAACATGCAGCTGGCACTTAATGGGATTTTCAAAAGAGCATAAGCAGGTTAGACATCCTCCCATCCACTGAAATCGGTGGGATTTAGGTAACTATCTTTCTCAGTTGCTTTTGAAAATCCTGCCAGGTGCCTGTTTGCATCTTCAGTTGCTCTGGAAAATGTGGTCCCCATCTATCCCCGTGACCCTCCACTCCCATCAGTATTTGTCTCCTGTCTCTGTCTCCCACACTCTGGTCTGTATAGATGCCAGAGTCTCCTCCTTTGTAGTTCCTAACCCCAGGGACATCCCTCTTCTTTCTCTCTACCAAACTGGCTCTTCAGCTGGTTAAAGGCTCATGCCCAGATTCTTCAAATTAGTTTTCCTCTCATCCTAATAATTTTTAATTCTTTCTTGGTGTTGTTTTGACTGTGCAAAGCATTTGGGATTAAAAGACTTGGTGCAAATGGGCATGAATGTGAAGGAGCTCCCTGTTATGCCTTTCTATTAGGTTTTGTGTGTCTCTAGGCTGAATGCAAGATGGGGAATTAATTTCCCCATCAGCTTGTCTCTCCCCTTCCCTTGGAACAGTAAAGTGGTCAATGGGTTGTATATTTAAAGATGAGAAAATTGGTATTTTAATTTCTCTCTCGACCACAGTGACTCCCTGAGTCTCCTTGTACAAGCAGTTCCCCATCTGTAAAATGGATCCCTTGGTCCCTGTTTGCACAGATATGGAGCACGGGTAATTAATTAATGTTTGTGCAGCCCTTTGAAAATCCTCAGACAGAAGGTGCTGGAAGATGCTGTGGGTTGGCCTGGGGCTGAAGAGGCTCACCCTGGAGCCCTGCTGCAGTCAGCCCCACAGGGCGAGGACAGGAGCTGGGGATGCAGAGAGAGCTGCTGGCCAATTCCTTCGCCGGAGATATTTTCCATTTTCTTCAGGGGAAAACAAATTGGAAAGGGAGTTATTGGTGCGCACGCCTCCCTCGCTGCATGTTGCCTTCTCCTTTCCCAGGAATAACAACAGCTTCATTAGCAAGCTGACAAAAAAAAAAAAAAAAAGGAGAGAGAGAGAGAAAGAGAGTATTGAAATATTAATAATAATAATAATAGTCCGGGTAACGGAGAGACACAACAACTCTCGTCTTTGCCTCATGCAGAAAGTTTCCTCTTTGAAGTGGTTGCTTCCCTCCTCACCCCGCCAGGAGGGAAGGGGGAACAATTGTGGAAATCTAAAGCCAGCCAGGAATGCTGAGCTGATGGCTTTCCTGCCTGCCCCCTGCCCGCACCCCTGCACACATTCCTCTCTGCCCCTGCCCGTATCCTGCCCGAATCCCAGCCTGCCCCATCCACATTTCTGCCCGCCCCTTCTCTACCCCCTCCAAACGCACTGCCTGCCGCAGCCCACACTCCTGCTTGCCCCCATCTACACCCCTGCCTCCCACTGCCCGCATTCCTGCCCGCATCCCTGCTTGCGTCCTTGCCTGCATCCCGGACGGGCGGCCCGGGGGCTGCACTTCCCGGCGCGGCCCGTGGGTGTCGCTCCAGCCCCTGCTTTCCCCGTGCCTGCCCGCCGGACGCACGGAGATGGGGTGGGGGGCATCCCAAGGCGAGGGGTGACGACCCCCGCCCCACGTAGTGTCCGAAAAACAGGCATTTCCATATAGACGCATCAGGGTTTTGAAAGGTCGGGTGGTTTGCTTCTGGTTTTGGGGGGGATTGATTTGGGGTTTTTGTTGTTGTTGTGGGTTTTTGGAGGTTTTGTGGGGTTTTTGATTTGTTTTGGTTTTTTACCGAGGCGGTTGTCGAGTTTTTTCCCCGCGTGGAGGGGATTCCCCCCTCCTTTTCCTGAGCGTGGCGGGCGCCCTCCGACTTGGCTGCCAAACCGGCTGCTCGTGAAGGGCACGATTCCTGCCTTGCTTCTTTCTTTAGCAGCTATAGAAATGCCACCGGTAACAGCGAAAAAACCAGATTTTTTCCCTTTCGAAGTGCAGGTGTGCAGGTGTCTGTCTGCCATCGGCAGCGAGGACAAGAAATACTTACATTTGGCTGAAGGTTGTCAATGCACATGAGCGAGAACTCTCTGTCTTGACTTTGACCAGTCAGTGAGATAAATGGATATTTGTTCTTTACAAAATATACACTTGGACCCTTTTTATCCCATAAAGTTTTTTTCATATCTTATGGGCACAGTTTCTTCCCAATGCAGGATTATGTCCTAAAGAATTATGATTTCTCCTTTTCCTTATGAAAAAACCCAAACTAAAAAGGAAAAAACAGAAACCAAAAGAAAACAGAAAGAAAACCCTCCCAAAGATAAATACTTTTAAACATCTTCCACTGTTCTGGGCTATCCACATTTTGCAATGTATTCCCAGTAATTTGCAACTTTTGAAAGCTGGGCATTGTTTCTCTCAACTTATTGAAATGCACAGATATGTTAAATAGAAGAGGGGGGAAAAATCCCAACCCAAATGACTTCTGTTTGGCTGCATATGCAAAGAGAGGGCAGCTTGACTCTTCCTTCGGCGTTTGTTAGTCACATCCTCTTGGCCATTGTTTTGCTGTTTGTGCTGTGAATCCAATTTATTTAATGGTAAAGAGCCAAGGGTTGGTTGGGGTTTTTCCTTATTCTACTCATTCTGAGCTGATCTGAGAAAGAAAATAAAAAATCACCAAACCTCAAAAAACAACAGAAAATATTAGCCGTGCCAAAGGGCAGCTCCCAAAGAAAGCTCCAGTCATCTTGAGGGAGGGATGAGGATCTCCCAAGTGACCCAATACAAAATACACAGCACTATTACACTTTCTTAGTAATTTTTGGTTGTATATTTAATTTTTGAAGTTCTTAAAACACATCCCCTGGATAGGTAGTGAAAACTTGGCTGTTATTTCAGATACTTCGTATACAGTACTTCTTCTCTCCTTCTTGTAGCCTTAGGAGGTGGTCCCCTGGCTGCTGTAGGTTGCCTGTTTCTTGAAAATCCAAGTACCCCAGAAAAACTGTTTATAGCAACAGGCCTGTTTCCAAAGTCAAGGGGGGAAGGAGGGGGCATCGTTTTCAAATTACCTTTTTTGTTTTTTCTTTTTTTAGGGAAACAGAAAAAAATAAGTTCCTTGTGAGAAAGGTGTGAGCTGCCTAAATGGAGAAACTGTCCCACTTTGAAAGCTTCCAAGTCCCAAAATTATTTTATTAAGAAGGACATCGAGGACCAAATTTCTGATGTTGTTATGGCAACAGAAATAGTCGGGTGGCAATGTGGGTATCCAGAACATCAAGATTGTAAGAAACCGGCAAAATAAGCACAGTGTTGTATTTGGAAAAACAAATTGAATGGTGGTGGCCAAATCTTACACTTCTTTCATTCAGTGTAATATCCCCATTTTCATCTGTCCAGCCATGCCGACAGAGCCTTAACGAAGGTGCCAGCAAGTCATTACAGTATTTATTGCCCTGAAATGCGACCTGAGGTTTCAGTTTGTTATTTTTGCCGTTGACATACTAGAAGGAGGATCTTTCCTTATGGTTTATATTTACTCCTTCTTCAGTGCCTCCGACTTTTTTCCCCCTGCCTTTCTGTAGCGACACGTGCTCCAATCCCTTTTTGTCCCTATGCTCTCTACCTCGCCTGCCACAGGACCGTCGGCAATCCCCCTGTAAAAACAGCCAGACGTACTCCTCTTAAACCTCCGTGATATTAAAATTTCACCACCGCTTTCATTTCGTTCTAGCTGAGGGAGCCCTGAAACCGCAGCCCTGTATCCCCCAGTTTAGAAACAGCCAAAGTATTTGGGAAGCTCGCGGGTCTCTACTGTAACACGCTTCAGGGACCTTTTGTATAGCAGCCGATGAGATGAATTTGCCAAGTTTCAAATTTCAGGGGCAGGCAAGACATTTGTAAGTCGGTGGTTTTGTTATTCTGGAAAAGTTCTTTGATTTTCAGGTTTTGGTTTTTTTTTTTCCCTTTACCTTACTTTTAATAAAAAGGAGATGGAGTGTGACATTAAGCAATTTTACAGCATTAGCAGCTTTGGGGTGTAAACAAAGACAAACGAATCCTGCTTACTTTCAGTCTCAGAAGTTTGCTGTCAGTCCGTCCTAAACTGGGGACTCGATCCTACGGGACGTTATTCAAGCAAAACACGGCTTGAAGTCTCGGAGAGTTGTGTCTGAGTAAGTACTTTGGAATCAGCCCCTTTTGCCTGCTGGCAGAGAGAAGCGCTGATTATCTCCTTTTAAAGTTCTTTTCTGCCGTTGCAGACTTCATCCCAAAGCTTTTGATTTGCTTTGAGATTGCCTTGCTAAGGTTGCGTTCTTGAAGCAAAAACTGAAGAGCAAATGAGAAATCAGTATTTTTTGAGTAAGACTGGAGTTTTTTCTTTGTTAGATTTGTCCTTTTTTACTTTAAAAAAATCTCCCCCTCCAAATAAAACGAACCAAAAAACCCTTCCATCGAAGCATCTGATTTTAATTTGACATGATTTTTGTTTCAAGGTTCCTGAAAAAAATGAAACATATTCCCCTCAATGATTTGAGCTTCAATTTTCAGCATTTTACAATATAAGATTACTTGACATTATTTAATTGGACATGAGGGTGTAATGCAGGAATTTCCGTTATGTGATGGATTAATTGTTTTCCTAATACTTTAAAGGCTGAGATCCAAACATTTTTCCATTCTATTGCAAAATTAACTGCAATAAATCTGTCAGACCCAATTATTCATTTAAAACATTCCACACTGATTAAATCTGCACATTTGCCTGCGTGCAAGTGCGAGTGAAGGAGAGGAGGTGTGCGCAGAGGGGGAAGTCCAGGTTTATTCCCTCTCCTTCTCGAAACGTCAATGGTGTTAGAAACGAGTCCTTTAAATTTAACCTGGAAAATGTGAATAGCTAAATAGTCTAATGAGAGGATGAAGAATATGTGGCCACACATCCCTGAGCCTCCCTGCCATCCCTCCTCTTCGCTGTGAGGTCCGGACAGGCAGAAGCGTCACGTTTGGATGTTTGATGCTGTTTGAAAAGATCGTATTTTACTTCTAGTTGGGGGTGGGGTTCCTGATTTTTTTGTTTTGTTTTGTTTTTTTCCTTTAGTTTGTTGATGTTTTCAAAGTCTCTAAACAAAGTCAGATGCGTTAACAGTCTTATTAACAATGTTAAAATGGAATTAACAGCTTGTGGATACCTCTGGAGTACAATAGCATGTCAGCCTACCCTGCCCCCTTATAAATCGCGTCCCGCTGTCTTCCTTTTGTTTCGTGCCCAATCAGCAAACTAAAGTTTTGTTGAGACAGAAGGGCAGTTCAAGTGTTCCTGCTCCGGCGGAGGGAGGAGCGGCGCTGGGGTTTCTCCTCGGCCCCGGCGAGGCCCCCGTGTGAGCGGGCGAGTGAGCAGGGACATGGAGCAACCCCCAAACCTGCAGGCAGGGCTTTGCTGACCCGCCTGCCTCCCTGACCTCTGCCGTCCTGTTTTGTCAGTTTAAAAGGCTTTGCCGAGGTTGTAGTTTACTTTTATGGGCCTTTCAGCGCGGCTACAAAAGCTTTTGTTTATTTTACATGTAGCGCCGTTCAGATTTCTATTAATCTTCATATAACTTCGGTGGCTTTGCCGCTTCTGTAATGGTTTCGTTGCCGAAACGGTGCCGTGCCTCGTCTGAGGCAGCCCACATCGGCTGTGTAATTACAGCGAGTTTGGGGAAATTTCAGAAATAATTTGCCTCTGAGAGTGGAAATTAGCACCAACACATGCTGTTGTTTAACTCGATTTCACCGTAATTTGGATTCAGCGCTAAGGAAAGACTTCTATTTTTTTCCTTTTACTCCTGTAAGTTTTACTTCTTGCAGTCGAGCTCCTCAGAAACGTCGCCCAGCCGATTTCAGCCCTCAATGCAAAGCGAACATTTAACGAGATCTAATTTTTTTCATGTGCCTAGAATCACCTCGGGTTCATTTGCATAGAAAATATATGTAAAAAAAGAGGCATTCCCCATAAGGAAAACTCCTTATGTTTTCCTTTATGGCAGTTTTGTTTTCACTCCTTTCATCCAAGAATTTCAAAGTATTTACAATTCCTCCTCGAAGTGCAGAGCACTACCAGGCGGACCTGCGTTTCAAGCCTTTTTATCGGTCAAAAAACTGCAAGGCGCAGACTGCAAAACATTTTCAAGCCCAAAGTAGAAAATGCCATCCCTTTTGGGGGGTGGGACTCAGGCCCCGTGTGCTCCCGGCCATCTCCACAGGCTGCCCCGGCGCTGCCCACCCCACCCCGCTGCGGTCCCTGGCCCCGCCGCTGCCCGCTGCACAGGGGAGGTGCCGGCTGAAGATGCAGCTGCCCGCTGTGGCGCCCAGGCAGTCTCCGTGCCCAAAGCCTGCTATCTGGAGCAGTGGGTTTGTCTCTGGCAGCCCCTTGTGGTGTGCCCTCTCTGAAATGATTTGGCGAAGCTGCGCTACGCTCTTCTCCAGCTTTCCCCGGGGTTCCCAATGCTGGCTCCTGCCGAGTCCCCATGTGTGTTCCACACAGCCCAAGGTGCTTTGCTTTTGCTTTCTGTGGGGGTAGCAGAGGGATGCTTGTTGTCCAGTGTCAGAGCTGCAGCTGGACTGCCTGGCCCTTCTTCCCTCCGTCCCCTCCGGTGTGTGTTCACCTCTCAAACCCCAGCCTAAATCCCTGCTGTCCTCCCTCCCCTTCAGTTTACACAGCTGTTCTGTAAATGGAGGAGATGATACCAAATGCAATGCAAATGGATCAGTAGCCCATGGGCTGTATGACTCCACTCCGGTTGGCATCAAACGTGGCTTGCCCTCACCACCACAGCACAATATGAAAATGTTTACCCTTTCTATGGATTGTGTCCCTGGGAAGGTGTGTAGTGATGAGGATTAAACTGAGTTCATTTTTTTCTTACTTAACTGATACAAAAACTCTCTCACAGGGAAACTTATACCAGTTTTGCACATATGAAACCCAGTATATAGTCTTAATAATGAAAGAACCAGGGTGATAAAGACTAAATTGTAGAGGAATAAAATGTATATTATTTTTATCTTACTTTACCATATTGTAAAAATATTGTATTTAATAGGCCATCCAATCATGTGAGAATATATTAAGTATAATATTTTCTTCTAGTTCATTTGAAGTGCTTTGTTCTTATTTCTATACTCCAAGGGGTTTACATCACTTCAAAATTGTACAGATAAAAAGATATATTTTCATCTTATTTCAAAGAGGATGAAACTGATAAAACAAAGAAAAATTTGTAAGCATGTGTTGGTTTATTTATAGACAAAAAATAAATGCCCATTTTTGGGGAGTGTATTCATTTTTCTGCCACATCTACTGAGACAACCAAAAAATTTTTTGTCTGACTACTAGGAAATTGATAAATAGTGTTTATTGAGACAATATTTGTTGTTGATTGAAATTGTGCATTACAACAATTATTATACTACTTTACATGTGTTGTCATGTCTTCCAAAATCAGGACATCTCAAAGTGTCTCAGATAAGCAGTCCTCACGGGAAGGGTGCATAGGAATGTCAAGGTGAGCTCTGCCAGTCACCCTCAGCACCCTGGTGCTGCCGTCCACATCACCTGGGGCATAGCCTGCCCATCAATCACCGTGCTTCTGTTATTAGGGCTGTAAATCTCATTTATTTCAGTAGCACATCAACAGCAATGGAGGAGTGCGGAGTAGCAGGGCAGTCCTTGCCAGCTTGCCTTTACAGGGCCCCAGAGCCCAACCATTGGAAGTGCTGAGACCATCCCATGGAGCAGCTTTGATGGAGTGGTGGCTGCTGCGTGCCACTTCCCAGCATCAGGCCCTGATGTCGTTTGGTTGTACAGAAGCTTGCTCTTGTGTGTTATTTTTCCAGATTCCTTCATTTCTGTGGTTATGCAGAGATCATCTTTCTGCTAGACATCTCCTGAGAAAAGACTTAAGAATAATCACATTTTCCCCTTTTTATGTCTATTCTTTATAATTTGTAGCAAGTTTCTATAGAAGATTTTGTGGGAAATGTGCAGCGGTTTTGTGTATGGAGCTGTATGAAAACTCATCATATGTATCATCATCTTGGTGTGCTCTCAGTGACGCCCGCAGGAGTTTGCATGAGTTTTCTGAAAAGAGAGCCCCACAAACTACAAAACAAATTTTCAAAAAAGGAAATAATAAACAAATGTAGTGCCACTGATTTAAAAGCAGTTTTAAGTGACAGAATATATTACCTATTTGCTTACCCACTTGGTTCCAAATAATTCTCATACAAAAATGTACAGCGGAAACTGAAGCATGAGAGCAGGGCCAAAGAAGTATTACATTATTAATGAACAATGTATCCACATATTCCATCTTGCAAATGCAAAGAGATCTATTGAAGGTAAAACCAAGTTACTGAAAAAAAATCTTTTCAGAATTAAGCCCTCATACGAATGTCTCTATTTGAAAGAAACTATAATACTGTACAGTATGACGCTATCTTTTATTTAAGTGGAAAACTACTAAATAGTACTTTTTGGACATATTTCCTGCTGATACATCTGAGGAGTTTCTTCCAGCTCTTGGAGGTAGGCAGGACAGGAAGTTTTAGTGTAAAGTGGCTGTGCAAGAGAGGTGGTGGCCACTTGTTAGCTGGAGAAGAGGATGAGGCAGAGTCAAATCCCTTGGAGAAGCCCCTTCCCCAAGACCTCAGAAAAGTCCCACAGATGTCCACAGCAATCTGTTCTTTGCCCTTTTCTGCAGGAAAAGTGAGCACATGGCTCTGTGGCAGGAGGACAGAGTATGGCTTCAATGGGTGCCGTTTTTTGGAGTTTCTCTTCCTTGCGGTGAGCTAGGTACAGGCTGTGCCAGTGTGTTAGGGTATGTGCCATGGGCAGAAGCTGCCAAGGATGGAAAGTCACATCTCTCTTACAAGGCAAAAAGAGGCTCCCTGACACAGAAAGCCCTGTCCTGAGGGCTGGGGCACAAAGATGTTTGAGAACTAGTTGCTGTCCTGGTACTCATTTGGATGGAGGGAAGCACTTATACCAGACTCATGGAGTTCACTTCTATGCTTAAACCCCACCTGGATAAGCTTTTCTGAAGCAAATAGTTGTGTTAATATTCTGTGTTCATCTGTCTTGGATGATTTATTTATTTTTTTTACCTTTCCCGTGCCAGGCAAGTTTTACTGAAGATATCCTGCAGGTTAACTAGTTGCAGGTTCAGTTGTGTGGCTTCTGCCCTTGCAGTGAGGTGGCCAGAGAGAGATGTGTTGGGAACTGAGGAGGTTGCACTTCATCCACCCACAGAGCTGCCGTGGCGCTGGTGCAGGTGAACAGCGGCTTGGAGAAGGAGCTAAGTGAACTTGTGGGTGCTAGAAAGGGGCTTTGGCTTCCCCAAATCCATGGAAGAGTCAGTCATATACACTGATTCTTTGGTAGCACCATATTTTTATGAAAACATACTCATAGTAGGAAATGCTGTCTCAAAATGTGTGATATATATAGGTATACCTATACAGACATTTTTCCATAGAGGTACAATACATTAATAATTTTTGTAAAAGGCACTAGATGCACTTTGAAGATGTTATACCTTTAATTTTCTATTATTTCCTATTGCAAGATGATTTTTAAATTGGGAAACTTGGGAAAACCTTGTAAATGAGGCTGCTAGTTTATTTATTTATTTGTTTCATTTCAGCTGAGACAGATGGGATTCTCGGATCATGCACTGTTAAGCCTTCCTTTGGAATTCGCGCCACTGTGGCCACAGAGCCCAGATGGTGCTTAAATCTGTCATTTTTTAACAACCCGACTTTCTTAATTTTATATCCAAACACATTGAGCATTCGAAGTGATTAATTACTGTCCAGATATGTCTATGCTGAAGCAATTTACTCATGTGTGCCAAAGATCATTTCGTTTTGGAGTAGGTAGTTTGATGAGGGCTGAGTGGGTGGCGAGAGACTCACCAGCAGATACTTTATGCTGGAGGTAGCAGCACGGTACTCCTTGTATCACCCTCACACAGCAGCGCCTTAGCAAAAAGTTTCAACGAGTAAACCAGAATTTTAGTGCATGTGGACATTTTGCAGCTTCTCTGGGGAGTTTTCACTATTGCATATAAGCTTCAGTCTCACCAGATCTTCCATTTCGCATCAAAAGGGAATTTTTTTAGACATGACAAATACCAACATTATATTTTCAGGATTTTATGTCCAGACAGTAGTGACATGGCCAATATTATAATAGCCAGGTATTTTAGTAAGAGAAAGCTGAAGGATTTTTGTCAAGAAGCAGATCTTGCTCCAGAGGTTTTGAGAATTAAGTGATGAGATTACTGTAATTCTTCAGAATCAGATGTTTCTCTGGTGGCTTCTCCTCAGTTCTGGGGGCTTTCTAAGTGGTCATTTTTCTGGAGGACTTTAAATATTATTTGCAAACCCAACGCTTGCAATAATTTTCATGCTTGCAGAGACTACCATCAATTCCTCAATTTTGGAAACGAGGAAAGAGCTGATGCTGCACGGTTCATGCATCTCTAACTCTAGCTTTGCAGCAGACATCAATATAGCCCATCAAAATTCTTGAAGTGCTGCTGCTGTTCCTTTGACTGAGCACCATTAGACAACAACTCAAAGGTTACTTTTTAATGTTACTGCATATTGTTTATTTGCTTACTTGGATTTGGTGCAGGTGGAAGTGTGGCTTTCAAAAAACCCAGAGGTCCAGAGAAGCGCAACAAGGCTGGTGAAGGGACTCGAGCACAGGTCCTATGAGGAGCGGCTGAGGGAGCTGAGGTTGTTTAGTCTGGAGAAGAGGAGGCTCAGGGGTGACCTCATCACTCTCTACAACTACCTGAAAGGAGGTTGTAGCCGGGTGGGTGTTGGTCTCTTCTCCCAGGCAATCAGCTGTAGGACAAGAGGGCACAGGCTTAAGCTGGGCCAGGGGAGGTTCAGGTTAGATATTAGGAAGGTTTTTCTTATAGAGAGAGTAATCAGGCATTGGAATGGCCTGCCCAGAGAGGTGGTGGATTCACTGTGCCTGGAGGTTTTTAAGATGAGACTGGATGTGGCACTTAGTGCCATGATCTAGTAATCATAGTGGTGTTGGATCAAGGGTTGGACTAGATGATCTTGGATGTCTCTTCCAACCCAGCTGATCCTATAAATTCTATGATTCTATGATCTTGGGATAGATATTTGCCTTTTTAAATTTCATCAGAATTCAATTACCATTAGTAATTACTAACTGGTGGTCACTGTTGCAAAATTGATGATAATAATAAAAAGCTAATGTACAGAATTAAAAAACCCCTTCTTTTGAGGAGGGAAGTGCCTCAGCACCAAAGCCAAGTGCTGCATCCCAGCATTGCTTCTGGAGCAGTGAACATTACCTCTTTTGCATCCAGATTTTCCTCCCATCTTCTAACAGTCTAGGAGGTCTTACAGTAATTATGTGAAGTTGAAGCAGTGCTTTGATGTTTGTTTGTGGTTTATGATTTAATAAGGCAGTAGAAGGCTGAGCGGGCTCTGGTTTTTAGAAGGAGAGATTTATTGCTTTCTGGGCAGGGAGTTCGAGTTACTGTGTATTTCCTCACTCTCTTACTGGTGATATTGGTATCTAGCATGGCATTCTTCAGACAGGCTAAGAGTGCTGTAAGTTAGAAAAGAGTGTTTCTGTCCTTTCTGATTTGTGCTTTACCATATACTAAGAGCTGCTTATAAAGTCTTCTACAGCATTGAACTGTTCAGTTAATTTTAATATAAGTTATAAATCTGAAGTTTATAAAAAAAGGACTGATAAGCCCTTAACCTGAGCCCCACTATAAAAAAAATAACTGCTCTGCCTTGCTAGTATTAGATTAGAATAAGCCTGGTTAGTATTCCATTTTTCTCTATTTTTTTTCTTTGATAAACAATTAATCTTGGTGGCAACTCTATAAGCTGTTAATAAAATCAAACAATCAAATCAATTCAAATTAACGAAATCTTAAGCTTCCATTAAAATGGATCCTGGTGGTGTGGTGGGAATTCATTCCTTCACTAAGGAGGTTCAGTTCTCTTCTAATCTTGCTCCTGGCTATCATCATACCAAGGTTTTGGTAGCCCATTAGGGGCCTGTACTAAGCATCAGTAGTTAACTCTGCATTTTCTAGGTGCCCCTAAAATGTAATAATCATACTTTCTTAGACAATGAAAGTGGCAGTTTGGTGGCTCTTTTCGCTCTCTATTAAATACAAATACAGGCAAATTTACATCTATAGCTCCAACTTCATTTTGTCTTTCCTGTATACAGAAAAATACCTTAAGTTCTGGTCCTGGTTTCCATTCCTTTTCTTTCCAGGCAGACATAGAAAATAATGGTACTATAGAAAAAGTGCTACCAGGTTTGCAGTTTTCAAAATACTTCAGGGCAGTTTCACCCTGGAAGAAATTACTGCTGTTGCCACATTAGTATTGCATGTTTGCTTTTGGCACAGAGATTACTTGGAATATCTTTATACCATCTTCCTTAAATGTTGTTAACAATAGGAAGGCCTGGCACTTCTCACCAGCTTCTGACACTTCAAACACCTGAGTGTGTCTTTGCCTTGGACTGTACCCCTCAGGAAATCCAGGGGTTTAATCTGACTACTCAAAATACAGAAATCCTTTGGATGAGTAAAAGTTAAACCAGATTATCAAATCGAAATCCCAAAACACAATCAAAAGGATGAAACTCCCAAGATCTTCCTCCTTATTCACCTTTTAAAAACAATGTACTTCATATACTCATAGAATCCCAGCATGTTTTGTGTTGGAAGGGACCTTAGTTCCACCTAGTTCCAACCCCTGCCATGGGCAGGGACACCTTCTACTAGTTCAGGTTGCTCAAAACCCCATCCAACCTGGCCTCGAACATTTCCAGGGATGGGGTATCCACAGCCCCTCTGGGCAACTTGTCCCAGTGCCTCACCTCTCTCACAGTAAAGAATCATCAGATTCATCAGATTTCAAATCTATTGACTTCTATCTTAATTCTTCTTCTGTCTTCCAGTGCTGAAAGACATTATTCCTAGTCTAAAAATATATGGTTTTAGACTACATTGCATTTTCAGCAGTCCTCTGTCATGGAAGGATTTGAAACTTTAATGGAAAAAACTGCATGATGGTTTGCTCTTTTCTGGAGTCTACTTTTGCCACGGGGGCAAAATGTGATGAGTTTGGTACCCATCCTTCCTAGGGCTCCTCTCTCCTTTCTCCAGGAGTACTTCTTCCTAACACCCCAAATGCTGGACTCTCCAGGATGCTGCTCTAATCACAAAAAAAGCCGTCTTTCACAAGTGAGTCTTTTTAACCTTTTCCTAATGAGTTCCCAAGTGCTTTTTGGCCATAGATATTAAAGCTTGTGTGTTTGCGATTTCCCTGGCAAGCTGCCGTTCGTAAAAAGGATATAGTGTTTTCTTGGTCCTTTGCCCAAAGTAATTTTGCAAGGAACTGTAAGTGCATTTAGTACTTGTCATTCATTGGAGAGAAGTCATTGTAATTGCATTTGATCACAATCAGTTTATGGCTCTTTTATCATGTTTTCATGCTGCATATCTACTCAAACATCATAGCAAAACTTAATGGCTACTGTTTTACTTCTGCGTAAAACATTTTATGGCCTTTTTGTGCAGCAGACATTAGGTTTCAATCACCATTGCCCCATAGAGAGAGAAAAAAGTTGGATGAAGAACTATCAAAAGTTCTTAACTACATAAAATTTTATTTCAGGTCAACTTCCCATAAAAGATATTAAATGTATTTTGTGGTTTATTCTGCACGTTAACAATTTTAGAGGAGCTGCAATATTTTGGGGGAAACCGTATGAAAGGGGGAAGTTAATTCACAGAAGATGTTTTACATTTGAAGTAGTTTTCCTTTGTAAAAGGATGGATTTGAATGTGGAAGGGGTGGCTGGAGACTGCTGCTGACACATTCTCAAAGTGGCTTTAAAAGCTCACTGTTGCCTCCAGAAAATGCAGATTTCTGACCTTCTGCTCAGCCTTTTTAATCATTGCTTTAAATTTTTGATGTTCCATTCATAAAATCCAGCACAATTCATGTGCCTTAAATTATATCTTTTGCTGCCTGAGTGCTGCTGAAGTTCCCAGCTGAAAAGTTTAATTAAAAGGGAAACTTTGACATGCTGCTGAGAAGATTAGTTCGCATTAGAGTGGTGAGATAAAAGAAAATTTACTTCTAATCTAATTAACACCAATTAAAAGATGTAAAAGAATTTGCATTGGCCAATTGTTAATTATGCATCAATTTGCCTTTCCTGTGACAAAAAAAGCAAAATGTGACCTGTTTTGTTTTAGGATACCTACAGTGTGATGATATTGTCACAGTCATTTTTCATGCAAAGATGGTAACAATTGCTTTGCATCAACCCAATGCTTTGGTTTGTGTTTAAGACTTTAGTGGAGGGTTATTTCAGCTTAATTGGTCTGTAACTTGACAACTCTGTGGGGATGATGGAACACAAATAAAAACTCATTTCACAGAAATCTATCGCATATATATATATGTTTCTTCTCCTTAAATGTGTGTTGTATGTAACAGTTTGGAGGCATTTAGAGGGGCATGCCTGTCCACTTCAAAGTTTGTGTATTTACATGTGCTTGTATTTATTCTGATTCATGGTTTTGAGATTATAGCTGGGGTTATCTGGTAATAAATATGGTTTTATTCCACATGCCTTGGCAGTGCATTTAGGCAGGATGTAGTATTTTGGGAGCTGGGATGGCTAGTGACCTTCCCAGTTTGCTTCTAGGTTGAAGGCTGAAGATACTTCATTAGCGTATGGTAGGCACTTGCTGCATGCTTAAAGTGTTTTTATTGTTTTTGTGTGCATTTGTTTTTTTTCCTAGTTTTATTTTTGCAGCTTTGGTTTAGTTCAGTATGGAGAAAGGATCTAGGGAAGACTTAGGGTCTAGAGAGTAAGTACTAAGAGGAGTGGCTGATGGAGCTGGGGTTGTTTAGCCTGGAGAAAAGGAGACTCAGGACTGACTTTATCACTCTCTGCAACTACCTGAAAGGAGGTTGTTGCCAGGTGGGGATCAGCCTCTTCTCCCAGGCAACAGGTGACAGTATGAGAGGAAATGGCCTCAAGCTGTGTCAGAGGAGATTCAGGTTGAATATCAGGAGAAAGTTCTTCACAGAAAGAATTGATAAATATTGGAATGAACTGTCCAGGGAGGTGGTTGAGTCACCGTCCCTGAAGATGCTCGAGAAATGACTGGATTTGGCACTTAGTGCCATGGTCTAGATGACAAGGTGGTGGTCAGTCAAAGATTGTACTCAATGATCTCAGAGGTCTGTTCCAACCTAAATGATTCGGTGCCATTCTGTGATTTTCTGACTGTGTTTTTTATGTTCTGTTAAGCATTTTATTGAGGTTGTCATATTACTAGATAAGTTGTATATAAATACCGTTTTTTGGTAACATCACCAAGCGAACAATTAATTTATGATGTTGGTTGCTGCTTGCACCTTGAGTAACCTGAAGCTGAATTTAATACAAGTTTCCTGAATTCATTTTTACTTCAGAATCTTTCCTAATGCTTTCACTCACTGTCTGTCTGTACAGCTCATAGTGTAGATGTGGTTTGCCTTCAGTGTGGCAAGTCTAACAGGCTTATGAGGATGTCAAAGCTCTAAGCAGAAAGAAGGTTGTGTATTTCCAGTAACCAGCTACAGAGGAGAGGAGGTGTGTGCTGGGGTCTGAAAGAGCAGTTATGTCAACCCGCTTCTTTAAGAGAGAAATATGGAAGTGGAATTTTATGGCCACATTGTAAATTATGGGGACAAAAGAGAACAGGGAATACATCGAAGGGAGTAGAAATATTTGTGTTACGGTATTGCTTGCAATCAAATAGTATAGAGTTGCAACAATATCTTAATTAAGAATTGCCCAGAATTTGATCACAATACTCAAACAGAGAAGTAATTCTTTACCACTGTAAACATGTATCAAGTAGCTCTTCTGTAAATCTTCAGGTTATGCCTTGCTGAGCTCTTCTTTATGCTTTATATTGCCTTTTGTGAAAAGCATCACAAAGGTTCTTTCTAAAGAAAACAAACCAGGAACTAGAACATTAAGAGTATATTATGTATTTGACCAATCACTTTTATAAAGTCTGATGCAAGTCTTTAATCTGAGATCTTTGGAGAATGCTTTAGTTTTTAATATTTCTATGACCTTCTCCAGAGGACTGAAAAATTACTTTGAAGTATCAAAGTGGTGCATGGAGTTTTAGCTGTGTGATTCCCATTAAAGTCAGTAGGAGCCAGGTAGCTAAAACTCAACGCAACTATGAAAACACACTCCTTCTGCAGTGTTAAGTAGTAAAGCAATTCTGTGACATGGCAGTGACATTTTACTGCATTTTCTGGCTTTATAGATACACTTAAGGCTTGTATTTTTACTGGAGTTTTAGTGTTCAGTGAAAATAATAAAGAATTATTCAAAAGCAGGTGTAGGCTATTCTAGTAAAAGGCACAGCTGTTGGGAAAAGCTGGGAAATTACCTGTATTTTTAATGTAAAATGGCAAAATCTGTTTTGCAACCTCTGAGTTTATCACCTGCGGACTGGCCATACTGTAAGCATTTGTTTGAAGTGCCTGAAACTATTTTGCATACTCTCAGCCCAGGACCAAAATCAGCCCAGTGCTGGCAAGTGATGGGGATTTCTCAGCTCAGCCATGTTCCTGTTGAGGACAAAGATGAACAAAGGCTTCCCAGAGGTACTGACAAAGCAACCATCCAGAAGAGAAGCCTGATCTGATTAATACAGTTCCTTTTGGAAATATCTCTACATTTGTCTACATGTGTCTATGAAGTTTAATTTACACCAATGTGAGGCAAGAAGTCAGCTGTTCTAAGTTACCTTGCATAAAATCAGAAAGGAGGATTTAAAGCTTCCAAATCTTGAATTTCACAGCAATGTTCAGTAGGCATCTGGGCAGTGACATTCCTACCTGGGCCTGTCATGTCCTTATGAGCAAGGACCAGGGCTGTCTACCAGGGCAGCAGTCTGGGATGTGCTCCTCCTGCAGTATTAGCTCATGGATGTAGCTTCTGAGAGAAGTCCCCCAGGTTGGAAGAGATGAGTAGAATTCCTGAGGAAGTGTATTATCATGAAAGATTCTTGAGGAAATAAAGTCGTCCTATCTGTTTCATAGGCAGCACTTGAAAATCAAAATCAATTACTCCAGAATATCAGGGTGTAAGTTCATCACTGACATGACACAGCCTACAATACTCAAAAGATAAATCTAACCATTAATATCTAACTACGGCTTCTTGATATGGCCAGTGATTTGCTGACATTTACATTTTCACCCAAAAATTGTGAAATGCACATACTGCATCACATTACCTCAATAATACCGCAACTTTTATTCCCCATGACAAGTCTACAGCTTTTTAAAAAACAAGGACTATATAAGCGCGGGATATAGGTATTATGTAAAGGAATAGTATGGAATAAGGGGTGGAGAATGTGGTGGTTTAGTTTTCTTGAGTTTGGTTTAGGCCTTCCTTGGTAGCAGGGTCATAACTAAGGAAGTATTCCACACCATTCCTTCACGTAATCAGGTGTATATAAGACAGGAGGAAGATTTCCCCCCTCTCTCTCTCCTGCTCGCTCTTCCTTGTGTGTGGTGGAGGACATCAGCTCTCTGTGCCAGCCTAGCCCTTATCTCTGTGAGCTGAGGCCTCTCGGAGAAGCTGCTGTCCCAGCCGGACGGAGGGGAAGGACCTGCTTCTCTTAAGGGGAGTGTTGGTGAGAATTGATTGTATTAGTTCTTATTGAGCTTTTCCCTGAGTTTACGAGTGTGTGTATTTGTTTTGTTTACTTTTACCCATTTTTGTCCCACTTCCCTTTCCCTTTTCCCCTTTTCCCTTTTGGGGGGTTGTTCTGGGATTTGTTCTGTAGATTCATAGTGTTTGATTGTATATAATTGTAATATATGTGAATATATATTTATATATACTTTTACTAAAATTGCCTTTTTGGGTACTTTTTTTCCCTTCTCTCTTGTGGGGGGGGAATCCGTGTGGCCGGTCCTTGGGCTTGGCAGGGTGCCAACCCAAACCTCCACACAGCTAGAGAAGTGTATTTACAGTGTTCAAGTTAAAGTGTATCATATTTTATACAACAAGTGTTTTGTCATTAATGTGATCATTTCAGTTTTTCTCAAGGTGATTGAAAATCTTCCAGAATTAGGTAACATGGAAAGATAGCAGGTAGTGTCCATGGAGTAATATGCCCTTAATGCCCAGTTCTTTGTTGTGTGAGCCTCAGCCATTTACCAGGATCTTCCCTAGTGCTAACAGGGGTTTCATAGAAAAGTAGTGGTAATTCATCTTTAATATGGGCACCTAGCTCCCAGAAGCTACAGGCTGCAGCATATTAAATGACTCAAAGCACAAACTGCAGAGAAAAAAATGTGTTTATCAAAATGGAGTTTTGCAGCACTTCTGTTTTGAAACAGGGCACTGCATTTGAAAGTCCTAGTGTTGACTTCCTTGGGTTCATCATTTATATGAAATAGATGTTCTGAGCTTTCTTGGTTTTTATCAAATACCATTTTCAAACATTTTGAGAAGGCCATAATGATGAAATACTGACCTATGGTATAGAATCCAGGCACAAGGCCAAGCACTTGCTCAGTTTTCCTTCTCTGCTACCCCATGCATGTTAATACTGACCTGTTGGGAAATGTATAGAGATATTTATTGCTACATGACAATAGAGAGTAACTCTTCTCATATAGTTAAACCAAAATTATTTAACAAATACTTTTTTATTTTTTAACAGCACAGTGTGTGCGTGCATCTGTGTTGGCATATTTAATTCAAGTACTAGAAAAATCTTGCCTTTGATTTGCAAAACATAGCAAACATCTGAAAACTGGAAGAAATAATAGTATCATTACACTAGCTTTATTAGACTTTTCAGGCCTACAGGTGTAAATAGATTACGATTTTACTTAATAGATTATTTTATTATTATTCATTTCTCTTTAATTGAGAAACAGTTTGCAGTATGCAGAGAGTGAATTGAATTTGCATTACGTACCTGGTCAGGGACCAGTCCAAATGATTCTTTAAGCAGTCTGGGAAAAAAAATGCTCATTGAAGACTTGTTAAGTCGTGTGAGAATATGCATTAAATGCTTATCTCTCCTGTGGGTATGTAGGTATCAGCTACTTGGTTTACTGTGTGAGGTTTAATGCTTCTCCTCTAATTTCTAATGAACTTTACCACCAGACTACTTGATCATGACTAAGCCTATGAACAATGCAAATGGAATTGCCCCCTGATGGTGAGGAATGGGGCCCAGATGGCCCTTAAAAGGTGATAATTAGGAAATATAGCATATCTGAGTAGCTAGAAAGAGAGAAATTTGTTGAAGACAGTCAATCTGTTTGAAGCAATGGTCTTTCCCTTAATTATATAGATTTTCATTTAAGGCTGCTTTCAAGTAAATTTTCCCAGAAAATTTTATTTGCAACTGGAAACTAGAAACCACTGATTCTGCTTCTCCTTGTTTTAAATTCTCTGTCGAACCTTTTCATGTGATGTGGTCTTCAAAATATGAGTAACAGGCTAGCTGTATATGTTGTGGCAGTATTTTGGGTTGTAGGTACCGTTCTGCTGCAAAATGGCAGTGAAATGAGAAGCACCAGAGATACAGATAATGGTATGTTGTAAAACATATATTACCAGAATTCAACTGTAAGCTCTGCTGGATGAGGATTTGCTTGCTTCTAGAAAGATTTTTCACTGTTCGGAATGTTTCATTGCCTTTTGGGGGTTTCATAAAAGCTCAGATTTTTATTTCTCTATTTAACTTTATAACTTTATTGAAACAGTGTAATTTGTATATATATTGTCACTTTATATTATAGATCAGATGGTAATGAAATAGTACACAGGTCATTTAAGGCTTTCCATTGTAGTTCTCATTTTACAGCTGCCTTATGAAATGAGGTTTTATGTTTATTGTATTTGCTGTGTTGTGAGAAAAATGCCAGTGGGAAGGGACATCCATACTGCTTGCTTCTGGGAGGATGTTACAGGGGAAAGAGACAAGTTACTACTAAATCCACTACTATTAATTTTGTAAATTCAGTAAATTGTGTCCTTGAGAGCGATGTGACTCAAGCACATATCAGAATTTTAGAGAACAGGCAGATAGATGTAAAGAGAGAGCCATATCACATTTATTAATTTTTTGAACATGAAATCTTGACTTTAATTCAAGTTTTGAACACAAGCCTGTGACAAGTAGTTAGGATGACCTGCTTGCCTCAAGCTTACATCATGATTCACCATGTCAGAAATAATTCTTCAAAATACAAGTTTGGAGCCTTGCAGATTGCATTTTATTGCTGTGAGAGAGACCAGACTTGCTGACAAACTAGACAAGGTCCTCCAGGACGATTTTTTGTCCCATAAAATACTTAATTTTGTCTCATATTCTGTCTTTTAGGAGGCAGTAAGATGTTCTGGTCCTGCTACATCAAAATAGAAATATAGGGCTCAACAGTCACTGTGTTGCCTGGGCCCAAAAGCGCTCTGATCCTCATTGCCTGTGTTAACTTCCACATAATGTTATGTATTGTCCTTGGTTTCTAAATGCATTTTCCTCAACTTCTCCTTGGATGAATTGGGATCACTAAAAGGTCAATATCAGTGCATTACTGGTTTCTCTTGTGCTTAACCATCCTCTTCCTGCTAGGAACCAAAATCTGGTGCTAACAGAAAGCCAGTCTACTGAGAGGGAAACTACAGGAAACTGTTTTTTCCGTAATTTCTTTTGATTTTCTTTCTTCCAAGTCAAAGGTACTGTAGTGCACAGCATGATATCTATATTCAGTTATTGCTTCTCTGTCTAGAAGTCTTATTGCAGAAAGTAAAATTTTCAAGACTTTGAATACGCTTGTAGCATCTTGTTTGATGATGCAGATGGTATTAAATGCTAGTATTAATATGAGGTGTAATGAAAAAGTAGTCTTTGTTGTCAGTTTGCTATAGGTTGATCTGACATTGTTGTAATATATCCATAAATTGCTCCTCAGGCTGATAGTGGTTTGTCCAAGCATTGTTTTTTTAACTAAGAGTTTTGAAGCATGAAAGCAAAATTTGTTAAATTCTCACATTTTTAGGAGAGTTTTAAAACTATTAGCTCTTACATAGAAAATAATGTAAATTGTTAAGAATAGCTCTGGCTGGCACTATTTCAATTAACATTAATATAATTTTAGGAAACGTGACTACTGAAGTGCCAAAAAAGTACCAGCTGTAAGTGTGTGTGTGTGGGCGAAAAGAGTAAATAAACACAGCATAGTTTGTCCTCCCCACCTCATATATTCACAGCATACTTTAAATAAAAGTATAATTGCAGCAAGGCCTGTGGGATTCACCACGTGCCTGACCCAGGAGTGGTCCAGACGCAGACCCCACCAATCAGCACCCACGTCTACAGCCAGATCCAGCATGCAAGTGAGAGCAGTCCTGGTGAGAATTATCTGTGGCCCTTGCATAATTTAGATGATTTTGTGAATATTGGAATAGCACTGGATAAAGGCAGTCGAGCAAACACACAGAAAGTGTTGTTCTTCTTGATTGTGAGTTTTCCACATTCTCAGCTTAACACTCGTCTGAAGCAATGTGCACATCCAAGTGGATGGAGTTAAAGGTGTATGAACAGAAAGCAAGGAAGACAGACGGTTGATGTCTGCCCATGAGAAGCTGTTTGCCTGTTCATCAGTTCCAGAAGTGACCTTCTGTTTGACAAGTCACATGGTTGCCTTCCAGGAGGCTCCCACCTTTCCTTCCTTCTGTGCTGTGCCCACTTCCTTGCCATAAGGGAAGGCTTTGCTGCCGTCCCATTGTATCTCCCAAGTCTCTCAAGTGCTGCATTTCTTTCTGTTTGATCTGTTTTTAGCCACATAAGCAAATCTCATCTGCTAGGACATGAATGCGCTGCTGCCCAGTGTTTCTGTGGGGTCAACATTTTGGGTTCCCTTCTGCTTTGAATGAAATAGTTGGGGTTATTCTGCTGCTCTTTTGCAGCTGGTTTAAAAAAAATAGAAACTCTCTTAGTGCCATTAATGTTATTTCTAATTCAAAAAGTGGTTTTAGTCTCTCTATCCATCCCAGCCTACCGAAAAACCTTCCAGAATGTTCCAGATTCTGTCATTTTAAAAGTAATTTATTGCAAGGTTAATTTTACATGGCAGGAAGGAGAACTCAGAGGTGGAGGGTTACTGCATGGCACTCTGATGCAATTCAGTGTGCTTGCTCTGTTTATTATAATTGATTGGGAATGGTTAAAGTACCTAACAGCTGCCTACTATATTGTGCTGATATTTATATGGTACTTTTATATTCTGTCTGAAACCATAAGCACAAAGGGTTTCTAAAGAATTAATATAAAACTTGCTTGTAAAATTCCAAGGTTTATAGCACGATTTGTTTGGTGCAGACCTGTTTGGTTTATGTGGGTGGATGCTACTTAACTCTCTGCGATCCTTTTCCACATTTCTTCACATGGAAAAACTCCATGTTTTGAAAAGCTTAAAACCTTTTATCTTACTGAGACAAGCCTAACATCTCTTTGTAACAAATTATTTCTAAAGTAGGTGACAGGTATACATGCAAGATTAATGTGGCATAGATATCCTGAAGTGCTTTAAGTCGCTTGGGTAACCAGCGGCCACTTTTCCCTAGCACTTGAAACCTTTTGTTTAAGATTAACTCTTTAGTAGCTTGCTTTCAAGCAGACAGCCTAGGTCTTGATTTAGGACACGATACCAGTGCAAACTTGCTCAGGAGCCTTTTTTCCCTTTATCTCGTGACCACACTTGCCACGAGACGGGCCTCTTCTGATACTTCTCCCAAAGCTGAATTTATGGTTTCATGTGTTTTACACCTAACATTGGGTTTGTGGCCCCTCTTTGTGAACATTGCAAGGCTTTGTACCACCTGCATCCAGCTGTGTTGGCCTGTCATTGAAGGAGCACAATAAGCTGGGGGAAAATCTACGGCTCTTTCTAGGTGTTGGCAAGCATGAATGTCTCAAACACTTCCTCTGGAGCCTCTTCCACTACTACTGTGGTCGCTTCTCCAATTTCAATGACTGCCTGGGAGCCACTGTATTTTAGTCCCATAAATAACTATTCTAGTACTGCCTTCTGCTCTACATGTATTCTGATTAACAAAACTGGGAGCATGCGAAAGCTGAGCATGGCTGGGATAAACTGAAGGGGTTGGGGGGAAAGAGATCAAGCATATTAGTCCCAAGTCAGTGGCTTTGCTAAGAGCAACGGAGGTGTGATGTGGATTTTTTCCAAATCCTTTATAACTGCAGATGGACATCTGGCCATCTCCACCTCCTGGGAGACTGGTATTTCCCCAACCCATAGCCTCTTGGAACTTGCCTTGGCTTCAGGTTTGCTGTTTGACTGTGGAAGAACACGTTGCAGCAAGCAAGCCAGGCCTACCCAATAAGAAAATGATCGTGGCTGGGAAGCAAGTTCTTTGGAGCAGTGTTAGCTGTGTATGGGATTGAGCATTAGTCCTACCTGATGCTCTAACCTCACTCAGTTGCCTTGCTTTGGTGTTATGCATGCTGGAGCAGTTGAGTCTCTAATTTCCTCCGTGAATGAGGTTTCAATGAATTTGCACCTGAAACATTAAAACCCACAAGGTTTTAACATGTGTAGTAATAATGCTAAGAGTATTCTGGTTTTGAACTATGCAGTTCCCACATTTCCAAACTTTTCTGTGCAATCAGCTGGTCTTGAGATTTGCCATCTCTTAAAAGTTGTCATGTAGGTCTATGACTCGGAAAGTCAGGGGGAACAAAGGGCAACATACAATGTTTTATAATGCTGATAAATCCCAAGGGCACAGTTAGCATACTGAATGTTGACAAAAACAAGAAGAGGCAAATGCCCTCATGACTGTGGGGTTTTGTGTCCATTTTCTTTTCATGGGCTGGATTTAGTTTTAATGAATGCATCAGCGTGGCAGGAGCATCAGAGGCACTCCCTGTCTCTTCCCACCCTTCCTACCCTGGTCCGGATGTTATTACACAGTGTTAAGCATATTCTTTCCTGAGCATTTGCAAAAGAATAGGAAGATTACCTTATTTTCATGTCTATAGCCTGCATCACAGATAACTTGTGCCCTGTTAGAAGTACTTATACTTGAAAATAAGGCTGTGGTTAATCTGCACCCATAGAAAAACCTGTATTAAATAAAAAAGCAGAAGCAGGGTGGGATTAGAGAGAGGAAAAACTAATTGGTCACACAGAAGGAGTTCCTGGGCCGCTGGAGAAAAAGTAAACTCCCCATCACATGCATTCTCCTTATTTTGTTTTGGTTTGTATTTGAACAGTTAACCCGTGGTTTGCATACATGAAAAAAGGAGTCTAGGAATTCATGGTTTGGGAAAGGAGCAAAGCTCCCTGCTTTAACACTGTGCTCCATAGTGGGATATAAGGATTGCCTTCACTTTGCAAAGCAGTTTTGAGTTCAGGTAGCTAATATACATCTGCTGTGCTCAGGTAAAAACACAGTGAAGAGGAGGCACTTGGGTTTTGTTCTGAGGTCATACCCTGACTCCACATGGAGTTAACCTTCTGACAAAAATGAAGTACCTAGTTTCCAGTGTCATTCTACCTGCCAATATCTGCCATGCACAACTTATTTCAGTGGGGGGGAAGGGGGGGAGGAAAGGCAAGCAGCTTTTTTATCAGGGAGAAGCCTGAGGTGATGGAATCCTCAGCCTTACAAAAATATAAATGACCAGGCTTTGATTCCTGCAGAAGGTTTAAGGCTGATTATTTTAAGAACCGTTGAAACCTGAAGCCGCAGCCCTCTGATTACAGTCCTAGTCTGTATTTGACATAGTGCAGAAATGATTTCTAACATCTATTTTAGTTTGGATTTAGAGAGAGAGAGGCAACCTACATTGAAGTATATTACCATGCTCTGACTTGTGAGCATTGTGTAGGAGGTTTAAGTCAGATTATTTTAAGAACTCAACAAGCCTGAAACAGCATTTTTATGATTATAGCTTTTCCCCCCCATCCTTTCCACCCAGAGCAGTAGTGAATTCTAACATCTCTTTTAGCTGGCTTTAGAGCGGAGCCAGCCTACACTGAATTGGCCTCTTTTGATGCTACAGTATTGACTGAGGGGAGGGACAGATGGAACAAAAATCCTAATTGCCCAAACTTACAATAGGTTCCCAGCAGCAGCCATCACAAAAGAAATGTTAATGCAGTAAAAGGTAAATGGAAGGAAGCTAAACCCAACTTGCGGACAATTCAAAACCTACATCAATTTATTTTAAACTGCTTCCTGCAGTTTGTGAACACCTTCCTTGTCATAGTCGAATTATATTTGTTTTTTACATTAGTTACTGCTCTGCAGAAGTCTTATCGTGCTTCTGCAGTTTGTAAAGCAACTGGAAAATGTCATCTTGGGATGAGGAACAAATGACTTCCTATGGTCTGGGCCAACTCTCTTGAAGTAATTTGTTGCAAATGGCCAACTTCCCCTGCATAGTCTTCACATCTGCAGCTGAGCACTATCTTTTCTAGCAGTGAGAGTTGAAGGTATCTGCAAGCACAACAGATGGCAGCAGTATTTTGATGCTTCAGCCATGAAAATGAAGGGGCAAAATGTCATCATCCATCCATCCATCCATCCATCCATCCATCCATCCATCCATCCATCCATCCATCCATCTCACAATTCTGTTAACATGTCATTCATCACATTTATATTTGCCATGTTTTCTGTTTCATTTCCATTTTCTGGTTCTCTTACCTATAAGTCTGCCTTTTAAAAGGTAGCACCTGTGAATGATGTTGTAAGAGTATGCTGTAAACTGAAGAGTGCATTGCAAGAACCCTGCGTCCTTGTTCCACATTAAACAGATTTAATTTAAGAGTTAGTTTCTTTGGCTGACCATCACTACCTTTTCTAGTAATGGGTACAGCTGAGGGTTCTTTTGCCAGTTCTTAGACTTCCAAACTAGGCATTAATTCAAGATACAATTTTAACATGCTTTTAGCCAGTGTAAAGAATGTGTAATCACAGAGCAAGCCCCCTTGTGTTAGACCAATGATTTGCTATTTGGGAAGATGATCCATTCTCTGAAGAGACATCAGTCATAAGCAATTAATATGTAATTTTCTAATGTTTGTTTGGGGTGATTTTTGTAGACTGGGGTGCACTGTTCTAAGGCTAATGGATACCTGCAATTATATTCTCAGAAGAAGTAAGTACAACTGTCTTCTAGAATTAAAGTGAGGTGGGAACTAGTTCATATTTTTTTTTCACCCTGTTAATAAAAAAGTCATTAACGGTAAGTTTACAAGGACTATGCCTGGAAACTAAATCCTGCCATGACTGGCTTAGTACCTTATTGAATTTGGCAGTCAGGTTCCCCCCTGCCCTCCTCATGACCACATGTCACACCAGCAAAGTATCTCATGTGGACAAGAGCTGCAGAGGACAAAGTCTTCTGCCAGTGGGCAAAGAAGAAAGTTATTTATGAGATCGTGTATTTAACCAGAAGGTTTCTTAGTTGCTATACATACCACTTAAAGTACTCTGCCGTCATGATACTTTTATAGAGAAAAATGAACCTCTTAGATGCAACTGCATTTGGCCAGCCATGGGATCATATTCAGTGTGATGGTTGGTGTCTCCCTGTTCCTCTGCACTCAGAAGGAGGCAATCAGGGTCTCGGAGATGAAGAAAGAGACACCTTCACATTTGCTGGTTATTAATGTGAATGCACATACATGAACATATATGTATGATGATCTGTGATGCTTTCATTGCAGAAAATCCCCCCGAAGTTATCTATATGGTTTGACATTATTCCCACATATTTTGGAAAAAAACATGGAAGTTCTGAGTGCGCAAGTCAGCTGCAAAGTTGTGCTTTAGGGCTTACTTGTGTGTGTTTTGTCAAGAGTAAAAATGCTAAGGTTTCTAGAAGTTCCTGCACAAAACCATGTTGCGAATCCCTGCAAGGCTCCTACCCTCACTCCCAAGGTGCCAAGGTACAGTTGGTGTTTGCCAGTCTTGTTTTTACCTTGCTACTTCTAAAGCGGTACCCCAAAAGCCCCCCTCCACTCACATTACAAAATTGCTGTTCATTTTGCCCAGAAACCTGGATAGGATCATGGTCGGTTTCTGCATCCAACATTTGTCACCATCGCTTTTGTTCTGGAAAACATTTTAATTTCCCTCTCCGTCCCCAGCACAGTCTCAAGTGGGTGGATGGAGGAGGGCAGCTGCCTGCTCCTCACCTCCCATCCTCTCATCCAGCTCCAGCTGGGTTCAAGATTTAGCTTTTAATTATAAAGTGCTTTTCTCACCTCTGCCTGATTATTAACCCCTTATTTGCCTGGCATGTGCACCACCACTGAGAACGCTGTGAAAACACCTACCTAGAGTCCCTGAGGAGATGCATCTGGTGCTGCACAGCAGAGGGGTTGCTAGTAGAAATATCTCCCCTTCTCCTATTTCCCTTTCTGCCTCCTTTTCCAGGTGACAAGGAATGAAACTTTAGTTCTTATGAGCCCAATTACTTCCATCCTGTAGTCACCCACTACAGTGGGGCACTTGGTTTCAGTGCCTGGCAGCAGTGTCGCTCGCTGCTCCCCTCCACGGTAACAATTCAAGGTCTGTATGTTTAGTTATAAAAGTCAAAGGTTAAGTGATTTGGGAATAAAATGTCACTTAATGCGGCAGAAATGCGACAGAACTGAGCCCACTGACGCTTGCGTTACTCCTGGGGTTTTCTTTTTGCTTGCAGGCTCAGTGTTAAGTAATTTTATTAACTGAGGAGGGAGAAATATATTATTTGCTAACATTTTTATCCTATTGTGAAATTTATTGCTTGTTGCTTCATAAGGTTTTGAAAGCAATACAGTTATGAAGGCAAGGAAAGTAAAAATGTAATATGTTTTGGTGGGTTTTTTTTTTCTTTTTGAGGTGTTATTTAAAACACTGCGATTAGTCAAAAAGATTAATTGTTGCCCGTGGCTAAACAGATGATAAATTTTAAAATTATTTTATTACAGTGTGTCAGCATAAAAGCTCTGTGTCCCAAGTGTGTCGCCTTTTTATGTTTCTGTTGACAAGGTTCACATTTTATAGCACACTACCAGAAAGTGTTGACACATATTCAGATCACTGATTAAATGTTTTAAAAACGTGCCACTCAGAAACTAACCCTGATGGTCTTGGAGACAGGCATTTTAGAAGTCTGAATGCATTTCCCTTCATCAGTTAGGTTGTAACACAGTGAGCAGTATTAATTAACAATTCTCCTTTTTTATCTTTAATTTTAGTACTTTACTTAGGAACAGAGCTATTTATTTTTAGGCACATATTTTTAAGGTTGTCTTCAATATGGTGCCAAAATTGTACATTAAACAGTTACTTAAGACACTGGAATGGGGAAAAAATAATCTTTCTCATATAGGAGTTTGTGGAGGTGTTTTTTTGTTTAGAGGTTTTTTTTGCTTTTGCTTATTGTTAACACTTTGATTTGTCTGTCTCGAGGCCACTGGATGATGTTAAGAAGTACAAGGCAACGTGTTTTTCATTTCAAGCTGAGGTGCTCTCCTTACTTTGGAGATTTCACTCATGACTTGTTCCTAGTCCTGCAGTGTGATTTGCCACCTTAGACATTTTCTTCTGCATGGAGTTGCCCGGAGATGGACAAGCTTCCTCCAGACCCATCATTCAGGTTTATTCCACTGCTTTTTCTTGTCTGGTATCATAGGTTGCTGGGCAGTTCCCATTGCCACTGCTTTCACAGGAGGGCTGCTTCTTTCCTCGGAAAACTCATAGGATAAAAAGCAAAACCTGACCTGAAAGCACAGTTTGCCACCTAGGTGGCTCTTCCCCAGACCTGCTCACTTTTGCAAATTCAGATATCTTTGTAGTTTCTGCTCTCATCTATTTTTTGTTCTTGGAAACCAAACAGCCCATTTGCATGGATAACCATAGGTGTGTTACTTCTTAGTTGTAAAAACCCCTCCTGTGGGTCATCATGTGTTTGGGCCTCCTGAGCCGGAGCCTACCATGAGAATCCCAACTCTTGCTCTGGGCAGCAGCTGCTGGGTAGCTGCTCCACAGTCTGTCCTTCAAAAGAAAATAATTAACCCTCATTAGGAAAACATTACTTTTCATTGGAGATATGCTGTGAGGCTTAACTTGGTATTTTCTACTGGGTTTGGGGTTTTTTAAGAAAGAAGATGTTACTGAAATATGAAATGTGCTTTCTATTACTGTCCTTTCTCAGCGTTTGTGACTCCGGACTGAGTGAAGCTGTAGTATTTCTGGAGTGAAGAGTCTAGTCAAGTATCTGTTTTACAAATTATTTTAGTTTTTCCTGGAATAAGAATGTTTAAAACACTGTAAACATATCTATAATTATTTAATCTCTTGGTTCACTGGTAGATTTTATTGCGCCTATTATTGTCCATCAAATTGTACTCATATTATGAGTGACATCTCTATTCTGTTTTGTTGTCTTGCAAAACAACTATTCAGGGATTTTTGTGTTTTTGGGTTTTTTTCCTGGAAAACACTACTAAAATTCTGTGCAAATAAGGAAGCTGACTGAGTGGGGAATAAATTTTTAATTGCACTATTTAAAGCCTTTTGTGTGCTTCATTTCATCTATCATGAAAAAGAGTTGGGGCTTCAACTTCAATTTCTAGAGAAAACTCCCTACAAACATTTTAAAATAAAAAATATTAGAAAGAAGACTTCCTACCATCTTTATGAATTGAAATAACCTGTTGTGGGGGAGATAAGCTTTGTTTTGACATGTCTAAGTCCTGGTAAGCATCACATATATGCACAAATAGAGCAGATGAAAGAGACTCTTCTGCTTTCATGATGATGTTGACCTGTCTCTTGCTTTCCTTTCCTGTTATGCTATTGAGCAGCATTTTTCTACTGTCTGGACTGTGAAACAAGCCTGTCCATGGGACTGTGGTGCAGCCACATATACAGCAAGTCCCTCCAGTTGCCACCTCACCTGGGAGCCACCCTTCTTGTTTTGCTCCTGCCATCTGGGGCTGCCACGCTTATGCTTGTCCTCTCCGCCAGCAGGACAGTTGGTAGAGCTTGTACAACACAGGGTGGTAGGTGTGTACTAAAGAGAGATAAATCATGATTTTACTCAGGAAGGTAGTTCAGCCCATCCCTGAGACAGCAGTGATGAACCATCCCATGGGTAGACGCCTCTTTCTCCACAGACTTCCAAAAGAAAACAGGTAACTTGTGTAGGCTCAAGACCTGATATGTAGTTAACTAAAGAATTTTAAAAGGCACACTAGCAAAATCCTGACTCTGTTAAATCAGTGACTTTTTATTTCATTGAATTCAGTAGTGCCGATGTAATTCATCCAGAGTGCTTTGAAAAATTCCTCTCTGGCAGTCAGGTAAATAGCCAAGCAAAGGGCACCCCAGGCTGAACCTCCCATTTGGTAAAGAGACGTGACTGACACAGAAATGCAGGATCAGTGACCTCAGCTTGGGGTTTCCCAAGATAAACGAGAAAGTATTACCTCAATATTGGCTTAATTTATATTTTTGAAAAATAAAATATGTTCCGAGCAATAAGAAATGGAGCCATCATGGCACAAACAGACATGAAAATGCATCCATCACTCCCCTCCTGCTACAAAAAAGCCTGCACCCAAACTCCCAGTTGGGTATTATTTCCTGGATTTACTACAAAAAGAACAATGCATGTTTATTAAAAACAGAGTGGCTTTTAGCAGCAGCAGTAGCACAGCACACAATACACCAAAGCACAACAGGGGCCTTCTCCCGGCAATTGATGTGGAGAAGACCTTTGGCAGAGCAATATGGAAATTCGCATTCAGTGGCTTGATTAATTTGGAGTTTGGAAGCCACCTTCCCGAGATGGATGACAGTAGCTTATTAAATAAATAAATAAGGAGCAAGCTGAAGTCGCGCTGGCGTTATAGCATCAGATTTATGTCATCTGCACAGGCAGAAAAGGCCTTTGTGGCCGCTATTGTTCGGGCTGTCAGCAGAGGCCTTGGCAGCGGCCTTTTGTCAGGACTTGTGTCGGGGGCAATGCCGGGGAGATGACGGCGGTTGGTCTGTTTGATGTAACCCACTTTTATGGATGCCAGAGTTGGCATCCGCACACGCGGGCGGAAGAAAATAAGCGTGCCGGGGCGCCGTGCCTGCCTGCCCTGAGCTCCCCTCTGCGGCGCCCGGGGTTCCCGGGGAGCCACACGGGGCAGGAAAGGCGTCCCCTGGGACAGCAGGTTGTGTCTGCTCCCCAGCACCACGGATCCCTCCTCCCCAGGCTCCGGAGCCTGCTCAGGTGCTGTGGGAATATCAGAAATGAGCGATGGCTTTTGGAGTACTGAAATGGCTTTTGACACCTAAAATTATGTGGAAGTCATTAAGAGTTGTCTGGTACAAGTCAGAATAATATGGTGTATAATAGTAATCTGGCACACATAGGCTGGAAGCAGACAGGAACATTAGGAAAAAAAGCTGCACCACACATTATTATATGACTTTTTTAGAGAGGTGAAGGAGCCCCAATTTAATATCTTTTCAGGAGAAGCCATCTGCAGTCTGGTGGTTTTTGCTAGGATCTTTGTAATTCTTTTCAACCTGATATTTTAATGTCTTGTCCTAAAAAGCAGAAGATTTTAAAAAAACCAAATATTATTTGGAGTGCTGTGTGATTCATTTTCTCTACAGAAACATAAAAGAGGTTTATGTTGCTCACGTGGGAGTCACTTAGCTCTTCCACGCTAAACATGAAAAGTAGATAGATCACTGCAAGTCATCAAAAAATGTGAGCACACTGAGCTGAAGGTGGGAGATAAAAAAGAAGACTCTCAGTTTAGAACCAACTCTAAGAGCAACCCACTTTATTATGCCACAAAGCCAATACCATTGGGTAAAAAATTAAAGAATATTTGACACCTGCTGAGAGTATCTGTCCAGTCTGAGCTCTGCGGCTGCAGATGAGTTTGTGCGAGGACTGAACAGTTGCCATTCACATTGGATGTCTCAGTTTTCGACTTGCAAGCAGAATGTGAAAGTCATTTAAACTCCACTAATGCAGAACTGAATAACAGGGAATTTATTATAAAGACTTCTTGATCTTCCTACTTTGGCACTGCTTTGGAAGCAAGTAATTAAAAGTGAACTGAGTATGACATCTGTGAGCCCAATGAGAAAGACTCTTCATCTAGAGGCTTGTTTTTCCTTTTGGCAGGAGGAGGGGTTTAAGAACAAAGTCATCAAGTTTCTTACTTGTTTTGGAGTAGATTTTACACACATATAAATCTTATGGTACACAAGTAAAAGGTCCATGGTATTCAAACAAACAAACACTCCAGACAAACTCTTCTTTTAGTGTATCTCATGTCACTGCTAACTACATGCTAAAGAGGTTTGCCGGGGGGAATTACAGCCCAGGAGTTTGCTATAAAATCCACTGGACAGAGTTTAATCTCCTTTTTATAATAAAAATTCTGTAAAAATACTGGTCATTATTCTGGATTATGCTCAAATTTCATTTTTTTTGGAAACAGGAGAGTTAACTCTTTGTACATGCATGTAATGGAGAAAAGTGTTTTCTTGAACCAACTTACTCACTCTTAAATTCAAGGAGGAGCTGAATGTAAAGAAGAAATACATTTTACTGGCTAGTACTGTCTCATTAGCTATACGTGTACTCCAGCTGGGCCACTTCACATGAGAATTTCAGAGCAATGTTTGATAAAGTCAGTGATGTTATTGAGATTGCATGGTATTGATTAGGTAAGAACTAAGATCTGTAATAAAGTAATTTCATTTAAGAAAATGCACATTCTGTTCACCTGGCTGAGGTCAGTGTAACCAATGCTAAATTGCCTTAAAACACTATGTAGATTGGTAAAACAGAATTGCTGTGGTAAGCTAAGAAGGTCTGAAGGACAAGAAACATTTAAAATTTAAGGGCTAGCACTATAGGTAACCATACAAGTCAATTTAGCCTAAATCTTGTGATTTTGTATTATAGATCTCTAACTTTGGAATGTATTCTATTAATATTACATAGACAGCATCCATGCATGACTTTTGATTAACTCCTGCACAAACACGATCAGCTTCTTAGAATGGTTGATTGTTGCCTTGATGCAGTGAGAACTGCATTGGCAACTTGAGTGAAGACAAGTTTTCATCCACAGTTACCCTCTAGAAACAGAAAATCCTGTTTTTGAGAGGTTGTCTTCACTTCTGTGAGACTTCAGTAGGGGAATTGAGAGCTTTGGGTGTTTCAAAAGAAGCTGACCTCATTTTGCAGGATTTATAAACCCCAAATTATCCATGTAAAAAAAAGCCACAAAAACAACAAGAATCCCAAAACTGGTTTTGAAACATCCTTGTGCTGTACCTTGTGTGACTTCTCGTTATCTCTGGAGCTGTTCTTTCATGTGCTCAGTTGTGAGTGCAAATTAGTGTTAGACAATGTCTTCAGGTGGTATGCAAAGTGTTTTAAAGAAATTATGGCATATATCAAAAGTAGGCCACCCTATTATGGTTTGGACTGACAGAAAATAATACACCAAAACCTGGAATGCTTCTTGTCATGAAACAAAACACATATTTTCATCTTGCAAAAGTGTCAAGAACACTTTCTAACCCTCTCAAATATCACTCATCTACCACTGCTGTAAACATGAATGTAGGCCAGGCAATCCCTCTGATTACCAGTATTACTGTTCAACACCTGCACACATTAGAGATTTTGTTTGGGTTTGTTGGGCTTTGGATATACCATTGTCTGAAAGTCTGTGATTATCATTGATTTAGCCGTGTGATTTAGCTATTCGCTCATAGGTAGAAAATGTATTTAAACAAGATGCTTCTCTTTAAATGCTAATAGTATTTTTCTTTTTCCTATTCAGTCGTGGAAATCAATGGGGTTTTTATCAGAGAAGTGTTTTATCAAGAATGGTGGGGGGTTATGTGGGTTTCTAAAATGTTCTCCTTTGATAAAATGTTCAGTTTTGTTTTCTCTCTTATATTAACTCATTATTATTATGTTTTCACTTATATTAACTATATGGCACTGATGCCCTTCCATCAATCTTTTTAAATCTCTTTTTTTTCTCTCTGTTTGACTGCATTGCCTTTTATACCATTTCATTCAGTAGGATTTACTCCTTTCCTGTTTGCTTGTCTGTAGAAAATAATTTCAGTTGTGTTTCTTGGGGAAGGGCAAGTATTTTGGGATGAGGGTCCAGTCTCCCAGGTACTGAGATCACCATTTCAGTAAAAGCCTGCATTCTCAAGAAGCCCTTACAGTGCAGTCAGACATATAATACAGGAAAACAGGGTTTGCCCCACTAGTTGGGTGCAGAAACAGAGCAAAGCTCTTACCTTGACATTTCCTTTGTAGTTTCCTGCACCCCTCTCATCGGGCCAATCTAACTGAATTTTTTTAGGAAGAGAAATTTAGCAGCTACTAATTGGTATTAAAATGTTTTTGCTAAAACTGCATTCCGGGTCCTTGATGTTAAGAGACTAGAAGGAAAATTAAATTCCAAAACTCTTCTTTGACCCATACATTAAGATATCTGAAGACTCAAGCAACCAACAATTCATGGAGAACTATGTCTGAGAAGCAATGACTGCTGTAGGTGTGTACACCAACTAGTGAAATGCAACTCTGAATCAGACAACTGTGGTTAAAACAATACTTGGAGATCTTTCTACCACTGTTTTGTAATGTGCTGAAGTGGGTTTTGCTTATTTCTGAACTAAGTTTCTGGATCCTAACTAGATCTTCCGAAAGAGAATGAAAAAAAGAGAAATCTTTTCGGGCTTTGCCCTGACCTATAAAAGCACTGCTCTGCAGGAGTTACAAATGGCTTTTTGGCTAAGTTCAGAAGCTGAAAGGGCCTCTACTTTTGTCTCCAGCTCTGACAATAGCTGTGGAGAAGAATGTCTTCTTTAAAAGTTCTGGGGATCAAGCTGAACCTTCAGCTGCCAGAGTTTTGTCTTTCCTCTTCCCTGCACACCCCCTCACCCCACCCCCACCAAAAATGTTAAAGGGCCTAATCCTACTCTCGTCTAAATTGATGTAACTTTGTCTCTTTTCAGTTGGGTTTCTGGTTGTTGTTTTTTGGGAGTTTTTTGGTAGGCTCCTCTTTTGGGCTGCTGGAAGTATTTTTAGATTACTATTTAGTATACTTTTAGGCTAAACCCGGGTTTCATATTTTACAATACAGTATAAGCACAGCTAAGGAAAGGAGACAAGATTTCATTTCAGAAAAAAAAAACACCATTTGAATTTGATAATAAGAAGGAAGCTGGTGTTTTCGACGTGATTGCAGATGGCGTGAGCTCTCCTATTATTGGTTGCAAGGTTCTATATTGGGGCTATGGACAGCTGTCCCCCAGCACTCAGGATCCAACACCAGAAGGTTTTCTGGAGTCAGCTAAGGAAAGCAGTTATTTCAAGAAATAGCTGAGTTGTCAGCAGGTGTCCTTGTTTATTTCTTGAAAAATTATTATTTATTTCTTTGTTGCCCACTGTCTTTCTGATATTCCAGAGCTGCCCCACCTACCCTGGCAGTGAGAGCTGGGCTCAGTCCCACCATCACCCTGACCAGGCTCCAACTTCAAAAATGCCCAAGTCATCCAGCCATTCGCTGCTTGAGTGGAGCATATCTTATTCCTCCTTTTGAAGCTGAGCAAGAAAGAAATACCAATGGATTTTTATACGGCAAAAATGTACCTATCCCTCAGTCTTCCCCAAAATAGCTGGCACCCTGGAAAGCAGAATCTGTCAGAGAGCATGTACAATAGGGGAGTCCCAGGCTCCCTTTCTCTGGCACAAACTCATATCCACGGTGGGCTTCCCCTGCTTTTGTACAGCCATGTTTTAGGACAAAGAAGTGCTTGTGAGGGAGCTTGTGCTGGACTGGAGAAGTTCTGCAGTGGGTTGGGGCCCCATCAGAGCACACTTTGTTTCTTCATCCCTGGTACTCACAAAATGCTGCTGAGGGCGAAGGACACAGCAATACAATAGGAAGGGTTAAAAGCCTCCTTAATTGCAATTATCTTAAATTGTTAAGACAGAAGCCTTGTGATGTAGCTGCAGCTTTTAAAGTGCAAGTTGTTGGGGTAACTTCTACAGTCAGTAAAGGGAGAAAGGTGCATTGGGAGGGCAGGTCCTCCAATCAAAAGCTACCAGGCTTATTCTTTGAAAATATCTGATTCTCTTGGTTGATAGTAGTGATCACCAACACAAATGATGCTTTAGATTACCAATGTGAGATGGGATAAAATCGACTCCTGAACTGAGAAATTACTTAAATTGAAAAAGTCGTGATGCCACTGACAAGGTTTTGGTCCCAAAGCAGCTGCGGAAGCAGAAAAATCATTTTGGACCCAAAATAAGCCTCATGGGTAGCTGAAGGAAAAAAAGAAAAAATGGTCCTAAAAGATGTGGATTTCCAAAGGACTCTATCTCTGAATATGTACCTGGGAACTTGTGGAGCTGTTACAAAAATATGTTATGATTTGCAGAGGAATATAAAATGAACATCAAATCAACAAAATTATATTTTGAGACAATCATTACAAGGTAGTAATGCCATCCTTACTTTTCTTTATTTGTATTTTTTATATGGAAAACAGGTATCTTCAGTTTAACTGCTTCTGTGTTTTGACTTAAGGGGGAAAAAGGACACATGGAGACTTCCAAGAGACTTCCCTGTAACAACCAACCATTTTGAGCAGAGGCTGAATTTGCTGGATAATGCAGTGTCATGTAGAAACGCTTAAATTACTTCTGAGTGAGCTAGCTCAGGAAGTCAGAGCAATGTAATTGTATTAAGTGCTCTATTCAAGCTAATGTTTTTTTCTGCTTGTACCAGGACAGCTTTGATATGTCTGATGGTATTACATTAGGTGTGTCAACTTGTCTAATACACAGAGGAATGCGTAGTGCCTAATGAACAGGAAGACCAACATAGGTGCCATGAAAAGAGGCAACTCAGTGCTTCTGACACTGCATTATAAACTCGCTTTCTTACAGCAGGCAAACATCACGTGTGTGTTTGTGGGTGCTGTATAAAATCTATATAATCTATTTCATATAATGTCAGGCATAATGTAGGGCCTCAGAGTAGGATTAAATCGGAAAGAAGAAGGAACAAAAGTGGGATCATTTGGCCTCCTAAGGCCCTTAAGGGAATGGAAAACAAGTGTAACAATATGATAATTGGAGTTCCAAGTTGTCTCCTCGGTGTGACACCATTGTGGGGCTCCCTGGAGTACCTACAAACTGTGGGATTTGCCTGTGCGCCCCACTGAAGGTAGACTTGGATGCGCCCGGCGCCACTCCAAAATCACAGCTCACCGGGCTAAAACGGAGAGTAGCGAATTTCTTTGAGGGTAGAGAAGCCCAGAGGATAATGCAGTCATTTAACTGCCTTGCCTGGCTTGATGTATGAAGTAGATTCACAAGGAGTTCCCATAACATTTTGCTGGTGGTTTAATGATTACCAAGAGAAAAGCCTAAAGAATGCAGAGAACAGGACACTGGGCTTGTGGGTTTTTTTTCAGGGGTAGTGTTTCCTTCTGTTTTTAAGAAATGCGTGTCTTTGATGAGATATGGCTGCAGGCTACCATTTTACATTTTATGGCTGCAGGCTACCATTTTACATTTTATGTCAGCTACCTTTTGTCAGCAGCTCATTATTGATGCTGTATTCTGTTTTAATTCACACTCCTCTGCTAATCAATTACAGCATTTATCCATTAATCAGGTATTCTGACAGGGTCAATAACTGCTTTGCAGTTTTGTGGGATGTTGCACATTATCAAGCAAGTAGCAACAGTCTGTGGATTAGTTTAGCACAGTGTTGTTTTCTCAGGCTGGTGGACCTTCAGGGGAGTAAACACCTAGTGAGGCTTCTGGCAATTATTTGGGTTTTTTTGATTCCTTGTCAAAAACCTCATCTGCTTGCAAAATTCATCCTCACTGGTGGGTGTGCGAGACCATGTTCATGAATGTGTGCGCTCACGCATGTGAGCCTGCATGCACCCATGTGTGCCTGCCTTCCCCCATCTGTGTGTGTGCAAATAGACGTAGGTACCCTATAGCCTAAAGAGCCACCTTATAAAATGTGCCACTTCAGCTCTATGGCTTGCAACAGCTATACTGGTGGTAAATTGTCACCAACATTAAAGGGCTTTTTTTTACCTTTTAGCAAGGGGTATAGATAACAGAGGGGGCAACACTTAATTGGACAGTTACAGTTTTGGTAGTTAAGTTACCATCTATAATGATGGTAACAGGTTTCAATTATCTTTTTTATGACAGATGTACCAACATTTAATTGTTTCTCATCAAGTGTGGAAAGAAAAGACACTTCTGTAGATTTTTCAATTCTTCTACATGTCACTTAGCTGTCTGCACCATTGTTTGAGCTCCTTTCTCTCATCCTTTTTGCAGCAATGAGTTGTGTCATTCCCTCATGATCAGCACTTTTGTTGTCTTTGTTTTTTGCTGTACCTCAGAAGTCCATCTTTTCTTTCATCTCCTTCCCATTCATGCATGAGGGAACAGTTGTGCTCTGTTGTGGGGATGTTCCGCTGGATTTCAAACAGTAGGGTTTCTTTTTATTCTCTTCTAAGTAGTACAATGGGGCTGAATGTCTGTTGCAGAATGCACACACTAATATGCCAGGTTATTTGGTTTCTAAGAAGTCAATAAAAATGCTACATTTAGGCTCAGTACTTGGCTCGCCTTTTTTTTTTTCCCCCCTGTTTGCCTTTCGGTCTTCAGTTATAAATCTGTTTGTTTGTTTCTGGTTATAAAATATAATCCTCGATATTAAATCCAGGCGTGGAATCAACAAACACTTAGGGAAAAAATTTACTGGCGATGGAGTATTTTCACACTAGCAGATTTGGCAGACTCTGTCTTCCCTGATAAGGAAGGGAAAATTGCCGCCAAATCTAATTAATGGGGTCCATAACAGGAAAGGAGAGAGAGAGAGTACAGGGCGGGGGGTAAATGCAATCATGAGTTCATCTTGGCAAAACTTTCTTGGAGATTTAGCTAGTCTTTGCATTTAAGAAAAGGTAGCTTTAGTATATTTCATTTTTAAGGACTTTTTTTTGCTTGTGCAGATACTTAGTTGATAAACACTTATTCAAAATGCATTTCAATGGCAAAAGGCTAAAGACATAAAAAGCTAGAGATATCTTCAGACACTTTGTTCTCATACTCAGGAACAATCTTCAAAATCCTTCTTAATGAGGTCATAAAAGAAAAAAAATCGAACAAGTGGTACTTGTGTACCTCTCTAGGATGTGTCATCGGGGTCACTTGCCACTAGGTTATCCTATTTAAAAAGGGATTGGGATAGTTCAATCAAGCATTGCATTAAGAGAGAGACTTTGATTAATTCCTTCTCTTCTCTATTGTGCTATAGATAATTTCAGTAAATTTGTGATACTTTCTTCTTAGTCAGTGTTGAGGCTTAGCGTTCTCGATGCGTCATGCTGAGTATTAGCATTTATTGGGCCTATTTGGCTGAAGTAAAGAGGAGTGTAGGCTGCAGACAGCCCTCTAATCTTTGACAAGTGAGGCCATTCTTTCAACATTACCGTTATCTCAGGTCATAGAGAGAAAGTGTTCTCTTACAGGTTTGCTGCAGGAACAAATATGGCATGTAAAGGAAGGGGAAGAAGAAAAAGTAAGTAGGCTGATGATTTATTGCAGATTTTGGAAAAAATAGAGGTGACTCTTACAGAGAAAATTACTGTCTCGAATAACTTGTTCATTTTGTGACACAATGGGAAAGAATTAAAGGAAGGCAAAGCTGAGCTGTGTTGCTAACTTGTGCCGTGGCTGGAGACTTGAAATGCAGCAGAACTGCAACTCAGAACCCAGCTGCGATTGCATTATTTCTATACTTTGTGACCTAACTTGGTTTTTTTAAACTGATTGGTTTTGGTGGGAAATTTCCTTTATCATTTAGTTGTCATTAAAAAAAAGAAAAGAAAAAAAAAACGAAGGAACAACCAAAAAGGACCTGTTTTGACAATGAAGGAATTGTGTTACATTCTATTTCTCAACATTATATTCACTTTTTTTCATTTAAATACAGGTTTTTAGAATTTGCATGATATGTCTTTAATTCATTGTAAAAAATATTCTGTCTTTATGTTGTTTGGTGTAATCTCCCTTCCCTTCCCTGGCTCATTTTGAAAACATGTGTGATAGTTGCTCTGGAGACTCAAGGCCCTGTTGGGTATACACATATTTAGGCGCTCTTTAAAAAGTGGATTTTTGACCTGATAGACCGTAACGGCTCCCAGGGAGCCACTATGGTCATTGTGTAAATCCTTCTTAGTTTTCGGTTTACTCACTTGATATACCGTAACGGCTCTTAGGGCCGTTATAGTCTTTTGTGATAATCCAGCTGCTGCACATGCGTGTGAAGCTTTTGTGCCTAAAAATCCTGGGGAAGTTTTGTTGGGAGCGTAGCAGGCACATCTAGAATTGCTTCCTTTCTGGTGTGGGGGGATGAAATGGCTGGAGGAAAAAGTGGTGGCTCTTCTTCCTTTCCCTCTGGCAACAGCCAAAAGCACCAGGGCACCTGAAAGCCTAGCAGCCTGCCAAAAAATATATCTACAAAGGACCTGCAAAACCCCGTGTTGGATGTCCAAAATATCATCTGGAAAGATTGATTTGGTTCAAAGTGTTCACAAATGTGAAACAGCTGATTTTTATTTATGCAGTTGTTTAATGTATGTCTAAGATGTGTCAGGCTTCTGCCCAGTGGGATTTTTGACAACTGAGTTATTGACCCTTGAAAACGGGGAGTTGTAAGTGAAAGGCTGATATAGTCGTAACTATAGCAACACTGTCAGTGTTCCTGTAATTATTAACTTTTTTTTTGATAAAAAAATTAAGAAGCTGTTGCTTTTCTTAAAGAAACCTTTCTTACAAGCTGATGATGCCACCATGGAGACGTGATATGTTGAAATAATGTGTGTCAGCTAATTACTAAAATAATTAAAGTACTGGGAAAGTATGGAAAAGAACCAAACATCACTTACATGTACGAATAAGGCTTATGGGTTCAGACCATTTGTATGAGACAGTGATGGCAGACAGGTTTAGCCATCATTTTGTGCTGTGTTAAGTTGATAGAAGGCTACGTTTTCATTACTTGTGCAACTTTTCATGAGGCGCTGCCCTGAGAGAGTCAATGTTTGTACCGAGGCTTCAGGCAGACATTCAGACATTGCTTTGGAGTTCATGCTCTGTTGTATGGGACCATGTGATTTGACTGCAGTGTGCATGCCTGCTCTCAGCACAGAGAGCGGCTGCGACTCCCATGGATCCAGTTTTACATGGGCTTAATGGCAGAAAGCACTGCAGAATGTGATGCCAGTGGGCTGTTTGAGCCACACTAGCCTGCGCTGCACCCACTCTGCTAAGAGTTTCCAGAGGTTGCAGGTTCTTATGCTGGAATGACTCTAAGCACATGTAAGACATATCTTCCTTGTACCACTTCCCATACTCTTCTCCCAGATCCTGCTCTGTGGTAGCCATTAGTTGATGTGGTGCAGGTGGAGCACCTTCATAAAATGATGCTGCTTTTCTGGAGTAACCCTTCACCCCCATGGGGACACAGCCAAACCTCTGGCCTTCTCATCTGAGTATGGTTTTCCAGGACTATATGTGTGCATATTTTGAGGGGAGAAGCAAGAGGGGAGGGAAAGACTCATAGTTCAGCAGAATCTCCCGAGCAGTAGATCACTTGCAGAACTCTGTTATGGTTTTCTAAGACTTGGCAAATCACTAAAGCTTTTATTATTGGTCTAGAGTTTGTTTGCATTTCATAGCCCACCTTCTCAGAAGGATAGGAAATGGCCATTCTGCATAAAACTTGTGCACCTTAATATTCAACATGAGCACAGCGAGTGTTTAATACTGCCACAAAAGGCAGCAAGTCCTTCATTTTCTTATTCCTTAGAATCCAAACTAGTACTATATTTAATTGAGTTATTTAATTCCTTCTGTTAAACAATCAGTTGCTAAGCTTTTCTTAGCCAGGTTTCAGATAATGGCTTTTGTTTTTGCTTAGCCATCTGTCCCTGTATTAATTGTCCTTTTCCCCTAGCATTCACCCATAATTTTGGCAAACTAGTTCCCGAGGTTGGTCTAAATTCCTTTTTTCCTCATTTTCTGTTGTTGGACACTGTTACCTTTAGCATTTCACACATTTAATGGATACAGTTCTGGCTACTGAAACGAAGTTCAGTCACTTGCACTGTGTTGCAGGGAGCTGAAGTTTCTTTATTTTTATGCAACATTAAGTGCTGGCAAAACAATGTAGAGGCCTAAATTGAAATGATCACTTGTGTGTGGCAAATCAGTGTGTAGGCCAAGTAAAAACATCTTTCTGCTTTCTCTGTGAAGTGAGGTGACAGGTCACAGTTAGGAGGTTTCAGAACAACTTCTGGGGTCAGCATCGAAGTTCCCATTTCATTTCTGTTCTGTGTGTTGGACCAGCATTTGTTCTGTGTATTTTACACATCTTCTTTCCCAGTCTTTCACTGGAAGGCTCCTGAACCAGACCCGGATTCAGAATGGTGCTTAGTCAAGTGATATTATTAGAGTGTTCAGACTCTTCACATTGTGCTCAGCTACGAGTCTGAATCAAGATCCCACTGACTCCTTTTTGCTTCCTCCTCCCCCTTTGTACTCCCACCCTTGACTCCCCTCTCCACTGCTTCATTCTCACAGACCTATGCCAGGCTACCCCTGTGTTCCTTAAGTGATACAGCTGGCTGCCCTGAGTTAATACAATTTCTCTGTCTGTGATGCTGCATCAAGAGATTCCTCAATCCCTGCTTCATTGATGCTGCCCTCACAAAAATCTCCATTGACCTTGTCATCTTTTTATTTCCTTTTTTTTTATTTACGTCTTCACCTTACTCTTTTAATCTTGCCTTTGACCTGTTTTCTTCTGCCCTTCAAAGTGAATACTTACCATTTCTCCTTTTTTTGCATCCCTGATGAATGGTGTGGTTTCTGTTCCATAGTCTCACCTCCTGTCCTAGTGCATCTCTGCCACAGTCCTCCCTGGTCTTCTCCTGTAATGACTTGGTTTGGGTTATAGCCTGGTGCTTTCTGCCTTGCCACTTGCACAAAACCAGAGTCTCTTCCTCCTTTTGGTGCCCAGGGGATATTCACCAAGACCCTATGCATTTGTCAACCCTCTTCTGGTCAGCTGGGCCATCCTGCCTTGATGTGTGCTGCCTGCTCAGGATTGCCTCTCCTGCCTCATCTGTAGAGCTGCCTGTTGCATGTTGCCAGCTTCAGTTTTCATGTCTGTAGTGCCCAGGTCCTGGGTTTTCCTCAGCCCATCACTCTGCCAGACCTGATTTCTTTCAGTCTACAATTACCCTTTTATTCTCTTCCTCCTGTAGATGATTTTAGTCTTCTTTCTTACTGGCCCTCAAATACGAGCAGTGTTACCAAAGCTCTCCATGTTCCCTGCATTCAAAGCTACCCTATTATTCCTTATGCTATGTTTAACAGTGATTTCTTGATTGCTGTTTCCAAGCACTGGAAAAGGTGTATAGAGCAATAAAAGTATATTTTTAATCAAGATGTGTGGTTGTCTAGTTAAATAACAGGATAACCAACATACTGCAGCCACTTGAAGTCTTATCTCTTCAGCCTCTTCTGTCTTCACTTCTCCATAATTCAATTCATCCTGGTCTAGAATCTATCTGCTGTTTGCTTTCTTGCAGAGGTTAGAAGATAATAAAAAAGACTATTTGAAGATTAGTATAACAATAACCACATAGGACTTAACCAGTCGTTCCTTATTTTTCAAACTAATAAGCCCCTGAGGCATGAATGTACTTGTTAATATTTTTATTAGTCTTTTTGTGGATCGAGATCTAGTAACATCTTCAATATGCTTAAGTTAGCAGGCTTGACTGTTATCATGGTGGGAAAACAATTTACATTACATCAGCATAGGGCAGGAACAGAGGCAACCGATCTTTAAAAGACCCCAAAACATAACTATTTATTGAAAGAAAAAACAGGGTTTCAGACCAGATTGCGCCAGGGGTTTTTTCCTTTGAGCATGCTGAATGCTGGGACATATTTTGTAGCACATCAGGAATGTCTGGCAATGGAACAACATTCCAACAAAATGAATGTTTTAATATATAGTGGAAGATATTATTTAAACTCAGCACTAGCACTGATAGTGATGGCAATTACCTTTCAGCTATTTCAAACCTATACAAAATAGCTGAATATATATCCATTCAGATTCAGGTATCTGAGATGGGCTATCTTCTCTGTTTTCACAGAGGACTTGAGGCTGTTTTGCAAAGGGCTCAGCTGTGGTTATCATAACCCAGCCTGGGCACAGGAATCATGCAGCGTTGGGAGACTGGTGTAGAACATCATTTAGATTGGAAAAGACCCTTAAGATCATCATGGCAAGAATATGCCCATTCTTCTCCTGGTGCTTCTCAAAAGGGAAGAAAGGAAGAATTATTATTTATTCTCACCACTCCACCTCACTTTTGTGGTGCAGTTTAGTGACTTTGAGTATCACTGTAAAAGGCTGTTTCAGCCATTAGTCTGTCTTCCCACCTATTAATGGGTACTGGTAGAGTATGCTGGTCTAGTATGCATGGGGGCCTGGGGAGACTTTGTATTCCACTGTAGAATTCCCACTCTAATGCCATTGCTGGAGATGCAGGAATAAGCAGTTTATTCCAGCAAAGTATGGGGAATATTTGAGTCTAAAAGTTGTGAACAAACCAGTTTTATTATTTCTTGGATTTATGGAAGTAAATTCTTTTTGCCCCATTCCATTGTTCAGTGCTGCTGTTGTAGTATACCACATTGGGACTTTCTATACACATACATGTGTACATATATGCACATTTTTATATGAACACTTGTATGTGCATAAATAAATATAATAATAGATTGTATATGTAGATACATATACAGGCAGATAAAAATATAAACAGAAGCGTGCACACATATAAATAATTTTCACCTCTGGTTATTGTGCTTAAAAGCAAAAAAAACCCCTTGCCTTTAAGAGTGAGCATATTGTAATGTCTGTTCAGAGTCTCACATTTTATTCCTGCTTGCACCTAGGACTAGCGAGGTTATTGTTTTGCAGTTTCTCTTTTAAACGCAAATGACACAAAAAAGGAGGAAATACTTTCCCTGCTGGATATGTCCTGAAGAAGAGAGTGGATACACCACGATTTTTTTCCAACACACCTAAAGCTAGTCTCTAGCAACAAATCTTGTCTTACTGAGACACTAGCTCAACTAAATGTATTTGGGAAGATTAAAATTGAAGCATCCATTACATTCTTCCTATCAGCAAGGAAACAGATGATGACAAACAAGGGGCCATGTGAGAATAAAACTGATGGTTCAAATCATCCAAATTCCTTATATTTAATAATGACTTTGGTAGGCAGTGTGTTTCTTAATATTAGTACAGATTACTGATATGCGCTGCAGAATAAAAATGTATCTCAAGGGTATTATTCCCCCTTTGTTCTAAAGTATATTTAAAATGTTACCCAAACGAACAAAAAACGGTGGCAAATTCAGTAACGGAATATTTTTTCTCTTTATCCAGTACAGGATAAAAGACATACGACATCTAATTGTCTTATTCCTTAAGTCTAAACCTGTATTCATGATACAGGTTGTTGAAGAAGACTCAAAGGAAAGCCAAGTGATGCCTTTATGTATTTTCACAGGAAGTTTTTTCCTCATCAGCTCATATGTCAGTGAGCTCAAAGAGTCTGTATGCTGTTCAGATTTTATACAGATGTGGAGTGCTATAACACTTACTTAGAGAAACACAGCTGCTCATTTAAATGTCATAAAAGCTGTTATATGGAAGAAGACTTAATCCTATTTATCTTTATAGATTTTATTTTCACATAATCCAGGACTTTTTTATCTACTACATGTCATCATTATGAACTAAAAGCAATTTTATTTGTGCAGATTGCAAAGGAGGCAGCGCATTTTTCTTATTCATTTATTTTTAAATAAATACTGAGCAGTCTTTGTAAAGAATTTAGAGGGGAAAAACCCTTCACTGTTAAACTGGGACAGTCAGAAGAATTTTTTTTTTGGCTCTCCTGCCTCTGCCTTGCCTTGCCTTGCCTTGCCTTGCCTTGCCTTCCCTTCCCTTCTCTCTAGGCAACCATCAGGGACAGGCCTGTTTTCTAAAATTTAGTTTTAAGAGAGTGGGACCAGATATGTATTGTGATACAGTGAGGTAGGAAATCCACACTTAAAACTGAGGTGTTGGGGAGAAAAGGGTCATCCTGTGAAACAAGGCTATTGGTGAGGAGAGCAACTTTGATTCTAGAGCATTACCTAAGTTTCAGTTGGCTTTTTCATGTGTTCACTAGCCACAGTAAATATATGCTGTAGCAACACAAGTAATCTCACCTGGGAAATACAGATAAGAAACTCCCACAGAGCGTGTAATAAGAGCACTTGCACTTGCACAGGCCCATCAGGTGCTCTCATTGCCCCAAAAGGGGTTGCTTGCTGATAATTTGACTTCTTATTTTTTGATGAAAATAAAATCATACTGATTTGCAGGGAAGTTGATTTTCACCCCATCTCACTTCCAGTCTTGATGATGATGATTTTTTTAAGTGTTCATGTTGGTGACTGACTGACCATCAAATGGGATGGGACTTACTAGGTGGGGGATCTGCAGCAGGGGCGCGGGAGCCATGGTTTTATGACCAGTTCCTAAGTTTCCTGGGATGTGGCAAAGCTGACATGAAGAGTTCTTGGAAAATGTTTAGATAATTAAGTTTAAAAAGTAGCTTAGGAATGTGGTTTTCTATAGCAGTCTTCTGATTTAGTATTAAAATGTGTCTCTTGGCCTACATTTTTCCTCCATCCCATGCTCATATTATCTGCCTGGTAGGTGCAGCACCTTTATGGTCTTTGAGCTTGCCTATACAGCAAAGTTCATCCATGGTAAGACAAGTTGTGATCATACAACCAATGTGTTCCTTGAAATTAGTTCACTGCTGTGGGCACCCCTGGGTGCAGTTCATCTGCCCCAGGCGTGTTTGCCTCCTGAAGGCACATAATGAACTGCCTGAGTCAGGAGCAGGGTTAAGGCTGAATTCCCCCTTGGAAGGTGCTCCCAGGGCTTTGACCACACACCCCAAATATGCACCCATGGGAGTGGCAGGACTTGACCCACCATCTCAGTAGAGCAAGGAATTTGTCCCTTTCGGGGCAGCTAAGGCTTATCACTCACTAAGGAGAACTCAGTGGCTAGAGAGATGCTGAGCCTGAAGAGACTGGTGGGTGCTAAATTTTCTGGTTTTAGTTTACTGACCTTACTAAGGATATGATTTTGGAGGGCCATGGTTGAGTTAGGGTTCCTACGTAAAAAATTTATCCTCCATCTGCTTGATATGAGAGATCAAAATGAACTGACACCTGTCACATATTTATCATTATTGTCCCAATATTTGCTATTTCCTTTAAGTCAGGATTCCTAAAATTTCACCTTTTTTTTTTTTTTGAATTTTTTGTCTTTGGAAAAGCTTAAAAATACAAAGTCAGAGATACAGAACCAGCAAATAGTGTTTCAATGTGCACTGTAAAAATGTTGCAATATTTAATGCATCATGTTTTGGTTTTTTGAATTCTTTGTGATGTTAACTGCAAAAAATTAACAGCTTTTTTCAATCAGTGTATGGAATAATAGGCAGATATTCAGAATAAATACTGAAGAAAATGTAGATATTTCATTGTCATCTGTGCAAAAACTGTAATAATATTTAATTTTGTAATGTACTGAAAAAGGCAGAAGAAAAGTTTTATTATTGGATAATAAGGTTTTTCCAGGTGTTTATTTACTGGAAATCATGAAAGGTCTGTCTCCATAAGGTTGTTTAATCCAATCACTGCTATTAGTTTTGTATGTTTTAACCACTGGATAATTGAACAGAGATGTAGTTAAAGACAGGAAAATACAGAGTGTTGGGGCATTCCCTGCTATCTTTTGAAATTAATAAAATAAGATTTGGTTTGCAGCTGATGTCATTCTCAAAGGAAATAGGTCTGGGCTCATTATTATTGCTACCACAACCATCATAGCAAGATTCCAACATTTTGCTGACATTGAGTAGTGATGGCAGCACAGAAAATTCATTTGATCTTATGGAACATTTTCGTGGTTAATGAGATATTGCATATAATATTTTTGATGATTAAAAGTGGAGGAATTTCATTGCAGTAGGCATTAACTTCTCTGATTGAAGTTAAGGGAGGTTGGTTTTTTTTTAATAGGTAATCAAGAGTTTAACTGCCTCTGGGGCATTTTAAGAAAATGTTATACTGTACTTAACGAACATTATACTACAAATAAGAGTGATATTCCTGTAATTAAAACAGTCTGGATATTGCTTAATGAATGTTTTCCTTATCTTAATGTATAGGCAGTAAGGATTCATGTAGTTGCCTTTATTAACTTGTGGAGTTAGTTAAAAAGCTGGTTAAAACAGTAAGTTCATATCAGGTCAATATAAAATGCTTCTGTAGGGATTTCATTGCTCTTATAAATCTGACTAGTTAAAAAATAAACACAGATGCTTGTTTGTGCCATCCTGAGCCATATTGCAGGGCAGTATTTCTGCCTGTAGACATTTCTGAAGTTAAGTGTTGCCTGTAGCACTGCAGGATTTGCAAAAGTTCTTCTTTATTATCCTTTTAGGAAATATTTTAAAATTTCCACCAGGCTTGCATTCAAAAGCAGAGAGCAGTTGGTTTTCAATTAGTGGGGCCACAATTGCTGTTGAACTAATAGCATTGTGCATTTGTTTGGGTTTTTTTCTGTCATATTGCATCAGCTCTGACGTAATTACAACATTTTTTATGTGTAATCACACTGCATTGTAGTTTTATAGTTCTATTCTTCAGAGGTTTAACATTTACTAATTGCTTGCCAAATTGTTCTCCACTGCTCAGTTATTTGTCACAGAAACCATTCTTAATAAGTTCAATTTAATACAAAATAGTTCTTTGACATAATTTCTCTGCATAATAATAACTCTACAACATAAACATAAATAATATCTTTACTTTTAATCTTATTCTGAAAATACCATGCAGGTTTGATTTTTTTTTCCTCCAGCTGAGATTGAGCATCTTTTGTTCAAAAGATATTCACCAGCTGGTTGCATCTGCTTACATCTAAGTCTCAATTTTGCACAAGTTTCTGTGCCAAAACCTGAAAAAAGCATGTTGACCCATGTATAGCCTAAGATTGCATGGAAATGGAATGGTTTCATAACCCAAAATTAGTCGCCAGTCCTGCAGGCCCTTCAGCACATGATTAACTGTGTTTGACTAGTCCTTGATTTCTCTGGGCTAAGCACATGCTCAAGTGGGTTTACAGGAGAAGTCTCAAAATGCAAAGAAGACTGCTATATTGTTTTGTTTTTCCTATGCGGTAAAAATGTCTGCACTTTATTTAGTAGTATAATTTATCTACATTTCTAAGTACAGGAATCATTGAGATTTTTGTGCTTTGGCTAAGCGTGGACTGCCGTAAATTGCAAATTGAGGTAAAATATTGTCTATTTAGTGAAAAACTCTCAGAAGTGTGAAGGGACCCTCAGTTCGTAAAATATCCCCACCACAACCAAAACTATAAAGATGAGAGTTTGTAATAAAAAAAATCAGAAATTCTAAAAGACCCAAAGCGCATGACAAATTTTTTTCTTTCTTCTGACTTCTGCAGCACCAGTATATTGTCACTCCATTCATTTCTTTCTGCTAAATATTCTCAGGCATTATTTAGTGTAATTTAATTTTAACTCAGATGTAAATCAGAAGTGATGTTAAGGACTGAACTGTTTTCCTTTTTTCTCACACCATGCAGACATGGATATCGAACTTGTGCAGGCTGTGGTGAACATACTGGCTCTCTGTTACGGCAGGGTCATTTTAACAGGCAGGAATGGCACTTTATTGATTCTGACTTTATCAAGTGCCTGTGTCTTATTTTACATATAACTCATTAGCAGCCTGCTCCTAAACTGCTCAGGAGTCTTTGACTGTTTGGGATTCAGACTTTAATCACAGTAATTAGCGTGGAATTTTTGAATCCTGGTCTCAATCTTGACCTTGTAGCATTTAGCCAATGTGCACACAGCTGGACCGGTGGCAGGAGCTGCAAGGGCTCAGTAGTGGGGATGCTCCTTGTGTCCTGGTGTGGGAACCGACGCGGAGGGAAGGGGGGGAAGTGGGGAAGAAAAGAGGGGGAGAGCCTGTTCAGTAAGAAAAGAAATTCTGTTCAAACACTGTTACCAATTTTTGTGTGTGTACATAGAGATGCAGATGGGTGTGTGAAAACATCGGGGCAGGTTTAAGAGGAAGGGAAGCACCTGATGGTGAGCCAGAGGGAAGAACTGGAATTGGCAAGAGTGGTTTTGCAGTGAAATAAAGAATCTCTTCAAAGTTCAACTTTTCTGCAGAGGCCGCCAGAATGGGTCTGACTGTATAAAAGTGCAACAATTACAGATTTGTGGGTTTTATATATTCACTTCCTAAGACAGATTCTGGCATGGAATGTTCCAAGACAGCTTTTGGTGATATGTGCCTGATCCTCCTCTTGAACTGGAAGATGCTTGACTCCCAAAGACATGCTTTTTCCTTTGTGTCATGACCACACTTGGTGCATATTTGTCTGTACACAAAAATCAAAAACAAATAAACCAAACCAAATCATAAATTGATGTCATACATCCAAAGTAATATCCTCTTACTTCTCAATACACATCTTTAAAAAGGCTAATATGTGTGTAGTCTTTTCTAAATCTTGCGATATTGGTATTGGATCTTCATCTTTATTGTGGGATGTTTTTGTTATTTAAAATGTGTGGTAATTTTCTGTTGCAGCTGCTAGCTGAAATTCTGTAAAAAAATATGTAATGCAAGAGGTTCTCTTGAGAAAACATATAGCTGAAAAAATTTAACAAAATCTCTTCAAAATTAAATCTCTTTTTAAAATGAAAATTAGAAACAGTATTAGTTAAATAAATGAAAGCACTATAAATTTACTCACAGAAATTCAAACTTTAAAACTGTGTTTATGTTTTTTTCTGTATCTTCATATTTAGGAAAACAAGGAAATTAATTATCTTAACTACACATTCCCTAGGTTACGGTGGCAAAGTGAATGTGTCACAGACAGACAGAGTTCTTTTCCATTACCCTGCAATACTGTGGGTTTGATTTAGCAGCAGCAAACATCCCAAGGAGCCACATATATTGTTAATGGTAAAAGCATAGCGAGGTGCAACTCAGCTCCAGAATATTTTATGGGCATGACGAGTTATTCAGAGTTATCCACACCGTAAGGAAGGGAGCGAACCCTCGACTGTATGTCACATATGTTAAAGCTCCCCAAGACAGGACACCAATTAACCTTGGATGATAGCAAACACACACACACAGGCTGCCCAAGAGAAGCAGCCTGTTGCCATTAGTAGGAAGCAGCAGCCCTTGTCACCCTGAGCCATTATTTAAATCTCTTTTAAAATTCGCTTATTAAGTCAAAGACCGGTAGCACTCTCCTCTTCCTCACAAACAGACTATTTCTGCTGCCCTGAAAACAGGAGACGTTGGTAATATGAGAAGCCAGTGGTCCTTTTATTTTTATCCTCGCTGTCTAATTTGGCCATTTTGAATTGAGAAGAAAAAAAAACCCTGATCTTCAGTCAAAGCAATTTAAGGCATGATGGAGCTTGGAGTGAACCAAAACAACAGGGTCAAATGTAGTTGAAAGAACATGGTAGGGTAAATAAAAGGTCTTTTTTTTTTTTTGCATTTAGTGCTGGTGGGAGAAGAAAGTTTGGTTAACTATTTAACCTATGATAGCCTTTTATCATTTTATGGCTCAGGGGTCCATGATTTTAAGCCTTTGTCAGTAAGTTCCTGGTTTCTATTCAATCTTTTCCCTGGTGTCCAGTTATATGACTTACACTGATTTACTGGAGATAGAAAAAAAATTATAAATAGCAGACGGAGACACATATTTTTCCTAAAATTATTTTTCAGCAACTTTGGATTTGGTGCTCAGCTTCCATTTAAATCCTAAACTGCTTTCTTCCACTTACACTTCTCTGCATCATGTTTTCTTTTTGTTCAGTGGGGCATTCCTTCCCCATTTGGTTCACCTCTCTATTTTTTGGCTATACTGCGATATGTCCTGATCTGTTGGAGCAAGTGCTTGTGAAAGGTCACATGGAAGCCCCCTTTTCATTTCTCCCCGCTACAGTTTTTTCCAGCAGGCAAGCATTCTCAGGAGCAACCCCCTCCAATCTGTCCCTTTTGATATCCAAACCTGGTTGTTACCGGGGTTAAATTTCTTAATTCACTGAGTTTTTGTGAGCACTTTTTCAACCCACCACACTCACTATCTACAGCTGGGTGCAGACCACTTGTCTCCCTTAGGATGCTGTGGAAGTGTCAAGGTTTATTCTTTCACCTTCTCCACACTTTTGGGGGGCTAATTCTATACCTGTATGCCTTCCATCAGCTTCAGGAGAATTAATCTTTATGTTATATCTGTGTATGATAATATCAGCCTTATGGTGGGAAGTTTAAAATTAGACAAAGCCTCCTCTCGTAAGGAAAACTGCTTGTCAAGAGATCTCAAACCATGAGAGCTGGTGGCTTCTGCCTGCCCTGGCAAGGGGTTAGGTTTGGAGGAGTTTCTTAATTAGTTTTTTGAGGGTCGGGGAATTGACCGTACTGAGTCTGGAACAAAGGAAGAAATCAAAATGTAAAGCTGAGTGTTCGGTATGTTGATAAACCTCAGTTTTAATTTCAGCATAATTGGATCAGGGTTAGTGGCAGTTGTTACATAAAGTTCCTTCCCTTACTTTTTAATTCAAAAGTAAATATCACAGTTTTTCACTTTTAACCTAAGTTGATTGGTTCTTTTCTTTCTTCCCCCCTCCCCCACCAAAGAAGAGCTGCTCAGTTTACTTAGGATTTATTTTCACTAGGAGAGCACTAAGATTTCGGGGACCTCTATTTTCATGGTAAAGCTTGTGACATGAGCTTTTGTTTTCCATGTGAGGAAACGTTAGCGTTTTTTCACATGTTAACTTTTTAACAATTACGGGGAATTTCTTTTCCTTGAAAACTGCCATCCTTTTCTTTTTCCTCCCCTTTTCTCTCTTCGTGATATTTTTATTTCCCTTTTATATGGAGACTTGTAGATTTTGTCACTTCAAACGTTAGCTGTTCCTCCTCTTTTCTTTCGCTTTACAATACACACTAGGAGATTTTTTTTTTTGCATATTCCTCCCCTTTCTCTGTGAGATATTGTAGTTCACCAAATTTAAAACACTACAGTATTTAGAATCCCCGCAGTGCCATTTTAAGTATTTGGACCTGGAAAATGCCCCAAGCAATAACTACCTGAATTGCTTTTAATTACACAATATAGCTGCATCATTTTACTGCAGATTCTTTTTGATTGATGCTGTAAGGCAATTGTAACCATGGATGATGGGATTAAGTGCCTCTTGAAGTGACTTTAGCTTCTTGTGGGAACAAAGGGAAAGAAGAGAACACTTAGTCCCTTTTTGAGTGAACAGCCTTTTTTCACTTGCTATATAAAGAAATACAATTAACAAACATTATCCCCAGAGGTGAATTGAAATGTACATGCGGACAATAACCGCTCTTGACTGCAATTAGACATATATGATCCGAGGTATTTTGGCCATTCATTAGTGCTAATTGTTTGAGAAACAAGCCCAGAGAACAAATGATTAAAATGTTAGTGCCATAACCAGGATTATTAGCATGTGTGATAAAATGCATGTGCCGCAGCTGTACCAATAAAACTCTCCGGCGACTCGCTTTGATTCAACAACTACTCCGCTCGGCTGCGAGCCCTTCGTATTTGCACAGGGCCTGCTGATGTTTATAACAAACAATTTGTATCTTCTTTCTTAATTAGAAAGAATTACTATGCAAATTGCGGGTCTCTGTAATTCCATAGGCGTTTCCTTTGTCTTTGTGTGCGGTTGTGCGCTACTGCCTAGTAACTTTGACATATGAAAACCATTCTATTTACTCGTGAGTGAGGTGGGTTTTGCACATATCAGAGAAGTAAAATGTAGGAGATTCTGCTGTATTATCTGTGTCTTGTTCAGGGGGCATTGTGGGTCTTGGGTCATTTCTGTCCTCCTGCTACACCCCAGATATCCAGGCTTGTGGCTGGTACAGTTATGTACGTAGAGGTCAGAAATACATGTTGTGGAAATTTTTCAGATTTTTTAATGGTTTTAGTCAAATGTCTAAAAGTGCGCTTTGGAAATACTTTGCCAAGGCTGTGCTGAAGACTGTAGAAGAAATTTGGCCTGTTGAGAAATGTGTTAGGCAGTTCACAATGTAGCATCCCTTGCAGGGGTTATTTGATTTCGCAAATAAACAGGGAACAGAGGCACGGGTTAAAGTGCTGAAAATCACTTGTGGGAGTACTTTGCTTTGTGAGCTATATGTTGTTGGCTCTGATGAGACTGCACAGGTGTGTGCAGTTAAGTATATGTGTGAGTATGAGCAACACTGGAATGTGAAAATGCAGTTTACAGCAGGAAAATTTGCATAATTGGGGGTAATTTCACTGGTCGCAGTCACACTGTATGACTTCCATTGCAAAATGCAATGTCTCTTAGTAATCAAAAAGGTTTTCTTTTCCCCTTCCTGAGGATGAACTATTCACTCTTGGGTGAAATGGTTCTCAGAGGACCATGAGTAAGTTTAACTTGCCAACTACTTTTACATATTTGATGAAGACTTTAGTAGAGTGTTATGTTTGCTGAAGAAATTTAGTTTTATTTCCAAGACCCAAGAGCACTCAGCATGCTGCTAAGATGCTATGAATGAAAATATGCTGCTGTAAAACAATTTAATGAGCATTACCCAATATCCTAGTCCTTATTTTAACTTACAGTGCTTACAGGAAGAAACATTGTCTTAGCAAATTCATTTGGCTTTTGTCCACATGTTTAGTTTAAACCATAGTCAAGCTTAGTTTCAATCATTAAAATACTTGGAGTCAGGAAACATATTTAAGATTTTCTTCCACTTTATGGCACGGGGCTAACAGTATTATCAAGATTGTGGTTCGGTGGGGTTTTTTTGTCCTAAAAAAGCAACTGCTGGGAATTTTTTTATTCTACCAAAATAACAGAAATCAAGATAACCAGGATAGTGTTTCCTACCAGAGTAGCTGACTGCTCATATACAGAGCATCCTGCACCTTGCCACTGTTTTACAAAGGTCTGCAGGCAAATGGATTTCTTAATAAATCCGTGTCTTCCTCTACTTTTCGTTTTATTGTAGAACATAAAATAAGACTGTGCAAGGAAAATACACAGTAATTATTTAAGAATCTATATCAAAACTATACCATGTGAAAACATTTATTGCAGTCATATATAAGCATACTTGTGGAAACCTCTTCCTTTGCACAAACATTTCTAGAGTTCTTTATTTTGAAAGGTGAAGGATTCTGTGTTAGTCCACTGTTTACCAGTTTCTCTGGCACATTTTTTTTTCTGGTCATACCTTTTGAAAAAAATTGCTTCTCCAACTTGCAAAAATATCCCATAAGACTAATAATTTTACATATTGACAGAATATTTCTTATGATAATTTTTGGCCTGAGAAACACGTGTTTTGAACCTATGTGGCCACAAGGTTGGTTAGCTCAGGAGGAGACACCAATAGTCACCGGGCAGTAGCTTTTCTAACATTAAGCCTATTAAGTTATGGTGTTTCAATGGATTCAATCTATCACTTCTTTGGAGTCAGGTGGTCTCCTGTGAAAGCTGTACTGCTCCTCCATCTAAACCCAAGTTCACAGACCTCAATGGTGACACCTGATGGTCTGCAGGTAATGATGCTTTTACCTACACAATACTATACACCGCTGTATGTGGTATGCAGAGCAGTGCTGCCTTCGTGGGGCTAGCAGCAGTGAGAGGGAAACCGGCTGGTCAAACAGCCCTTCGTTTGATGACAGCCCAGAAGAAATCCTGGGAAACGTGTGACAGGAGATACATCTCATCTCAGCATGCTCCGAGATTATGGTGTTAGCCACGTCTATCAGGTTTCTGGCGGGTTGGAGGGTTGGTGAGAGGCAGTCATTAAGGGTGCTTCAGGGGCTGCTTGGCTCTAGGCTGAAGTTAACTATTAATGGGCTGAGCTCTTTGACTCCTTTGTGCCGCTTGGAACCACAGGGTTGAAGCCATCAGAGAAAGAGAATAGAAACTAATCACTTTTGTCCCTTCATATATGTCTAGCAAGAACAGCAGACTTCTTTACTGACCTCTGTGTCACGCTGAAAAAAGACACTTCTCTTTCCATTTGAGATAAACCACTCTTCCACCTCCTCCCTGCTCTCCCAAAGTGTACTACTGCAAGAAAATGAGCTTAAGTAGATTTAACTAGCAGCCACTTGAGTTGCAGCAAGTTTTGTTACCATCCCCACTTCAACCTCAAGCAGAGGACGTGAAGTGGTTTGTGAGAGAGGAGCAGAGAGAGTACTTGGGAGAACTCAGTGGATCTCAGTTGCCGTCTCCAAGTGTTGTTAGGACCTCCACCACCTGAGTCCTGAAGTTATTGCACTTGGAGATGAAGAAGACTTATTAGCAAGGGTAGCGCTGGCACTTGTACTAAAATAATTTCTGTTTGGCAGCCAAGCTGCTCCAGTTCTTAAGCTAAATTAAGCATTACCATAGATGTTACAAAGAAGAGTCTGGCAATGGGGTTTTGTGGGCCCATAAAGTGAGTTCAATCACAGAGACACAGCAGTGGAGATGGTGGAATAGTTTTTCTTTTCAATTTAGTTTACTGAGGTAAAATGTGATGGAAGCTTTCTTCATCTTTTTAACCCAAGCCTTATATTCAGTTTTAGGGTGCACGCTCTAGGGGAAGAGAGGGTTCTTCAACAGATTCAGCCTAGAAAGGCAAGCATTATAGTGGCCTATCAGTGACATGCCATATTGGCTCTGATTTGGATTGACTGAACTCATTTGAGAGCTTTAGTCATGTTCACTTCGAAGAAAAGCCACATGCGTGTGTAACCATGTGTCATCCAAGTGTAGCAACTTGGGAAGCATTATTAAGAGGGGCATAGGAAAATGCATGGATTCCTGATATGATGTTATAATGACATCTTCATCATGGTGCTAGAAAACCTTTGCATTATTCAAAGTGATGAATAATATACATGATAATGCATAATGGTGTTTATTTTGTGCCGTAAGTGCCTTGTGCTGAGTTAAAGGCAAATTTTATTTTGTCCTCATTTTTGGTGCAGCAGAATAGGCCTGGGGATTACAGCATGAAATGGGGAGAAACAGGAGCAGGCAAGGGGATTTTTTGGAAGGCCTTGAATCACAGTGGCATCGTCTGCAATTTATTTCTCTGTGCTTGCAATTATGGAGCAAATCAAGTTCCCCACCACACTTGAGTAGCCTCTTCCAGCAGTCCCACTGCCTCCAAGTGCACCAACCCAGCTTGTGTCTGGGGTGGGTTAGCTAGGTCCTCACCAGGAATATCAGCCATGGTGGACACCGCCACAAACTTGTGGGCCACGTGGATGTCACCCACTCAAGCCATGTGGCACCAAAGGCTCACACCTTCACTGGAGTGTGGTGCACAAAGCATTTATAAATTGTAAAAAGCATCACAGCCAACGACCTGCCTGCTGATGTTGGTGGGTTTATGAGCTCTGTCAATGGAAGTCTGTGCTGTGAATCTGAAGGTCTCAAGGCTTCTGAGAGAATGTGTTAGGGTTACTGAGATTCCACATTACATAGGTTTTTCATTCCTGTTTTCCTCATTTACCTCTCCATCCATTTTGCTTATTTAAAATTTGCATGCAAATATGTTTGTTGATATAACAGCAGGGTTGCAAAATCAACGTCACAAACCCCTGTTTGTTTTAACCAGCAACCCTGCTTCGTTCCCAGCATGACGTCCAGTGCCTGGAGAAAACATGGCAGACAGCAGCCTCCTCCCTAAAGCAGTCCTGATCTGTTCCCAGCACAGTTTGCATCCCATGGAGAAGTCCTATGACAGAGAAAAAGCCAAGAGCCACCCTTTTGTGTTTCATACTTGTCATACCACCAAGAATGGGCAGCGTAATTAAGGCTGCACGGATAACCTCGGCCCTGGCAGGTCTTCAGTTATGACTGCTATGTTTGCAGCTTCTGTTGGACATAGTAGTTTGGGAGCTTTATATTGTAATTAACTGTAATACTGATAACTCCTTACCTCGACTTTTCCTGAGGGGAAAAAAATATAGAGAACCCCAAACCAGCCACTGTCTAGGTAGGAATGTTTCACTTTTAAAATAGAGTCATGTTATTTACAGCACTGTAGCCAAAAGTCTAATTTCAACAATATTGTTTACAGGGTGGATTCTTCTCTGCTAGCTGGTGTTCCTAAGCTCAGTTATCGCTTTGCATCATCTCACAAGTATGTTCCCAGACGAGCTGTGCTGTATGTACCTGCGGATGATGAAAAGAAGATACGAAAAATCCCATCACTAAATGTAGATTGTGCAGTGCTGGACTGTGAAGATGGTGTGGCTCTGAACAGAAAGGTAATTAAAAATTATCTATGTGATATAATCAACACTAAAGAGAACTTGTGGAAAAACTTGCCTTTGGGAAGTGACAGCCAGAGAGACAAAGATCTTAATCTTAAAGTATACAAAGTAATGACACAGTGCTAGGCTTTGTGAAGGCATTGGGAAAATCTGGATACCCAGAACTCAAAGAGGTCCCATGTGAGTAAGGGGAGAGGGAGTCTTGAAGGAATACAGAACTGGGCATCAGCTGTCATCACAGAAGAGTGGGAGATAATGTTATTAATACAGCATATTTTTTAGGGAAGAGGAAGAAACAGTGAGTAAGAAGAGAAGTGGGAAAGGAAGAGTTAGTTCAGAATCACCAGGTGGGTGGTTTATTGTTGAAATGAAACCATCTTCAGATTGCAAGCAAAACAGCATGGGCCTGGGATTGAGCCTTGGAGTGTTTGGAAATATTTGTGTCCTCAGATTTTTGGAAAAAATGCTGTTAGGAATGTTTCTCAAGGAATGAAAAGTTAGATGCTGAGTGTGCCAGAGTTTGCAACAAGGATGGAGAGCAGAGTGGGAGATAGATGTAGATATGTCAAGTGCCTATGCCAAGTTTTCATTAATACTGAACTGTGAAGGAACAGAGAATGATCTAGCATGCATTCAATTTCGCTTGCAAGCAAATTTTTTTAATATATGAAAATAATAATTTAAAAATGCTTCACATCTTAATCATAGCATGTTTTTTGTTGGAAAAGACCTTGAAGATCACTGAGTCCATCCTTAAGTGTAACTGCCAAGTCAGCCATCATAAAAAATGTATACAAGAAATTAATGTAAAAGTTTCCTAATGAAAGTTATTTCTGAACAGGAATGTAAGTTTGCTGTCACATCATTTTCATATATTTGCCAATTTTCCTATCAATGTTTCAGTGCTTCAAACTACAAGAACCAGTGTTTAGGATTTGAGTATGAATGTGTTGTCCAGGGAGTTAGAAAAACAGGCGTGAAAATTTTCCTGTGTGATCTCAAAACTCTGGATGAAATTTTATTCATTTCTTTTTCTTGTGAGTTAATGCTTCCCAGAAGGACGTTCGTGGATAGTGTCCTCTTTAACCTTCAACTCTTTACAGGTATGTTGGAAAGGAAGAAGTTTGCAGTGTTTGCATATATCCTAGTTCTGAAAAGTGAAAATAGCATTGCTGGATGTTCCTGTGTACTGCAGAAGATATTGGTTGAAAGACTAAGATTATATCTGCTGTCACAGTGAATTAGTACTGTTTCATCATATTTGGGAGGCTGCTGCTGTAAAATGACACCATTGTGTATTAAACTGTAATATTTTTAAGTGCAGCTTCATTATATCAAACAAATAATTCATAGCAGAAGCATCTATTTGTAATAGAGGATGACAGGAAAACAAAAATTTATGATCAAGATGACAAAGTTGACAGTATTAATTTCCAAAGGGTGGTAAAATTCTAGCTCTGTTGAAGTGAAGGGAAGTTATGCCACTGGGTATAAAATTTCAAAGAAATTAGGGGGAAAATCTGTAATAGAAATTTGACACGACAGATGAGCCCCTGACTGAGCCAAATGCAAATAAAAAGCAAACAGGAGATAGGAATAGGGACAAGCTACCAAGGAGCAACACAGAAGTATGGTCCAGGCATGTATGGACAGAATGAGGAAGGTCACAGAGCATGGCTGGAATCAAAACTCATGAGGGACGAGTAAGACAAGGAGAACAGCTATTATAAGTGCATCAGCAGTAAAAATGAGAAGCAAAAACAGTTCAAATGTGGATACTGCTCCATGCTCCATGAAGCCTCAGGCTTTGCTGTTAGAGTCTGCCTGCTCTTTGGTCTGCTAAGTTGTCTCCTAGAAGCAAAACTTGGGGAAAGGTTGTAGCAGCCACGGTTAGGTCTATTTAGATAAGCCAGTCTATGGGACAAGGCAGCTGAAGGCCTCTGAGGGTGCTGACTAGTGTCATCATGAAGCTGCTGTCTGTCATCACTGAAGGGTCAAAGTGGCTGGAGGATGGATGTTCCTGATCCCTGAAGAAAGGCACTTCTGCCACAAAGGTCCTGGGTGCTGCTGTACAACAAGCTGAATGGGGTCAGCAGTGTGCCCTTGCGGCAAAGGTGGCCAACCACCTCCAGGGCTGTGCTGGCACAGGTGCAGCCAGCAGGTTCAGGGAAGGGGTCCCTCCCCTCCACTCAGTTTTGAGGGTCTCCTTGTGGGGTGCCTGTGCCCAGCTGTGGATACCAGGACAAGAGAGAGGCTGACCAATGGGAAGGAGCCCAGGAAGCACCATCCGGGTGGTCATGGTACTGGAGGAGTTTGTTCATCCTGGAGACAAGATGGCTGAGTTGGATCTTGATGGAGACTTTGCTTCCTGAGGGGAGCCAGACTCTTCTCAGGGGAGCTCAGAAATGGGGCAAGAGCAATGGCCACAGGTTGCGTGAGGGGAGATGCTGACTAGAGACAAGAGAAAAATGTCTGCCCTGTGCACGTAGTCAGAAACTAGAAGAGGTTGTCCAAAGTGGTGGTGCGATCTCCCTTCCTGGAAGTATTCAAGCCTTGTCTGGATTAACTGTGATCAGCCTGGCACAGAGCAGTAGTTAGTGCTGCTTTGAGAAGGCAGATGGATGAGATGGTCTCCTGAGATCTCTTCCAACCTGAATTAGACTGTGTGATTACATGATGTAGTAACAAAGCCTAATTCAAAGTGAACGGAGGTTTGAATGCAATTTTTCGTCTGCCACAGACACTCAGGAAGATTTTGAGACTTAGGTTGCACGAATGCGAAGCTGAAATTATTATCACTCTTACAGCTTAATTTATTAATGTTTATGAGGTGTTTGGAGAGTTTGTGTGAAAGATATGTCAAGAACATGCACTGAAGTACAGTGTTCAGTGGCCTATTGCAAAAGGGTCATTTTGGACGTTGGGAAAAAATGCTTGGAAACACAGCAACACTGAGTATGTCCTTTAATTATTCATTATTCTTAAATAGTACTGATGAATTTGGCTATTATTGCTGTCTCTTATATTACTTACAGTGCTAACTGTAGACTTTCTTCAAACTGCTGCAGAAATGTTGGGTTTGGGGAAAATCATTACCTGGCTGAACGTTCAAACTTGTCTGTCTACAGAGATCTTCAGTTCTGTCAAGTCCAAGCAGCAAGTTTGAACCACATCTTAATGGGTCTATTTTAACAAGATGCTGTGTCATTTGTATTAGGATTAAAGTAGATTTGGAGAGATCAATAATCTGGAATGTCGTCAGCTCCGCAGCTCCTGCTCGTTTCTCATTTAGAAGGAAATGAGGAGGATGAGCTTCTTATAACTGAAATGGATAACATTTGCAAAACTGCATTGCGTTGCAGTAGCATCTCATGAAGCTGCAGTCAGAAATCAAGAATCCCTATTTTCTATGCAATATTTTCTCTCAATGAAGTTTGGTAAGATTTCTTCTCCTGTGCCTTCCTCCACAATTACATTTTCTAATGGCAGAGAGAACCAGAAGAAGGGAATCCATACCCATTACCCTAATCTTGCCATTTTGGTGCCTGAAATTCTTACCTTCAAGAGCTACAGTACTGACCATGACTTCAGGTACCACCTTCTTCTCTGTCTTTTCAATCTTTTTTTCTGGTTGATATTTTGACTAAATCACCAAAAAAAAGAAACAACCTCGTAGCAAGACGTTCATAAGGAGAAAATTTTTCAGTGCATTTTCTGAGGGGAACTAGTGGGAAGAAATTAATAAACTGTGAAGTTATAATATACTGAGTACTAAGCCTGAAAATAGGGCTAGAGCAGATCCTGGTATGAGTAGCACGTAGGGCTTTTGCAACCTCTTTGGGACTGGGTAGACCTGTAGGAGGTGTTCAAAAATTCAGAATAGGGAAGATGATAGGAAGGTATGCTAGTGTTGCTGAAAATTTCTTTTACAAAGTTAGCTTCAGTCTTGCTGAACATATCCTTCTAATCATGCCAATCTCAAATCCTGGCTGGGGCTCCATATGCTGTTTTTAGAGGTTCAAATGCATAGTGTCACATGATGTAGCCTTACAGCTGCCTCTCCAGGTTTCTGACTTGGTAGGACATGGAGAATTTCTACAAAAAATTTCTACAGAAATTTCGGGTTTGGCTGGGGAGAGAATTGAATACTATTAAAGGGAAATTACTTTCCCTGAACTACTGTTCACAGATAAGATAGGATTTCTTCACCACTGCTGTACATGTAAAGTTTCTTTAGTTTTTTTATACATTTTAAAGAAATTACTCAGAATGACTGGCTTGGTGATATTTTAAAGTGAACAGTTCAAACAGAAATTCTAAAACTGTAGCATTAGATATAATGCAGATTTCCGTGTTAATATGTCGCAAATGCATCACACTCAGAGATTTTTTATGAAGTGGTGCAAAAGTAGCCTGTATCTATTTCAGCTTTTCACAGGAGAAGGTCTGAATATTCTTTCATTGTGATTGTAAAAAAAAAAAAGATAAAAAAGATGGCTGCACTGACATGCTTGTCTGATGCGTATAAGCAAGTAAGCTGAATTGCATGTTATGAAATTGAGAGATCTCTGTGTAGGACCTGAGCTGTCTCAAGGGCTCTCAGCCAAGCCAGCAGTCCCTGATATAGCTTTCTCTGTAGAAGGACATTACTCACTGTGCTTATATGGCAGGTGAACCTATTAATCAGGTGGAAAAGCTTCCTTCTCTTTTTGGAGTAAGGAAGATTTTCATGCCAGTGCTTTCATTTTTCCAAGGGCATAGTGAGCTGAGATTTTCTCGTTAATTCCCATGGGTCATGCAAGGTTACCACCATTACAAGAGAGTGCTCTAGAATGGCATTTTTTCTATCAGGAACCTGTCTTAGCACTGCTATTCTTCAGAGCATCAGGAAGTGTTAGCTGCCAGGTCAGCCTAGCAAGACAACAGTTGGAATTGCTACTGTAGTGTTTATGACTCTCTCTGAGTCCTTGACAGGAGTTTTGGAGAATTTTGATGCCTCCAGACCAATGCGATTAGTGGCTTTATCTTCACTGTGGTCTGTAGGATGGTTTTGAAGAATTGAGATATACAGTGCCTTACTCTGTAGTTCCCTTTAGTGTGCCATCAGGCCAGGAAGGGCACAGTTCCTTCTGCCAAAGATGACCTTTGAAAATTATCTCAGGCAAATTTTGATTTGGCCTTTTCTTTCCATGGAGAATGCCAGTGTTATAATTAAGAATCAAAACAAAGCCCCATGTTCCCTCTCCTCATGTTTTTTTGTATCAGAGATGTAAAATCAATCCCTTGGAGTGTACATATGGCTGAGAAACGTCTGTGCAGTCCTCTAACATAAACCAAAACTGCTTGAAAATAGGAAATTTTGTTGTTGTACCTCTGAAACTAAATAGCCCTCATCATCCAATAACAGATTATTGATATTCAGGGCTACACTCTAAAATTATGTAGGACTGATTAGGGTTTAAGCTCCTAAGCCCTATTTGCTGTGAATCACTTTGTCTCTTTTAGAAAAATGTTGCTCACTCCTCCAGCACTTGAACAAGAGAAACTGGGGAAGAGGAAGCCCGAGCTCTTTCCTTTCCCCATGTCCCTTCCTCAAGAGGGGAATTGGTGGCCCCTGAGCCTCTTCTGTCCTCTCTTCTCCCCTCAGGAGTGAGGGTAAATTTGGCTGGGTTAAGAGGATGGATAGAGAAAGATCTATTTTGCTTATCCGTAGCATGGCCTCTTGGAGTCATAGCATAAATGTGTTCCTACTTAATATCTTGGAGCCACTTAAGAGATCATTGCTGTGCTGTGTCATGGAATTAAAAAAAAATTCTGTTAATTCCTTTGAATTGTCTGTTTTGAAAAATGGGATTAAAACCTGACCACTTTTCAAAGTGTTCCATTATGAATTGCCTATACTTAAGAGATGACTCTGAGTTCATTACAGTTAAGAGCAGATCATCCACATACATGGTGATTTTATGGAGTTTTCTCTCCGTGAGAATGCCTCCTCCATCTCTAGTGATCTGATCCTGGGGTCAGACCAAACAGTACACCAGACAGAGAGCATCTTTTCGTACCATTTTTCTCATAATCTGAGACCTTCCGACTTTTTTATTCCTTAGCACTGATGAGAAGAGGCTCTTGCATATAAAACAACACTTCAACTAAATTTGGGGGTGGAGATAAATACATAAAATGGATGAGTGGTATACAAAAAAAATTTGAGGCTTTCTTTGTTGAAATACATTTCCTTATTGGTCTTATTGAAAGATTTTACAGTCTTAGTGGAAAAAAGCTCCAGTTAGTTTCCATAAATCTCTAGCTATGTCAATTAAAACCAACAGTTTTCCTGTATTATATGATGATTTTTATTTTTTTTTTAGTAAACCCATGTTGGTTAGGATTTATCAATGCTGCAAGTATTTCTCAAGGCTCATAGTGAGAATGTTAGCTAGTACTTCATAGGCACAGTTGCATGAAACATTGATAACTAGGTTATTTTACCAGGTCTTTGCTTTATTTATAATAAATTAGTACTGTACCTAATTGTATTGCTCCTACAGGGAGAAGGCTTGCTGATAAAGTGTGTAGAGAATGATTAAATGTACACAGGCGCATAGTAGGGTGACTTCTCTTCAAAAGATGCACAAAATTAAAATGGGAATGCTGCTTTCCCCAGTGGCTTGCCATTATTAAAAGTCTCAGTAGCATGGGAAATTTCTTCTGTAGGAATTGGGGAGTCCAAAAGTCTCTCTGGTTTATTGTAGGGAAGCTGAGCTGTATAGTGAAACTCTGCAAGGCCTTTTTGATCCTTGAAGAGTTCGATGAATATACATTTTTATGAAAGTTGTAAAGTGTTTTCATTTCCTCATTAATCCCACCATGGTCCTGGAAGAACTGCCACTCCTGAGTACTAACTGTGACAATAAAAGTTTTTGTTCCTATTGTTTTACTCTACAAGCCAATCATCTTCCTTGCACAAAGATTTGAGGATTCATAAGGAGATCACAATATTCAGCAATTTTCTTCTTAATGAGCTCAGTAATGCCTGTGTCTCTTCAAGCAGACCCTTTGAATTGCCAGTTATTTCTTTTCCACTGATTCAAATGTATCCAATTAAGTTTGACTTGGACATGTTCTGATATAACTATTACTGCTGACAGAATGGTGTCTAGAAATGTAAGGAAAATATCTTGGCTTAGTATTAACAGGGATTTCAGACAGGAATACATTAATAGACCTGGGTAAATATTTTAAAACATAGTTAATGTCTATATGGACTTGTAATTCACAGTACTTCAGCTCTTTGTGTGCAGTCTACTGTCCACAGGCACATCAGCATGCCTGGATACTGAAGGCTAAATGCAGGACTAGAATGTGTTGCTACACATTCCTGGACCAGTTTTCAGTATTTTGTCTGTTCTCATAGCAGGAAGGACCTGGACACATGGCCACTGAGCATCTAGCACTTAGCTTCAAGGGAGATGTTGAGTTTGAAGTGTGCTACAGAAAATCAAGCTAATACAGAAAGTTCAGTACACACATGTAGCTTAGAAACAATATGTGGGATCAAATGTGGACACTTTTGTTTGCATGCAAAGCCGTGTGTTGGGTTGTGTTGTTAGGGCTGCAATGTACCAGAGGTGAGGAAAACGTAAAGGGACTGCCCAGATTGCAGTCACAGGGGTACTCAACACTTAACACCATTTTCTCCTGGTCTCCTTTGCTTTTTTTTTGTTGGCAATGAGCAGGCAAAGGAACATTTTTGTGTATACAAGTTTCTATTGAAATTAATCTTGAAAAGTAGTCTTGAACCTAAGATTCCATTGTGCTCGTAACCAGTAGTCCACTCTGCTTATTCTTCCTCATTGTAAGGGCCACACTTCAAAAACAAAGAGGCAGGTGAAGCATAAGGAAACCCCATTAACAGGGACATGGATGAGAAAGTGGTAGGACACACATAGAATACAGCGCTTGCTCTCTTTGATAAACTTTTCTAAAAGATATCTCTGTTCACAGTTAAGGTCTAGTGGACCTGTGGTCTGATTTGGATGAGTTAAGTAGGGAAGGGAAGGTGGAAATGCACAGTACTTATCCCAGCACATTGGTGCCATCAAAGCTGGGCCTGTCCCAGGATAGTGTGGAGTGGGAAGAACCTTAGAGATACCCAGAAGACTATGGGCAAAATCTGTGGTTTATTTTACCAAACTGTTTAAACATTACCTGTTTACCTGGGGTTTAGTAGTATTATTAGGTAGCAAACCGAGGAAATGTGATAAAATACTGGATAAGAGAAAAGAATTTTTGATGTCAGGTGGAGAAAGAGCATAGCTATATACATGGAAACTGCAGATGAAGGTGAGGATGTGTGTGGTCATGGCTAAGCCTGAGAACCTTATCAGGTGTCAGCTGAAAGCATGATCTTTAACAGCTGTACCTTTGGATTCATCTATTATTCTTCTTCTGGAGATCAGATAAAAGGATCCCAGCACTCAGTGATGGGAACTAAACCACCAATATCTATGCAAAAGCCTCATTTCCTTGCACTGTATGACCAGTTAGCAGGAGAGCACAACACTTACTGAGGATTCTGTAGTCCTTATTCAGACAACATTTCACAATGGATTAGGGACATTTTGGTCGAAATCAGTAATTCAGAATTAAGCCCTTTGGAAGTCTGAGCTTCTTCCTCTTATACGCTACCATATATTGAATGGAAGGCATATATACTGTGCTAGTTGCAAAATAAGCACAGAACCATATAAAACCAGCCTTTTATTTCCACTGTGAACTAAACCCATGCCATGACATCCCTTTAACTTAGAGTGGAGGAATTTATCTCTGTTCAACAGAAGACAAAACACATGGATTATGACTGCCTAAAGCCCTGATTTTTAAGTATTCTGTGAATTACTTTCTTCTCTGAATTGTGAAAGACTGTATGTTAAGCTGTGCTTTATACACTCACAGAACACACTTTCATGAAACAAGCTGATACCCCAAATCTCTGGCTTACTGATAGTGGAGGACATCCAGAGCCATGAATTTGTTGTGCACTCATATACCAGAGTGGAATACAATATGCAACTCCTGCGATTTTTCCACTCTGTTTTGTAAAAGCCATAATAAATGGAAACAGAACATTAGGAACTATATGCATTTGTTTACTCCCAAGTAAACCTGCATAACTCTGCTGGTTGCATAGTATGCAGTAGGTTTCGGGGGCACAAAAGCCCTTAATGCATCCCCAGGTTACACATGGCCACACCCTGAGCTTGGGCTGCCAAGCAAAGAATTCTTTTGCAAACAAGCAAAAACCTTGCCAAATCCATTTCTTCATTATGGGTAAGTTGAAATATATCACTGCATTTGAAAGTTGAGGTTTGACAGTAGTTTTTATCTCTGTATGGAGCACGTACAGTTGTTAGCACATCCAAATGTACTGTACCGAGTATGTTTTGTAGCTCTCCAAAATAAACTTGCACACATCTGCAAATCCAGCCTGCTACAGACATGAAGTGTTGATGTCAGCTACTCTGCTAAGGTTGTCTATGTTTCCTTTTGGCTATAATATCACAATATGATCTGTCTTCTTGTTTATCAATAAGGAAAGCGATAAGCCAACTGTGGAGTCTGATCAGCACGTTGCATCTTTTTGGAAAGCATAAATGAAATTTTAGGGTTTTCTGAGTTTGACTAACAATTTCTATCTTTAAGGCAGCTTGGTTGCTCTGAGATGCTGTTTCAACTCCTGTATAACAAAGTGCTGCCTATTGTGGATCATTGTAATGGCTCTTTTGCTATCCTTCTCTCACTGCAGTGAATTAGGGCTACCCTCTTCAGAACAATGTACTTACCAGTTATTTCAAGATTGGGAGAAAATAATTATGAATATTTTTCTTTATTCTGATCACTGAGCTCCAGAAGACCATAAATCCTTGTGTTGTTCCTCATTTGGGAGCAAATGGTTATAAAGATCCTGGCTGCTCATTTTAGGATGATTATAAGCCATGGCTTGCTCATTCTTTCCTTCTTACTTTTTACAGTCTCTTCCTGGATTGCCTCAAAGTAACCGCTCCTAAGCCAGACTTAAGATAACTTTATCTTCTAAGGTTTCACAATACAATTGTGCATTAAAAGGGGATATGTTGAACAAATTGGTATTTTCTTCCAGCTTAGTCAGGTTATTTGGTTACATTTTAAGCTTTGATTCCACACAGACCCAATCTTCCACTTGTTAACCAATTATTTTTAAATAGAATAATTATAGATCATAATTTAGTATGCATTTTCTTGAGAAAAAAGGGCAAGTTAATATATGTAAACATGGATGAATCTATTTAAATAGACTGTCCACAAAATCCTTACAATATGTAAACAACATTTGTTATGCCTTGGAGATAACATATGATGGGACTCACGAGACTCTGTTTATCCTACTGAACAGTTTCTTTTATAACTTCAAAGGGAATTTTATATATTTATGGCAATAGCAGGGTGTTAAGTGCAGCTAGACAGAAATTATACCTCAGCTATTTAGTTAATGCCAATAGGGATTAAATTAGATTTTATAGCTGTTAGTAGAAGTCTGTTTTGTAGCTAACAAGTGGGATTTTTAAATCCTGGAAAGCATAATCCTATTATAAAACTGGCAGCTGAATTAACATTATCTAGGAAGCAAGTCTTCACAGATTAACATTTTTTGACATTAACAAAGAAAAACTAATGCTACAGGGATATTAGATGCTTTTCCCAAAAGTAGGGGGAAAAAAAGTGAATATAGGACAAGATAAATGGCACAAATACTGCAGGAAGGAAAAACAGAGTGAAATATGCATGAGGTGAAATCTGGGAGTGGTCATGTTCTGCCTCAAATACAAAGGAAATACACTGTGTAGAAAAAGATTCCACAATTGATAATTCCTAAGTTAGCCCACACATTGATTTTTACGTGTCATGTGACTAATTCCCAGTCATCCAAATGAGCATGGGATAGCCACCAAGGTCTTCTTCTGTCCTGGGAGGCTGAGGTCTCTGCATTCCAGCTATAGGAGCCAAAGCCTAGCAACAGTGCAGAAGAAACACTCATGCCTTTACTGAACAGGCCCATAAAACTGTTCCACAGAGACCTTGATGAAGTTCTTCTTACATACCTTGAAGAACAATTCTGGGACAGGTGCTGTAGGCAGTGGTACAGGAATTAGTATTTTGTTTTGTGGAGAGTGAAGAGGAATCCACTTAATAAACTCACCAGTCACAAAAATGTGATGAACAATTTCTTTTAGATTTTACATCATATTCAGTGTTGTTGACCCAGTACAGATTTTACAGTAACTGTGTCCTTTGGCTGCCATCCTGTCTGACAAATTTCTTCCGTCTTATCAAATAGAAAATTTCATTGTTTACAAATGAGAGCTAAAGTGAAACAATTTAATTTTGCCTTCCAACCTCCCAATTTCTTGATTCAAGTAAAGCAGAAGTAGGTCTGAGCCACTGTCATACTGGGAGTTCGTTGTCAAAAGAGGGAAATTCAGCTGTAGCTTTACAAACCTACTACATGACTACACAGGTTGATTCTTGGGTTGGTGCTTTTGAAATGTTTCATTTTTCCTCCTTGTGGGTTGCTACTTCAGCCATTGCTACTCGGTGGCTCTCGTTTTTACTGAGCATGTTTTCTGCCAGAGCATGTGGTATAGCAGTCATTGCTTTGGTTAAATCTGTTGTCAGAGCTGTAGCTGCAACTGCCTTAAGGGCTTTCTTAAATCACAGTTACATAGCATAGACCTTACCTTACAAAGCATATAACAATGCCTAAGCTGTGGAAATAGAGTGAAATCTCTATGTTGCCAAACTATCCTCCTCAGTGCCATGATGAAGAACCTTAACACCATTATGTCAGTGGGAAAACTCACAGCATTTCCACCAACAGGGCCAAGACCCCTGTTGTGTGCATGTTGCACCAATGATAATGAATGATAGTGGGAATTGAAAATAGTTGCTTGCCCTCTGTTGTGGCTCTTTTTCAAAAATTTGTCCTTCAAATGTGTTTTTTTCTTATTATTTTCATATGCAACAGGACATAAGCCTGGTGCATTAAAGCACACAGGTATCTCTTAGCCATTTGCCACAGTCCTCTGAGGTGCTGGGGACATTCAGAGAAATGGGAGTAGAATGTGCCTGTGATTTCTCACATCAGGAAGAACATGAACTTGATGTCTCCCAGAAGCACATGGTCTGTGATAAAGACCATGTTAAGTTTGTTTCCAGATTTGCTGTCTGAGTTGGAAAGCATACTGACTTGGCCCATAAGATGGGTTGCTTTTCAAATGTTCATCTAGGTACTCAGCTTGCATAAATAGGTTTAGCTCTTATTTTTTTACATGGAAGAAGCTGGCAAATGAGAAATAAATACTAAGTGGAGTGAGACCACTGTATAACTAGCCATATCACCTGACTGGACACTCGTCATCTGCCTTCATTCTCTGGAAGAGAGAGAAGAAGATGCAAGGGGACAATGGGCTTACTGAGCAGAACACCCTTCTTCCTCCAGATGACTCTGTGCCTGTTATGACTGGCTGCTGCTTGGCTGTGAAAGAGGTCATGGAATGTGGAGGGAGGGATGAAGCATGCTTGGCTCTGCCACCAAGCACTCTTGCCCTTCAGTATGTGTTTTTCTGGAGCAGATGCTGTGTAGAAACTCATTAAGGGCCAGCGTGTGGCAAAGAGCAGCAGCACTGCTTAAGCATTGCCAGGCAAGGCACCTGATCTCAGAACTTGGCTTCATGTTGTCAAATTTGCTGATCATCCATGAGATACAGTGAAAGTTCTGAGAAGAAAAAGAAATGCCCAGAAACACGATGGTGGATTGTGGGTTTCAATGCTTGAGGGTGTTACAAGTAGTCCTGCACACACATGCTCAGTTGTGTAGCTGGAGGTGATTCACATACTGAGCACCTTCTGAGCAGTGCTTGATGTGAACTGACAGAAACTAGCAGAAAGAGCAATTGGCTCCTAGCCTGTGACAGCCATTCTGATTCCTGGTCAGCAGATGCCACCTCTTCCTTCATCCACCTCTTCATAGAGGTGCAGTACTACATAGTAAAGCATTGCATGGGTCATGGTCATGTCTTTATGGGTGTGATGTTTCCTGCAGGAAGATTGGCAACTTTTTGCCATAAGCACAACCAGCAGGTTAAAGGGCTTTCAGGGACCTTCCTTTTTTTTTTTTTTTTTCCCATGGAAGCTCTGAACTTTCTCTATGCTATTACTGGTGAACAGACCCACAAGTCTCACCTTTCCAAGCCATACAGTCTTGGCGAGCGGCCTCCTGCCATCCTGACTGGGGTCAAAAAGTAATACGCATTATGCATATTTTACAGGTAGCGGCAGAAAGTCCAGGTAGTGGCAGAGGGGACTTTTGTGAAATGATTGTGGCATGCTGCAGATGGAGATAAGGGGGTTCTTTTATAGTGTGGTCCAGGAGCTGGTAAATGGAAGACAAGGTGTAAGGAAATGCTAATAAAGCAAAAATGAGATGGGCTGAGGGACAGTGGAAGAAAGCAGCAGTTTTTCAGCTCAATGAAGTCTTGCCTGGGGTTTTACATGGAGCTACCTTATATCTCTTTTTTACTCTCACTATTCAAGAAAAGAACTTGTGCTGCCTTTTAAATGGGCAAGTTACACACAGGAAGTTTCCAGTTTGTCAGCCAGATAAGTGGCTTTCTTACATCCAAAATTCCATAAGTACTTAGTAAAGTTGGTATGCATAGTAAATCTGTCATGGCTATCAAGCCCAATTCCTTGAGTGAAGTAAGGATTTGTGAATTGTGTCTTCTTTTGTTTTACTGACAAATGTATCTGGCAGGGGAAACTAGAACCTCCATTTGGGATCATTTGTCACATTAGCACATTTCCTTTGATGCTACTTTGTGCAGCAGCTGTCAAAAGCTTTCTCACATCTTGACCGCCCTCCAGAGTTTCTTAACACCTCTCTTGAAGTGGCCAAAGCTGGAGATTTTATTCCAGGTGCAGCTTCACCAGTCCTCAGTAAAAGGGGATAATAACCTCCTTAGTCTTCTGGCCATGCAGTTTATTATGTTTGCAATGAGAGCACACCATTCCCTTGCTGTCCCTCTTTCAGGTTGACACCCACCTAAGTCCCAGGTCCCTTTTAGCTGCTTCACTCTGTAGTCTGTCACCTCTGGCTGGGTAGACATTTAGGGTCATCCTCCTGTACAACTTCTTGCTTCTCCTTGAACTTTCTGGGGCTCCTGTTGGCCCAGTATGTGAGTTTCTCGTGGTACCTCTGGACTGAATCACTGAATCACAGAATATACTGAGTTGGAAGAGACCCACAAGGATCATTGAATCCAACTCCTGTCCCTGCACAGAACCATCCCCAAGACACACTAGGTGCCTGAGAGTGTCATCCAAACACTTCTTGAACTCTATCAGGCTTGGTGCTGTGACCACTTCCCTGGGGACTCTGTTCCAGTGCCCAAACACCCTCTGGGTAAAGAACCTTTTCTAATATCCAACTGCTGACACAACTTCAGGCCTTTCCCTTGGGTTCTGTCACTGGTTACCAGAGAGGAGAGATCAGTGCCTGCCCCTCCTCTTTCCCTCACAAGAAAGTTGTAACTGCAGTGAGGTCTCCCCTCAGTCTCCTCTTCTCCAGGCTGAACAGACCAAGTGACCTCAGCTGCTCCTCATACAGCTTCCCCTCAAGGCCCTTCACCATCTTTGTTTCCCTCCTTTGGATGCTCTTTAGTAACTTAATAGCTTTCTTATATTGTGGCACCCAAAACTGCACACAATATCCAAGGTGAGGCCACCCCAGTGCAGAGCAGAGCGGGACAATCCCCTCCCTTGCCCAGCTGGCGATGCTGTGCCTGATGCCCCCCAGGACAGGGTTGGCCCTCCTGGCTGCCAGGGCACTGCTGATTCACATTCAACTTGCCATCGACCAGGACCCCCAGGCCCCTTTCCATGGCACTGCTTTCCAGCATCTCATTCTGCAGTCTGTATGAACATCCAGGGTTGTCCCATCCCAGGTGCAGAATCCAGCACTTCCGCTTGTTGAACTCCATATGGTTGGTGTCATGGCTATCAGAAATGTATCTTCTGTCTAAGGCCCTTGAACAATCAAAATTTGCGTAGCAGACTCTGACAAGAGACACATGCAAAACACAGAAACTATGGCCTGTCTATTTTAAAATGTCTAGGATAGGAAAGAGGAAATAATGTTCAAGTCCATGGTTGCACGGGTAACAGGCATGGATCAGGGTCAGAGGGAAGCAAGGATGGGGGAAATGTCATAGTGGTGACTGATCAAGGAGAGACTGCAGACAAAGATTCCTTAAAGAACTGAAAGAAGTATCTCAAATTCTTCCTGACTCTCATAACCATGCCAGAATTTACTGAGAGGGCAGTATGATGGGTTGCAAAGCAATCCAGATTTCTGGAGTGCAGGGAAAACGATTTTTTTATGTTAAGTGTTGAGCAACTAACTAGGGGAGATGATTTGCTGGAATCCTGAATGAAAGTGAACTGTCAGTCAATCCCATTCTTGACTGCAGGAGCTGTCAGATACTGGAGTTTGTAGTCCTGAAGGCAGTGAGGAAGGCAAGGACACAAAACTTCAGCTGGTAGGGAGAACTGATCCCATGTAAGGCTTCCCCTGAAGGCAAGAGAACTCATAAGGGCTAGTCAGACTTCACTGACAACCTGCATAAAATGCAAAAAAAAATCATCTGAAGGGCAAAAGAACAGGCAGGCATGGCAGGAGGCCAGCTTGTTGAACAGGGAACTCTTGATTTGACTGAAATGCAAGAAAGAAGCATTCAGGAAATGGATGCAGAAATGGACTGACAAGGAGGAATGGAAAAATATTACCTGGGCCAGTAAGCACAGAATGAGGAAGGCCAAAGACTGGCTGGAATCAATGGCCACAGGGTACACAAATGGAGATGCTGACTGGAGACAAAGGGAAAAAAAAGTCTTTCCCAGGCAGATGGTCAGACATTGGAAGAGGTTGTCCAGAGCACTGCTGTATTCTCCCTCCATGGGGGTATCCATACCTTGGCTGGGTGAGGCCCTTATCACCCTGGTGTGGAGTGGTAGTTAACGCTGCTTTGGGGAGGCAGATGGATGAGGTGGTCTCCTGAGGTCTCTTCCAACCTGAATGAGACCGTGTGATTGCATGATTTTCCTGGTGGTTAGAAAACTTGTCCAGGAAGCCAGGAACACAGATCTATTTGTCCTTGTCTGGAGTGAAGACAGCACCCTGCTTGCTAAATAAAACCCTGATGCGCCATCTGTATGCACACACCCCTGTGGTAGAGACATCCTCCACTTTGCTTTAAGTAGATATTAACTGGGCCAGAGACCAAAGCTGGGCCTGAAGTTGACTTTCTAGCTCAGTGATTAGGACATGAATCTAAGACAAGGTAGACCTGGATTTATATCTGTGCTCCGGAAACAGCTTATACAATTTATTCTGTGGCTTTATTTTTCAAGCATCACATTGCATGTGTCCCTGTGTGGTTCTAGTCCTAGTTTACTAACCTAATCAAGAAATCAGATCCTTGACATATGTGAAACTGGTACTATCGCTATGGGGAATTTTCATTTATGCTTTTTCTTAACAGACTGCCAGCTCCACAAGCAGCTCTTCCTGTATAAAGACCTTGAAACAATTCATGTACTTCTTACTGCTTTTCTAGTTGTATCTGGAAGATTGTATATTTTACTTATAATTGCTGAAAGCTCATTTTCCCCTCCCTCCATACTCTTCCTTCACCTGTTGCAGTTTGATAAACAAGTCAAACCAGTTCCTCCTTTTATTGAAAGTGCCTGGATAGAGACTGCAGGGGTCAGGAAAGGAAAAAAAACAAACCAATATGCTAAGGGCTGCTCCATCAGGGAGGCTGAGCAAGTGTTCCCAATATTCGTGCATACACATATTTACATATATGTGTGTATATAAGCCAAGATTTCTCAAAGTCACAGATTAATGGCAAGAAACTTGCCATCACCTTTTTTTTTTTTTAATAGAAATCAGGTGTTAAACTCTTATTGCAAACCCTCTTTACTTACAGATGTAGCTATGACATGAACATCTGTAAGTGTGGTGCACTTGAGCATCCTATAGAATTAGGAGACTTCACAGAACTGATACATGTTTACATGTTTTATTTGCCATCAAAAATTCAAAGCACTGTATCACTTAGCAGTGCTGACCCATATGTGAGGGTCTGTACGTGCAGCATGTTTTACTGATCCTTTTGTAGAAGGTGATGGAGGAGGAGGAGCAGCTCAACTGGGTTAAGCACGGTAGATGGTACAGATAGGAGTTTCTGGCTACCCTGCTGCTCATGCAGTTGATTAGCTGTTTTCAGTAATTATGCATTTCCATCAGGGGTGCAATGGTTATCACCTCTGGTAATGAGATTACTCCCATTTCATACAAGTGTAATGTTCTGCTGGTTCCCTTTTGGCACTTTACACGTTTCCTTGACTCGTGCTTTCAACGCTTGCCGAGGTTGCATGCCATATTCTCTCCTATGGACTCACCGAACCATGCAAATGTGTTCCCCAGCATTTGTCAGTCTCGTGGTAGCAACCTATAGGCCTGCCAAGGTAGCCTCACAGCACGTACAGTAAAGAGCTTGCTTTGCAGTAACCACAGCGAACTAGTTCAATTTTTTTTCATTTCTTTTTTTTCCAAGTGGCTGCACCAGGCTGTCAGAGAATGGGAATTACATGTTTTTCACTTACGTGAAAGCATCTCTGTAACCCCTGACACAGCATCCCAAAACGTGGGTTTGCACTCCATTCACCACAGTAGGTAAGGCCTAACCTTTCATCACAATATTGAAAAACTTGCAGACTTTCCTGGAATTCCCTAAATGCAGAGTACTCATTCCCCAAAGCACGGTTAAAAATCGTTATTGCCAATTATAGGCCAAGCCAGAGAAGCGGATGCTGGTGTTACATCTGACTTCCATAAATAAATTGTCTGGTGGAAACTTCCTGGAAATTTTTTTTAACAGTAAAAAAAGAGATATACCCTAGCAAAGGACAAGTAAGTCATTGAAGAAAGTACAAAATTGCAATGCATACTTCTGGAGCTTTACAAAAAGGAAGGAGTACGCAGTGAAATTTTATACTGCATGGAGCTGCAGATTCCAGGCATTCCTTTTGATGGAGCCTCTGAAGGAAGTATAGAGGCTGTGTACCCCTTTTGAGGCAGCTTCACAGGTCACAGATCTGGCCTAAACAAAAGTATTTTTTTCTAAACTACTCCTTTCATTTTCCTTCTCCTCATGTCAGGACTCCAGCAGAGTTTTGTAAGCAGTTCGAGGGCTGTCCTGGCAGCATCTACCTCCCTGCCTCTGGGGACTGATTCCAGGTCATAGATCAGAGGCAAGGTATACTTCACAGAGTGCCATGGCGCAAGCACACCTCCTTTCATAGGTTTTTTTTTTCCTTCCAGAGTGTGGCATGAAAAGGGCAACACTGTAGGCTATGAATCAACCACCTCCTTAAAATAAACCCCATCATCACAGTATCTTTCATGTAGACATCCCAGGGAGTAAGCTGCATGGTGCAAAGAGGGGCATCTGGTTTTCACCCTGTTCTGGAAATCAAGTGAGTACATAAATGCAGTTTTTGCCAAGAAATAGAAATCCAAGTGCTTGAGCGGCAGCCTTGGAGCGTGGAGACATCCTTGACTCTCCATGTGGTTCCAGAAGCCATGTGACAAGTTCCTTTAATGCTTTTTTCCCATTAAAATTGACCCAAGATCCCAAAAGATAAGCTCAGAAATTCCCCTTATGTGTGAAACTGACAGATTTCCTGAAGAGTCCTGTGAGGAGACCAGAAAACAATGCTACCTCTATGGAAAACCTCTCCCTATCACTTAAGGAAAAGGTCTTCGTCCTGAAGGTGATGCTAAAATCAAGTGCTTCCAAGCAATGGCATTTAGGGGGAAAGAGATTAAGGGTGACTTTCTTAAGAATGGGAGGACCCAAGACACCACACCAGGAGGAGGCACAAAGGCCTGCCACTCAAGGAAACAGCCTCCTCCTTTCCTGCTTTTCCATATATCCTTGCTTGCCGATGGCCCTTGTTTTGACGTGCTAAAATGAGGCAGGGTGGTGTGCAATACAGTTGCTGTCTTCAGGCTTTAGAGTCAGGCTTTTGGAGGCCAGGCACCAGCTGTGAAATTAAATTGATAAGATCTACATTTCAACAGAATAAGACATATAATTCACCCTTGAAAAGTCAGAAGCCCTATTTCTGAGAAACTACTACTTAAGAGAAGATTTGACTATACTCTTTAATTCAATCTAACCTACCCAATCTAATTATATGCTCATTTCTCCTCTAGTTTTGAATAACAGTAATATAAAAAAAAATCATATAAAATTTGGGATCTTTTTCAGCATTGCATGAGGTCGCTAAGCTTGGGTCATGTAAGTGCTGTGAAGGCAACACCAGAGTTTTCATTGGAAGGGTTTGATAAGGGGCTTGTATTGTTGCAGAAGAAAACACACTTGGAAAATTTCTCTATTGAACTTGTTACTTCATGTAAAGCAGTAGCTGCAATAATAAAAAAAATCGCATTTAATTTTCTGGAAAAGTGGGAAGTGGAGAGAATATATTTCAATAGCAGTCATACTATTAACTCTTTGAGATTCCAGTATATTTCAGTGATCTCTAAACACAGCTGTACGGTAAAAGTGCCAGTGCTGGCACAAGTCACATCTGAGAAAGTTCCCTATTGTGCCAAGACTGTGACATTGCGTTCTGCTGGAGATCTCTTTGGCTCCGTTTCATGCATACCTAGCAGATTTAGCAGATTGTGAAAATGAATGTTTTCCATTCTCATGGCTGATTTTTGCATGCATCTGTTCACTCATCTAAACCTTAGTTACATGCTGCTATGAGAATGAAAGGCTATAATTTTTTCCTTGGAAATTGGTATTGTTTCATGCACCACAATTTCTGCCTAAGGATCCTGCACAGAAATTGTGAAACACTTGTCTCACTAATGTCATAGAAAAAATTGCAGCTACAGGGATGTATTTTTCCCTCCTTCTGCATGCGTATCTGGGCTTCGTGTAGTAGGAATTATGTGCATAAATCAAGAGAAAAGTACTCCCCCTAGAATGGAAAATACCTGTTGGCAGGTAGCAAAAGATAAATATTTAAACACGGCATTTGCATATAACATTAATAAACCCACACTGATTGTGTCGCAAATTCTGTATTGTAATTCATGGTGCTTACTTCGTATACCAGGTTACAAGTTAGTGTGAGTGCACAGAGTTTGCCAAATTGTTTGAATATTGTAGCTGTGCTATATTACAGGGCTTACACAGGCATTTATATCCAGATTTTTTTTTTTTTGAAAAAACATAGCCTGGCAGTGAGCTCGATGCAATAAGCTTGAATAGGGTTATGAAAGGAAACTGATGTATGTGAGACTTCAGAATTAAAAATGTTATACTCTCACTTTTTAGAAATTACATTTGTGGCATGTTGAATTTTTATGCTGTAATTTCATTGTGTTAACCATTCTAAATATCCTTTATTACCTTTTTCTTCCAAAAAGGAGGGGCTTAAAGGGCTTAACCACATTCTCATAAGAGATCTAGGCCAAGACAAAGGCCAAGATTCAGATAGCTCTCGGCCCACCCAACCCTTGCAACATTGCTAGTAAATACCACAAGGCTGGGGGGTTTCTTCAAAATTATTTGTGCTCTGCAGATTTGTATTCCTTTTGTTGCAGAGATGTACTTTTCTGAGCTTTGTTCCTGTGCCACCAAAATTAACATGCACCATCTAAAAGGTAAAGACAAGTGCACAAAGGCAAAAAAGCCATCAGTGGAAGCATTGTGTTCCACAGTACCCTTAAAACACTTGCTTCTTGTGCATCCAAAGCACCATTAAACCTTTATATCACTCTTCAGAGACTGTCATTTCTTTTTCCACAGCATAAAGTTTACTGGTTCTTCTCTTTTCTAAGGCACCCTCTTTGCCGAGTAGTCAAACAAAAGGAACAGAGCTAAAAAGTGAGTCACATTAGTCATGCTGCATAAGGTCCAGTGAAGTGGATTTCCAATTATTGCTAATTTATTCGAGGGTAAATTGTTGCACTGCGAGGAGGCTAGCAGTAGGGGTGGATGCAGAGCCCCGCTGGCGCAGCGGGCACCTGGCAGGGCACACGGTGCGGAGGCTGCCATGGTTGCTGCATCTCCCAGCTCCTGGCTTCAAAACACAACCATGCACGTGCCGCGGTCCCTCTGCCATCTACCAGAAGGACAGAAGGAAGATTGGGTTTCATTGTCCCCTTGCTCCTCCGTGTGCTCTCTGAGGGTTCAGATTGTATGTAGGAGCTGAGCTAGACATGAGTGTGGTCACAGGAACATCAAGTCTGCCCTTTTGTCTGGGTCCTGCCAGGGTCTGAAGTCCAGCGCTCCTCCTGTGAGGATGGGGTGCTTCCCGCTCATCTGAACTGCATGTCCCTTCTGGTTTGGGACTGTTTCCTGGAGGGGAAAGAGAGTACCATGGCCCAAGGCTGTGGCATTGCAATGCTGCAGGCAGTATCCAGGGCCCTCAGCGGTCTCAGGATGAGTCTCCACTACCACATGTGCTTGGCTGTGCCCAGCCACGGAGAGAAACAAGAAAGAGTGTCCATCGGTAGCTGTGTGCTTTATCTGGCAGGTTGTAGTCCAGGGAGCTCGTTGCTGAACACATCCCTCCTGCCTTGTGCCCAGACACAGTGTTGCTCCTTCAGCTTTGTCACCTGAATAGGCTCCAACCCACCACAAGCCAGGCACTGCTCAGCTCTTCATTATCTTCTCATCAACATCCATGGCTCCATTAAGAACATGTAGGAGAATTTCAATTTTGTTTTCAAGACCATGTCCTCTGCAAGCTAATACATATGTTGGCCATGTTCTGGCAATGCAGGGTAGGAAATGTCCCCACTTACCTCACAGAGCAGCTAATCAATGCTTTCTTAATGTAACTGGAAAGCTTGCGTGTGTGGTCACCTTTGTAAGCATGATCAGAGCACTAGATAAAGCCACCTTTGCAATTCTTAGCTCTATAGTCTTGTGATTGAGAACAGCTGGTTTGGTTTTAGAGGCAAGCAGTGTGTTTCTGGCTGGGCAAAGTAGCTGCCCATGGGAGCCAAGTCCGTCTGGGCCCTCCCCCAAGGGCTGCTCTCTCTGCTATGACTAAAGGGTATTTCCCAGTCAAGCTTGCCAGCCGTTCTCTGCAAAGGAGTAAGCCACTAATTTTCACATGCTGTGTCTTAGTGAACTTTTGAGGACCTTCTGAAAAGCTGAGGATGTTTTCAATGGAGTTTAGACATGCTCCTTTAAAAGTCTCATTTAGCCCATCCAAACCTCTGAGTCAAAGACACTTAAAGTATTGTTTCACAGCAATTTCTTTTGGTCAGGGATTACAGTGCTACTCATGGAGCCAGAAAGGCTGTATTTTCCTTCTAGACTAGGAAGAAATACAGTAAAACAGGTGGGCTTTGGAGCTTTGCAGGTTGGAAGTAATCCTGCTGTCTCTTGCACTATTAATTTAAAATTTCCATTCTGTTAAACTCAAAGGGAAATCAGAACACAATGTGTTTCTTCAAGAAAATGAAGTGCCCTTAGATTTCAAGACCACGCATGTTAGGTAATAAATAGCAACAGTAAGAACAACCAGTCTTATTTTTACCAATTCCTGTTTAGTCTTTGATGCTTTGCAAAAATTTCCTGCACATTTTTAATGTGTGTGTGCGCCAAATTGTTGTGGAATTACAGGTGCTGGGTTGCAGCAGAAGGTCGTAAAGTGTTTACATTTGTGAAGATTTTGTTAAACTGGAAAGCTACCATATCCTACACTTATCTGATATTTTATATAATAAAGATGTAAGTTTGCTTGCCTTCCCCTTTTTCCCCTTTCCATTATAAATGTAAAAGCTGAGAAGCAATTAGAAATAGTGATTTTCTTTTGGCAACTAAAACCTGTTAATAGTCGGAAAGTTATGTTTGCGGCATAGATTGCTAATAAAATTCGCCTCTTCCTGCCAAAATCAGAGAGTCCAATTTTCAACATCTCCCTGGTCTCTCTCTCTGCACGAGCCATTCACACCGAACTCGCTGCACTTCTGGCTGTTTTGCTCGTGCACTCTGTCAAAAAATATTTTCTGCATCTCTAATTTCATCAAGATATGCTTGACTGCGAGTGTCAGCATCGCTGAGCAGTAGTGTTTAATTCAAAATTCACTGTGTCTGTGGCTGCGGCAGCTGAACAACTGAAATATCAGTGAGGAACCAGACCACCGAGGTGCTGCGGTTTGTTGGCATGCTTGTGCGATTAGGTGGGAAACGTCACTCTTGTGTGACTGCCTGTGCTTCAGCGGTGCTCCATTCACCATGTATCATCCATTTCTAATATTTATGGCAGCAAAGGACTATATTTTAAAACTCTGGATTTAATGGTTGTGTTATAGAGGTGTGTGCCATATTATGAGAAATAAAGAGCACTATTTTTTTCTTATCCCATTAGTCATAGTGACACATTTTTAAATATCAGTCTGTAGTGATATTTATCTCATCTGTGCAATTTTAAGGTACTTCTTACACTGAGATACAGTCAGAGGTGTTCAGGGTTTGGTATTACTGAAGTCAGACATGGGTAGGATGGCAAAGGTCGTCAAGAGCAAAGACTTGAAGAAAATAGGTGGAAAAGTTTGGGCTGTCTGCCTACCTGTTAAATGTAGTTTCTTTTGGGGAACAACAGTCTTTTTTGAAGTGAAACTGTACTCCTCATGTTTGATGTGCTCTCACTTTCATTGTTGATTTTTACCTACCTTGCACACAATGGTGATTATCTCCTATCCTGCTATTTTATTGTCCTTATTTTATTGCCCTGCACAGAGAGGTTTTTTTGAGCACTGGTACACCAGTAGATGTAAATGGCCCGCATATCAAGTAAATTATGTTAGGGCATTGCGTTTGTGTTCAGTGGCATGGCATTGTACAGTAAGGGATCATGTGTTGGGAGTGGGCAGATGCCTGGACCCTCAGAAGTGTGGGGTACAGCTGGGCTGCTGTGGTCCCACATGGAAAACAGGCCAGTGAACTCAACTCACATCATGTGTAAATCCAACCGTTGCTGATCTTCCCTTGAATATATTTAGTGAGGGAATTGGGTTTAGTGGGTGATTGTTTTGAATGATGAGCTGTTCATTACATCTGTTTTCCTTGACTGCTGATGTGAAATAATTGACAGACGAAACGTGAGAGGATAATTTCATGTTTCACACCAGTGACTCCATTTTATTTGGTACCCTTCTCACGTGATTGGGAAAGACTAGTGTCATATGAATCCTTTGCCTAACTAAATGGTGAATCAGCAGGTCAATGATGAGGTCATACTAAGACCTCCCGAAAAGCTCTTTGTTGTTGTTTTGGCTGGATTGAGTTTTGTGTAGGCTTCTGAATAGGTTTCATGATGCAGCATGCGTTTTATCCCTTGATTCAGATTTATTCCTGGTTGGCACTGTCAAAGATCTTAAGTCTTTGACAGCAACAAGACTTGGTAGCAGCCCCTTTTCTGGCAGGTTTAGCAAAGTCACCAGTGGTCGATCAGACACAGAAACTGGCCTGTGCTTTCAGTCCAGGGATAATATCTTTGTCTTCGGGATGAACAGTACTTACCTAAGTTTGTGTGATGCCTTGTTAGGGAGAACGGTGTCTGGGTGCTGCCTGCATCAGGCAAGCCTAATAAATCATGGGATTTAAACAGAAGAGAAGGGCCAGACACAGGTGAAACAAAACTTGTGATAGGTTTTATCCTGGTAGACAAGCCTGAAGCTTCCTTAACTGCTTGCTTTGCTTCAGATGCCATTGGATCATAGCAGAGGGTAACCTTGTGTGTTGTGAAATCAAATGACTGATCCAAACCACTGCAGGTAATCCTGGTGGAAATGAGACCTTAGTCACAAAGAATAACTCCGCAGAGCAGTCACCAGTGCTTCCAGCCTGCTGCATAGGAGAAGGATTTGCAAAGCAAAGCAAAGATGCAGAAATCCCCTCACCTTTTCTCTGGTACAAATTGCAAGTTAATGATTGTCTTGTAATTCTAAAGCTTCTCAGAGTTCTATAAAACAGTATTTGTCCCAAGTTTCTCCAGTTACACTTGACACTGAAAGGCATTTCCTCCTGCTGCCCCCATGATGAAGAAGGTGGGGGGCTCAGAGCACAGCTGCTTATGTGAGCACAACATTGGTGACACCATCCTGGCATTCAGAGTGCTAATCCTTTCCGTATTCCTGAGGTGCCTGTCAGTAGGGTTTTCTGATGCACCAGTGCTCTGGGAATAGAGCTGATTTCTAGCTTACAGAGGGCTCCTCACAATACCCACCTTACGAACCCCTAGCACAAGAGAAATAATTGTTTGGTGCTTATGCTTCCTATCAATGGTACTGTTCTTGCGACCATTCCCAGTCCCGATGTTCAGTCTCCCAGCCAGCAGGTGCAGGAAGCTCAGCGAGGGTGGTCCAGACTCGGCATGGTCTGCGAGAGGGTATCCTGTGTTTCTCAATAACAGCTTCTCCAACTGACGGATGAGCCCCAGAGGGAGTCCTAGACAGTCCTGCATTGGGCAGAAGTTGGCAGCGACAGAGGGCCTCAAGGATGTGGTTTATAAAGCCGGGAAAAAAAAAATCTCCTCCTGTGGCGCAATGCTCCGTGCCAAGGCCATCATCCTCCCAGCCAAGGCAGGCTGGATGGGTCTCCCGTAAGAGCCTGTCAGCCCCTTTCATTAGTCAGCCAGAGGGGCTGCTGCTGAGTGATGCACAGCACCTCCTTCCACCCCGTGTGTGCTTCCTGCCAGCCAGGGGAACAAGAGGCTGGGATTAGAAATCAAACTCTGGGTTTTCTGCATGAGTGTGCAGGGTATATTAGCATTAGAACCCCCCCACCCTTATTTATTTACTTAAAATAATTGGGGTTTATTTGTTTTTTCCCAGCATCAGCAGTTTTGTTCTCACCCCCGCCCCTCCACATAACCTCCATCAGAGGTGTGGATATATAGGGGATTTTTCTGGATGTGAGTTTTGGGGTTTCGTCGGTCTCATTACAGCAAATGCATCACCTGCGTGACTCAGTCATTCTTTGGCTGCCTGGGGAGAGAGGCCTTCAAGAGCAGTTGCAACAATAATCCTGTCTCATTACGGCACATGGCACTGCCGCTGTGAAAGTAGGCAAGCTAGCAGATCTCCTTCTTAGAAAATACCAGTCTAGCCATGTGGAAAAACTACCTTCTATTACTGGGTAGTCAACGCTATATTGTGGACTTCTGTAGATGGGGTGATTGAAATCACAATAATTAAAATGGAAAAATGATGTCAGGATGGTGCAATGTCCTTTTCCTTCATCTGATATCTGTCATGGAAGAAGAAAAAGCAAAAATCTCTGTTGAAAAGAAAAAAAAAATCAAAAGAGATTTTGCAGGCTGTGGCTACACTAAATATTTGTAAAAAGCAAATGTACAAAATCCTCATATTTCTCTGTGTTTGCCTGATGATTTTTTTCCCTCTGCATGTGGGGAAGGATGCTCAAACTGGATGCAGTCAGTGGGTCCTCCTTTAACTCACTAGCTCAGTTTGCCACTGTTGTGGTCTGCTGTGCTCTTCCAAACTACAGTCCATTCTCTAGAATTTACTTCATGCTTCAGCCCTTCTAGTGACCATCCCCCTTTCGAGTACAAGGATTGGTATAGTTTTGAGTAAAGGTTTAGAAAATTCCATCTGTAAGGAAGAACTGTGAACTGTCTCTTCCTTGGAATCCTTTTCTTGCTGTAAATCCATCTATAAATCCATCTAGGGCCATTGGGAACTGTACCACCCTTTGTCCTGCTCTAGCCACCATCATGGGGCTGCAGAAAGCTGCTTTCTTCTTCCTGCCTGGTAGCCCTGGCTTCCTCAGCAGCTTTCCCCTTTGCCTGCTCCCAGGCATGGCCAAGGAGCTCCCTGGGGCTGCATGGGGTCCTCCAAATGGGGACTCCTGGGGCTGGAGTTTGGCTCACTCCGGCTCCCACGCAGCAGCCAGAATGGCACAGCCATATTTTAGAGAATTCACTGCAGGAACATCCTCCCGAACTGTAAGTGTCCTTGCCAAAGAAGAGTAGTCAAGCTTATGTTTTCTATAAGAAAGACGTTTCCTGAATGATTTTATTTTTTACTCTGACTCTCTGTATTAAAATATTTTTTAAAAGGAGAAAGTATTACTTCATGCATGTGCCTGTGTAGTTTAAATATAATTAAAAGGAAACTCATCTTTTTTTCTCCCTCTAAAGAGTTGAATTTATACATTTTAATATGAAGATATGCTCAGTAGGGAGCAGAAGCCTATCATTGGTTCCTACTACAGGCAACACAAACTGCAATTCTGAAAGAAAGGGCTATGACACAGAAAGGAGGAAGTGAATTTTAGATGCAGAGGGAGAATGCAAGTATTTAGACCATATCTGTAGCTATAAAGCTAGAGATAAAAGGCTTTTTCCTTTATATTTTCTTTTTATTGTTTTTTATAGTGCAGTACAATACAAACATTACAACCTGGCTGACTCCTGCAGAGATGCCAGGCACTAGCATCGTGTCCAAAAATTAGCTTTATACATATGCTAAATTAAAGATTGGCAGCCGCAGCAGCACAAATCCCATATTGGCAGCAGTTTGCAAATCCCACGTTGGCAGTCTTCTCCACATGAAAGAAGAGAGGAAATACAAAGGGCAAAAAGCCCAAGAGTCTTTCTCTAGCAAATAGCAGTGAGTGGAACACAGAAAGTATATGCAGGGGGGAAAAACCTCCAGATTACTGAAGATAAAAGAATATAGCTGAATCTGTGATGAGCTCAAACAAGGACCCATTTACACCTTTTGGAGAAAGAGCCATTAGTAAGCAAATGTCATTTTGGTGGGAAGAGTGGGATTCTGATACCAGGCAGAGACAGCACTAGCCCCTGCATGGTCTGGAATGAAGGGGGCTGAATCCTTATCCGACACCCATGTGAAGCGCCATTTAAATCTCTTAAATTTGCCTGTTGCTAACTGTACTGGACCTAAAGCATATAGGATTATTTGGGTTCCCCTTTAAAATTGTGTATTTTGATCCATCTGCAGAAAAAAAAATCAATTGCATGTTTTATGAACCAATCAAATTGTTGTTGCTTTTAATTCCTTTATTCAAACACCCATATTTTCATTGTCATTCTGTTTACAGTTGTGTTCGGGGTGCATTTTGCAACAACAAGTTGTTTCTCTTACATGTGTTGTTGGCAGCCATTCCTTCTAGGTGTGCCCAATTGGGATGGATTAGTTAGCTCCTTCAGCCTACCCACCTATGTTATTTTTGGCTGGCATTGCTTCCTTCTTAAGAAGTTGCTGCAACTGGTACTTTAACATGAGCAGTAAATCCTTACAATGCTTTGGCTTGCCTGGATTTTAGAAGTTCTGGATACTGTTTTCAGGACAGATACCTCTATCTGAACCAAGTTATGTGGTAGCAAGTGGCTGAGTGAAAGCAGAAGAGCCATAAGTTGTGGTTTCACCTAGTGCCTGGCTGTACCAAAAGGTGAGATACCAAGATTTATGTGCAGAAAAGCAAGACTATTAATTTCTCCAGAGCTTTTGATTTTGTTTAGTCTTTAATTCCCTGTAGGAGCTGAAGTATTTCATGATCTTCCAAACCCAGATCTTTGGTCTAGAACAAGACATGGTTTTTTTCCTTTCCTAGAAAGGAATTTGCAGTGAATCAAATAGAAGCAGATGACAGGTTTAGTTTCTTGCCATCTGTGTGCCACCTGTCAGGTCTCACCATTCCAGTAGCCAGCTCTTTCCCAAGCCAGCCAATTCCAGGCTGGTGCTGCATGATCTGATGCACTGCTGAGTCAGTGTATGTGGCTCAGAATCAGGTACCTCTGCTGAGCAGAGCAGGGCATGTGGGATGCTAGTTTTGCCCATGTGGGACATGGCATCCCCTGGCACATCGCATTTGGCTTTCCTACCCCCTGCAGTGTGGGGCATTGGCCACCACATCAGATAACCAGCCACAGAAACTCTGTGCCATTTTCAGGATGCCCTTTGCTTTTCAGCAGCTCACACAGCACAGAGGCATGGGCCAGGAGACAGCAAAGATCCTACAAGGTGCATCAGAGCTGTGCTGAGAATCTCCAGCATCATGTAACATTTCCTGTGCCATCCAGACCATGCACAGGGAAATTCAGGGTGCAGGTGGATCTGGGCTTCCAGAGCATTCCAGTGTCTGTCCTGCAGGAGAGGGTCCAGCAGCAGCACAGTGAGGGCTCAGAAGCACAGCGAGAGTTGCAAGACAAGAAGGATCAGGTTCATAGCTGATGAATCCTCTTGCAAAACAAAATCACTGCCACAGCCACCTGGAAGCTGGTGATTGTGTAGCCTTCTCTGCTACACTACCAAGTGTTCAGGGCTGCAAAGTGAAAGCTAGCAAAGCTCTTGGCCCCCTCTTTCCACAGGTGATGAACATGTGGGTTTCAAAGCAGTCTTTGCTTGTATTAGGCTTTCCAGTTGCATCAAGAGATGGGATTTAGAGGAGGAGAAATTGTTGTTACTGTTAGCTGACCTCTGATAATCATGTTCTGGACAAAGGCCCTTACATTCTCCACTGAGTCGCTCACTGAAGCCTGGCTGTTCTCCATGCTTATGGTGGCTTTCTCTGCCAAGTCTGATTTTGCACACTCACTCTGTGGAGTCTTCTCTCAACTCTGCAGCCCTGGTTTTGTTCCCAGGGTTTCTCTAGAGCCTATAGGACCAGCTGTGTCCTTGAGTTGTCTGCCTTTGGCTGCAAATGCCAAGATGCTTCAAACAAGAAAAATTATCAAGTGGCACGTTCCAAGCAAATTGAAAAGCAGCTCTGTTTCACACAATGCATAGTTAGGCTCTTTTTCCTCTCAATTGTGTGGAAATGACCATCAGTCAAAAAGCAACAGAGTATGTTCATTAAATAACCCAGTCGAGGATTATTAAACACTAGGAGACTGCCTCTCATTCCAGGGATCCCTGATCCAGTGTAGGTAGAAGGGGAAAGTTATTTTCTTTCTTCTGAGGAACAGAGAATTTTTGACAGGATCGGTGAAAGATGAATGCATCAAGACCAGCTTCCAAAACACAAGAGAGTGAGGAGAAGGATCTTAGACTGACTTTGGTGATCACTCTGACCATCTGAAGGCACCACACAGACTGGAGGATGTGACTTGGATCCAGGTTATTCTAGGCTGATGAATGCGCATCTTTGCTCATGCCAAGCATACCCTTATTTCATGATTGCATACTGTGCCTGCAGTACATTAAACCATAAGAGATGGGTTCTGGGCAGGTTTGTCTGGAAAAGCTTGCTGTGCTGGGAATCCCTTTTGTTATATCAAGTTCAAGTTTGATTTTTATAATTTCTGAGGCATTAGGTGAAGTTCAGAGGAAGGTCTGTAATTATGTATGGGCTTTGCTGTATGAAATTCCTGGCTCTCAAAAAATCAATACCATGTGCTTCATGGCCATTAATCCTAGGGAGATCAAGCCCACAAGGAGAAAGGCCCGAGGCCATGGAAAGTTTAGACCCTGTGTCAGGGCCTGGCTTGTTTGGGATAATCAAGACTGAGGCATCATCTATGTAGGTGTGTATAAGTATGTGAGACAGAATGGAGCTGCAAAAAGTTACCCCTTTGCCCAGTATTTCTCAGCATGCCCAGGAAAAAAAACACCAAGGGACGTGGACGTCAAGCCAATTTCTGGATATCTTTGTAAACCAGTGTTTCAAAGAGGTTCCCCCCGGTTCATCTCTTCTCCATCTATGGTCATTAACCTCTTATGGAAAGAGCTGAGTTGTCTGTAGTCAAAGGATGACAGCTTCTCCAGGGAACCTCCTGTTGCATTTGCAGTTGTGTCTGTGTCCTTCTTTGGATGCAGGCAAGTTTCTTGTATGGCTGACCTCAGATTTCTATCATTGTCCTTGACCATGCCATAGGTTTACCTCAAATCTTTCCCTTGACTGTCTACTGTTCTAGTGTCCTAAAGTATCCACATGGCATGTGCATGGTGATATCTGGAGCTCCCTCTCATTGCCCCTGTGTGGCTGCTGTCCTTACAACCCAAGTGTATTCAGTGCCATGACCAAATCCTGGTGTTTGGTTGGGGCCACCAGCTCAGCATTGACACTGGTGATCAGTGCCACTGTTTGGTATGGTCTTGAGAGCAATTCAGTTGGTTCAGGTGTTTTGTAGCAGGCAAAAAAGCATCAAAGTTAAGCCAACTTCTTCAGGAATCATCACAGCTCTGCACATAAGGGAGTATAACCACATCCAAGGGACAGCTAAGTGGCTTTGGAGGACTGGGAAAGGGAAGGGGATAAGAAGGAATGTATGAGAAATTCATGGTTAGTTGAGGGAAGTTCAGTCATTTTTATGCATATCCAAGCTGCTATCTGGGCCAAAGTTACCCTTCTAGAAAGTATGGACAGACTTCACCTGGCAGAGGGATTGTATGCTATGTCAGTGCTTCATATCATGTGGTCAAAATTATTTTTAAATCTTGGATTAGGTGCTTTAATCATTAGACGCACTTCCCCACTGACAACAGCTTTGGTTTTTGCAACTTCTTCATAGTACTTAACCAAAATGCTAGTGATGCTTTTTTTTTACTGTGTTCAAGATCTTACCACTTCTAGTGAAGTGTTGAGATGCTTAAATTTTTTGTACATACCTTGCATCTTGATTATAGTTAAACCAAAAAATATGTATTTATATCTTTTAATCTCTTCTTTACTTTTCTCCTTCTTGCTTCCTTAGAAATTTAATTCTATTTATTATGATCTTTCTGATGACAAAGTGACCAGAAATGGAAATAAAGACTGTCTGTTGTTGCTGAGCTGTGCAGAGATGGAGGTAACATGATACAGCTCTGTTGGCTGTGTGTGTATTACTGCACAGTCACACAGCACATCCCTTTCTCATTTGCCATCCCTCGTTTGCCACACAGCCACTTTGGCTTTGTCTTTCTCACTGATGGTCTGTGGCTTTGAATTTTGTTTCTCTCCTTATCTCTTTTTTTTTTTTTATTTAATTCTCATCCTTTTGCACTGTTGTTTTTCACGTTTTTTTTTTTTTTTCATGTTAGAGCTGCAAGAAATTTTTAATAAAATGATGGGAAAAAAAATCCAACAGGAGTACCCTGGACATTTTTCTTAACTCAATCTGATTATTTTATTGTTTATTTCAGCTTGTGATCTGCTTAACAATCTTTTCCAGTCATGTATCTTTTTCCCCTTGAACATTAATTTTGAGTGCTTGGATCTCGGTGGTAAAATATGTAAATTGCACTGAAATTGTGAGAAAGTCTTGAATAGTAAAATGCTGCTTCAATGCATAATTATTTGAATTGTCCTTCTGACTCCAGTCCACATTATTTTCCTTCTCTTATATCGCAATGGCATGAGCACATATATCAAAAACTGAAACAAGATGGAATCATGATCGTCTACTCCTCCCCCATGTCCTGTCAGTTTCTTCATTCCAGATTAGTGTCTGTTGGCTTGGGAAGCAAAGAGGAAGCAGATGGACCACAAAATGAGATTCTGTAACCTTCTTACCCAATAGATCTGCTTTCTGCATGTATTCAGACATATTTACTTACTGTAGTGACAATTATCAGTTTTATTTCTTTTAAGAAAACCAAACAACTTCAGCTCAGTATGAAAGAGCAAACTAAATTGTCTTCTGGCACCGTTACCATCCATATAATTTCAAATCAATTAGGAGTTATGTGGCTGGATTCCGATCTGCATGATACCTGAATATGCCCATTAAATCCATAGACATGCTCAGGCATAAAGGGACAGACACAGTATGTACAGCCTGTGGACTCTTAGGTAGTTTTTTATTTTTCATAACACAGGTCAGAAGAGCACAGTTGTTTATTTCCTGGGATCTTTTTTTTAATATTATTACTTGGATGACCAGATGAAGCATTTTTTTTTTATTTATGAATGATGGGAGTTGAACACAAAAGCAACCAAGTAATAATAATAGCTACAACGCTTCAAAACTGCTCTGTAATTCTATGAAAAATGCACCAAGTAAAGAAGTCCTTTCATTCAGAAACTTGCATTTTTTCTGTGCCTCATTCAAGATGCACCCACTCAGAGCACTAGATGTATTTTAAAAGAAAGGAAATGAATGTAGCTGACTAGTGTTTGGTTAAGGTATAGCTGTGAATGGAGGCATGTCCCTGCCCCCAGCCATGCAGCATGTCGATATAACCATACATTGAGCTCAGATTCACTGTTAGTGCAGTATTCTTAGAGCAGCAGAGGTCTCTAGTTAGACCTTTCTTATCAGCAAAGCACTGTGTTTCTCATCTGGGTTTGGAGACACCAGCCCTGAAAACACTGAGGTGAGGCTCAGCTTGCCTGTTGTAGCTCTTTAGGAAGAAAATGCTTCAGCCAAGGAGGCTGGGTACCTCCAAAGAGCAAACAATCTCTATGTCTTAGGCTGCCACTCTAGGAGAGACAAATCTTCTTCCAGATATACTGACCTTTCACTGTAGGCTGTAAAAAAACTCTAGCCAAATCCTTAGAGCAGACACCTAACTTTGAAGATGACTCAGTCAGTTGCAAAGGATCCAAGTATATTGTGACAAGGAATTTGACCAGATACATTGCGACAAGCTCCTGAACTAAAAATAAGTGCCTTCACTCTCATGCTGAGCAAATGGGACTTGTCCAACAAGTACATGGCACACATATGGCCGTGCACTGGAAGCACTGGGTATCTCCCTTAGGAGGAAAAAGAAACATGTCAAACCTAGCGATTAAGACCTGGAGTTTTAGGAGTTTCGGGTAATGGGGAAAATAAAATCGAGAGAGAGAGTGTCTCTGTACAAGAATTGCCTGGCTGCCTTATATACACAAGTGCATTGCCAAGAGCTGCAGGTGTTCAATCAGACTGCTTTTATTTGAGGTGCCTTACGTGGATTTTGAAATCACCACGTAGGCAACCCGGCTTGAAAATTGACCTTAATTTCTTCTAATTGCATGTCTTATTTTTCATTATTTTTCTTGTTAGAGACAGAATTTTGAAAGGCGATTCACTAGTGCAGCTATTTTTGACTCATCGCTGACTTTGTCTTACTTTGTGTTATTTAATGGGTTCCAGTGGCCATATGCTGCAGAGAATCCTGGAACAAAGTGAGTAAACTGGGAGGCATTGCTCAGAAGGATAAATTTCACAGTTGGAAACACACTTAATACTAAGCCTTCTAACCAGTTTTCCCGAAATCGCAAGCTTGATTGCCATGATATCTGAACATGGCATTAGCTACTCTAATGAGGAAAATAATTGATATGCTATGGAAATTAGGTCTAATTAGATCTTGTTAAGATAAATATCTCAGTTCGGCTGAAAACTCGAAGAGATACATTTTGCAGCATTCCAGATTATAAATATGACCTTTGTTCTTCACCCCCCTCTGTGTCTTGGGTTACTATGGGTAAAAATGGATGTGAAAAGCCTCCTTATCAGAATCACTACAGTCTGTACCCATTTGACATGGAAAAAGTGACAAAGATGCTGGGTAGTTTAAGCCTTACATAGCTTAAAACGCATTTATTTTTTACATCTGCTTTAGACAAAAATCCTAATTTCAGAACTGTGCAAGAAGACGTGTCCTGCCTATTCATTTTTTATATATTAAATAGATACATTTATGTTCATACATTTTCAGATCCACAGCAAATAATGTTCTTCAGTGCTCTTTACTGCTGTTTTCAGTGACTTTAGAACAATATGCATGCTTGATTATATCAATACCATCTTGATGGAGGACAAATATTGAATGCAAACTATAACAAAGTGTAAGTTCCTTTTAAATTTAAAAGGAAAAAAATGGGGGGAAAAAAGTCACCAAAAGGTCACTAAACTTCACTAGTATTTAGACAAAGCAGATGGCTTTTGTCTAGAGATATACTTTGCAAGGTAGTGCTGAGCAATGCGCCAAACTCATCTTCCCTCTTCTGTGGTGGATTGGTCATGGGACTCAGAGCAGGATGAAACCTTATTGGCAGCTGCTTTGTTTTCTTCCATCTTGCAAAAAAACACAGATCCAAAATACTGTCCCAATGGGCTTGAGTTTCCAGCTTGCACACTGACACCCCTTCCACAGTGCAAAAGAGAGGGGAATCAGTGTTCTGCAATAATTTTTGTTTGATATTTTTTCATTTTCACAGAATAAGCTATTTAAAGTGAACCCTTTCAAAATCTTCATGCGATATTATTTTTTCAGAGCCCCTGAGCTAATGACCTACAAGCCCTAAAACAACTATATGCATTCTGTAACATCACAGGCCATTTAAAAAACATAAAATGTTAAGGAGCCAATTCCCATTATTTGCTGCAATTCCTTTGCCATCAGCTTGGCAGAGCTGGCAGCTTTGACCAGCTGTTTCTGTTCCCTGCAGTTGCCAGCTTGCATTCTGGGGAGCAGGATGTGCTGGGAGGTGACTCTGCAGAGTGGTGGGGACAACTCCTTGGTGCACCAGTGCCACTGGGAGCCCAAGGGCATGAGGAAAGCACAGGGGACCAGCCTGGACTGCGGGGATTTGTCCATGAGGACCACTGCTGCAGGAGGCAGGTCCACCAAGTGGTCCCTGCAACAATGAGGGTTTGATGGCAGAAGGCACAAAGGTTTCTTTTAGGCAAATCCACTCCCTCCGAAAAACAAGCAAGCAAAAATCCATCTATATGTCCTGTTCTTGGCAAGTCTTGAGCAAGAGGAAAGGTGAATGATCTGATGTTTGCAGCTGTGCTTCCTGACAGCTCTTCAACATCTCTGTGTCTTGATAAATGCATACCTCTGTCCACTGACATTTTTCTTACAAAATGAGTGCATGAGAACCTAGCTTGCAGGGCAAACTACTGTATCATTTCCCCGGATGAAGGGGAATAATAAGTGAGTAAAACAAGATGACTCTTCCTATGACCTTTAAATATGAATAAATTAAATATCCATTTGCATTAGTCATTTTCTATTATTAATGCATTTCTCTTCTGTTATTCTTGGTCTGTCTGGTCATTGCCACTACTCTGTATCTTCCATCTCAGAAAATACTTCTAAGCATCGAGAAGATTCCCAAAGATTCCCTCCATGTATACTCCATGTACATACACAGTCAGTGAATGAGATACGGTGCAGACCAGCAGCAGATGTATGCAGATTTCTTTAGTGGAAGTCTTTTGCAATTATTTCACTGTTTAAGTCACACAGCACCAAAGCAGCAGTTGTTGGTTTGTTGGGTTTTTTAAAATCTATCCACTCTTTTTGTGGCAAACCCAATGATTGCAGAAATGAGAAATCAGCCTGCAAACAGTCCAAATTTAAATAAAATCACCCCCACACTAGACTGTAACAGTGGCAGATGGACAGAAGAAGAAAGTGTATATAGTCATGTTTTTTGCCATTATAGTATAGACCCTTTCAGATTGCAGCAAGTGACTTGCCATCTGCAAATCTGAATCTTTCCTTTTCTGCTGAGGCACTGATTCAAGAATCATGATTTGTGAAGTTTGAGTTAAAGTATTAAGTCATTTTTCTCTAATTTTAAAGGCATACTGATCTTCTGATTTTACTTCAAACACGGAAAAAAACATTCTGAAAATTTCCCTCAGAGTTCTTCTCAAGACAAAGTCCACTGGCTCACATTTAGCTGTGTGGTGAGGTAATGGCTTCCCACATGAATAGTTTTTTTGTGAAATAGTCTCATATTGTTGTTGTTCTGGGGCTTTCATTTGGCTTACTCTTTGAGGAAGTGATTTGCTCTATGCCTATATGACACATAGATCGCACTGGCCACCTTCTGTACTGCAGCACATGTACTCAATAGCAGCAATGAGCATTTGGGTTTAATGTTGACCCTCTGAAGAGAGAAGAATCTGATCACCACATAAATGTCATTGATTTTTTTTAGGGCCAGATCTTCATTTAAAGGGCTGCTGATTTAGTGGGAGTGTCAGTTTAATACAGATTTGCAAACAAAATCTGGGCGTATTTTAAAAACCCCTCAGTGTGTCCACCCACTGCTGTTTTCTACAGATTTATCTGACTGTAAGTTTGCAAAGGATATGACCAGTACAGAGCTCAGACAAACATATGCGAGTTGCAGCCTGCCAGGGTTTCTGATGCTTTCACATTATGGGCAAGGAGTTACTTAATCTAAGGGTCAGGACTCTTACACAGGTTTAACTTTTCAGTAACCAAAAAAACCTCGAGGTATGAAAGCCTATTTTGAACTTGTTTAAGAAGAATGGAATGCAATTCAATTCTGGCAATTCCCTTTCAAGAGGTTCTGCAGTGCACTTTGCATTGCAGTATTTCTAATTTTCACCAAATCACTCTTGCTCTCTGTGAGGCAAAAAAAAAAAAGGAAAGGTTTATTTTGTTAATCATACATACAAGAGCCACGTACAAAATAAAATATCAAATACAGTAATTACAGTAATTTTTGTTAAAATATTTCTACACAATAAACATGTGGCTTTGAAAACTCTACCAGAAGCAAAAGAAAAACAAATTGTAATGAAAAAAAATTGAAATCAGAAGCCACTAATAACACTAAAGGGAGCCCAGAAGCCAAATTAATGTTTCTACAAAGAAATACTTTCCTACACCAGGCGAATTCCTAGTAAGACTCTTACCTGGGTCTTTATAGACAGGATTCAGATTTCATTTTGAAGCATGTTTTTTACAAACTGTTTAGTGTTCATATGTCATTACCACTGTTGGGCCAGATTGCACCTGGCATCGATATAAACAAAGCTTTGGCAAGAATTCTTTCCTTTGGGATGGAGACATCTGATTTTCAAGCTGAAAACATGTCAGTGTTGCAAGACACTCCAAATAGCCTGTTTTACCAGTGCAGTAAATTAACCCGCCTGGTGTAGTGTTAAATGCTTTACAAACATCGACTGAAGGCAAGGGAGGGAAACAGCAAAAAACAAACAAAAACATTTCAATAAGTTGTGTGACTAGGAGCAGTGAAAAAAGTACAAGCAAAGCTCAAAGGGATGGGGGGGGATCTTGGGAGATGAGGCAGCAGAAGAACAATTTTTCAGAATTTTGTCCTGTATTCAACCCAGAAATTGTGCCATGGTGTGGGAAGACACAAAAAGAGGAGAACAAGTTACATAGACAATAGAAAAGGCATATTCATTTGAAAAGCAGATCAGGATAACAGCAAACAGTGACTAACTCATCATTGCCTTGTCTAGAGGAGGAAGGCTTTTTGAAAGCTATTGCATGAAAGAGGTTCGCCTTTAATGCCACAAAACGCTGGTGGACAAAGACTACGTAGGCAAAACAGAAGATAAAATATTAGGCTATCCCCCTTGCTTCCCCATTGTTCAGGATGAAAAAGCTGAGCTGAACTTCTGGGCACGCAGAATTGGCTGAGTGAAAGCACTCGTTGCTAGATCGTGCATTTGTGCTAAGCTTGAATGGTCTAGAGGACAATGGGGTTCAACCTGCCTGTGGCTCTACAGTGATTCTGCAATATAGATGTGAAACAAGAATAGCTGGAAAGTAGGTCCACATGCGTATGGAGTTGAACAAGGACCTGTCCTGAGAAACACAGGCAGAAGCAGTATTCTTAAATATACATATTTATATATCTGCTAGACTGAAGCTATTTTGCTACTCTTGTCTTGCTATTTTAATTATCCTGATAGCTGTCTATTTACAAACATGTATGTAAGTGGGCTAGAATAATTAATTAATATTCATAATTATTCATAAAATGTGACAAAATGTATGTTAGGGTAGATATTAATTCCCAAGAGGGTTACGTTTATATTAAGTGTAGATTTATATTGGTAAGATTCAGTATGATTGATTTTTGCTTGGCCAGCAATAGAGGACTTAGCATCCATACTGGCAGAGATTAAATCTGGTCAACAGGAAAGGAAAACTGTCCAAGAAACTGCCAACACAGAATCTGAAGCTGTGAAACCTGGTCAAGAAGAAATAAAGCCAAATAAGCAACAGATGAAAAATTATCTTAAAGCAAAGATCCAATCACTCAGTCAGAAACAAGAATTATATTGGAAAAGGTGATGCTGAGAGCATGGAGGGACAATTAAAAAAATATAATAATATTAATAAATAAAATGGAGTGCTGAATACTAATTTTTTTTAAAAAAACAGACCTTAATATTTTTCAAAAACAAAAAGTAGACAGTTTTAATATGCTCAAAGACTTCTGACAAATAGCAGAGAAGACTTCTAAACCTTGCAAATCATTTGGAAGAGAATACCAGAGGTCTCAGTACACTCGAGCCACAAACATACTGGAGAGACCTCAGGAATGGGCTCCAAAGATGATGAATAAACTGGAATATCTCTCCTATGAGGAGAGGCTGAAAGAGCTAAGACTGTTCAGCCTGGAGAAGGGAAGGCTCAGGAGGAGCTCATCAATGTATATAAAGACCTGAAGGGAGGGTGCAAAGAGGACAGAGCCAGGCCCTTCTCAGTGGTGCCCAGTGACAGAACGAGAGGCAATGGGCACAAGCTGAAACTTGGGACGTTCTCCCTGAACATCTGGAAACACTTTTTCAATGGGAGTGTGACCAAGCACTGGCAGGTTTTCCAGAGGTTGTGGAGTCTCTATCCTTGGAAATATTCAAAACCTATGTGGACATGGTCCTGGGTGAGCAGCTCTGAGCATCCCTGCTTCAGCAGAGGGGTTGGACAGATGACCCCCAGACATGCCTTCCAGCCTCAGCCATCCTGTGATTCTTGGACTCTGTCTGAAGCCCTCTGAGGAAGGTGATAGATCAAATGAAGAACCAGAGAAGAAAGAGACTTTGGTAAGATACAGACATTGCAACAGTTTTCTGGTACTGTTGTATGTGGTACAGCACCCTCAGACACTGGAATGGTCTAGTGGGCTCAAGAAGGACAACAACCTCTTTCCTGCACCTATGCTGCAGAAACCTACTGCCTCCAAAGAGGAGACTTCCTAGGAAGTTTACTGATGACTGTGTGCCAAATCAAAGAGTAGGGAAAGAAATGGGTAGGGAACTTGCCAACAGATAAAGCCAAAGAGCACTGATGTCACCATGTGTTTTATCCTCAGAAAACAAATTAAGTTCTCTAGATGTTCTCTACACTTTGGACTGTATCAGCTACAGCCCCATCCTAAGGAAAAGCAAAGACACTTTAACTAGGAAAGAGCCTGGATGACCTTCTGTATCCAGCAGCATAACTGTACACCAGCACGAGCACTGTGAACACACTGGTGTGGACAGTGCCTCTGTGCCCAGCTGGAATGAGAAAATGAAGCCAGGGAGCTTCCGGAGGCTGCAGGGGCAGCTGCCAAATGGACATGACGCTTGGTGGAAGTCTGGCAGCAGAGGGAGCAGCCACTGCCAAGAAAAGGGAAGGGAGTATCACCTGAGTCCCACTAGGGTTAACCTGCACCTGATGCAGGTGATGGGAGTGGGGGTTCTGGCTGGAGAAGATGTCTCTGAGCACTTTGGGGGGAAAACTACCTTCTGTTCTCAATACCAAATGCATTATTACTGGGGCAATCAAAAAGTGTAAACAGTTTTAGCAAGTAAAGCAGAACAATTTTCCATAAAAAGCGTTTGTTAAGTAAGTAGGACAAGCTTTCATAGCTCTCTTTTGTCAGTCCTTCATTGAGATCAAGAAGAATCATATCAAGTCAAAGGAACAAAAAATTGTTAAATACATACTTACTCCAGAGAGTTACCCAACAATAAGGCAAATTGGGCAAAAATGTGAGAGGAAAAAAAAAGTGAGGAAAAAAAGGGCACTTTAATGGGTGTCAAACTTGTGAATACTGAATTCCATTTTATCACTGTTGCCTTAAAATTATTATAAGATAAACAAAGCAGCAGTGCTGTATGAATGCAGTTATATTACTGTAAAATCCTGATTGTCTGTGAATTTCATTCACACAGGAAAATAAATTATACTGCTAGTAGCATTTTAGCAAACAGTTGCATGCCATAGCTTTGCATCAACTTAATCTTATTGATCTCAACTAAATCTGAAGTAGTTAAATCAGTACAGAGGCAAAGTCCAGGCTGATCCCAGCATCTAATGTTTATGTGTTTAGAAATGGTCCAAAGCTGAGCTCATCTTTTAATTAGTCTTTTACTGACCCTGCATGTGGCAGAGTCATTTTCCCGAAAGTGAGAGAAAATACCTGATAAGCCATATGTAAGGAATTTGAGCGCAAAACCTGACAGTCTGCTTGAAATGAATGAAGTCCGTGTCAGATTTGGACAGATGTAAAAGTGGGTAACAAAAACACAGGTGAAGGAGCCCCATATATTCAGGCCTGGAACAATATTATGCAGCGAACAATGTAAGTGAAGGCAAAGGTTGTATTAGTCGAGTAATCAATGGTTTAACAAGGCGCTCTGCTTCCAGATTCCCAGGTTGGTTATGTTGAGGCAATGTTACGGATAAATACATATGGATGTAAGAATGGGGGCTTGTAGTGATGGTTGTTAAGGGATGCAGGCATTTGGTTGGATCCTACTTACTACTCTCCTCATTGGCACAAAACAAGTGAAATGATGGGTGCTTAGCTGGCTGGCTGTGATGCAAAGAAAAACAAAAACAGCTCAAGAAGTTTGTGTTTCCATGTTGTCCTTCATAGCTGCTTATTGCCATCCTTTGCCCTTGCTTGCAGGAATACAACTGTTTGTTTGGCCAGCATGTAAATAGGACTGCTGAAATGGTCTGGGAATAAAAAAAATCCTACTCTCTCACCCAGAAAAACCTGAGTTTCTCTAATGGGATTGCTTCAGTGAACCAATTTGCATCTCAGCTCAGGAAACAGTTGTATTGGAAATGCTTGTATGGGCTGAAAATGGAGCATTGAGTGGGAATAAGCAGAAGAGAGTAAGAACTGCTTAGAACTTGCAGAAATAATCATGTGTTGATTTATTTTATCCTTTCATTTGTGAATATGCACCAACCTTACTTTAAACTTCGTAGATATTCCAGAAGCACCACTAAGGGACACCTTTTCAGTCAACTTAGCATTTAAAAACAAGTGATTTCATTGGGAAAATAAAGTTGAAATAAAGCTTAGGGAAAGAAATGTAACAACTTCCAGTAACTTGTTCCACTGCAATCAGGAATATCTAAATGAAGAACCTGAAGAGGTTTTGAAGAACACCAGTAATAAATTAAGAGTTCTTCTCTACATGTCTGTAAAGATAGATTATACATCTATTAGTGATGTACAAGTACCATCCTACAACTGTAGGATTGACACGGATAAGATTTGACCTAGAAAATAACCACGTTCTCAGGTCCCACTTTCAAACTGGGGAAAAAAATCTCAGTTCCTTTGACACCAATCACAGGTCTAAACAGGGAAAAATTCACATTGTCAGGTTTGGTTTAGGCCACAGAAAACAAGTGAAGTCATTTCTAAAAGGTTCTCATTCCCTGCCATGAATACATGAGTCACAGAGTTTATTTTTAATAATTTTATTTTATATCAGGGATCAGTCTTTGCCTCAGCTAGTCACTGCCAATGCGGGGACATGTGGGACATGTCATTCTGGTGGTGTATCCTCTCTCCTGCTTCTGGGATGTGGGGGTGGAAAGAAGGGAGAGCAATTGCTTTTGTACTGCTGCCCATCCCTCCAGGACTGTGCCAAGAGTGAACAGCTAGCTGTAACAGGCTTCGTCTCATCATTAGCAGCATCTGAGAATATGTTGCCTGCAGGAGGTGCTAAAACCTGCATTTGGGGTGGAATGGGGTGTTTGGGTTCCTTGACTCATCCTAATCACCAATCCAAGTGAGATCTCTATCAGAAGGAAGCCCTTCTGGTGGAGAAAGAAGAAGGATTTCTGGCAAAATCCAGTGTGGTGAGGTGGGTCTTTGTTAAGATAAGCACTGGCTGTTCTACATGTATAATACATGTACAAAACCAGTCTGCTTTGCAGGATGGCAAGAGTTGTCTCAATTTAGTGTGAAGCTTGTTAGATAAAAGTTTCCTGTGTTGAACATCTCCTAATATTATTCTCCTGTGGAAGTAGCTACTGCAATTACAGCCTACTTCTACAATGCTAAATGCATCTGATCTGATCCCTGCTGCGCTCACCCAGTGCAATAGGAGGCTTGTGCCCATGGCACAGGGGCAAATTTCTAGAGCAGACTAAGTGCATGGACAAGTAGCACATGGGTGCCCTGTGTCTTCCTGTGGGGCCTTGATGGATCTGTACTATGATCATTTTTCTAGGTGTTTTAATTTCCAACATATGAGCAGGGTGGCATATCTGTGTGGGGGTTGTTAAACTTCAGCCCAGCGTATGTGTTGCATACCCCGGGATGTGGTGAGATGGCTCGTGTGAGTGTTTGAGGGGACACAGGCCTTGCTAGAGCAGTGTCACAGGACTGAGCAGGGTGGAGGCACCTGAACTGGGTGCAGTCCTGCCCAGGTGACCCTTTGGGCAGGGGGCCTGGAAAGATCCACCTCTGAAGCCACACCCGGGTTGTGGTTTGGAGAAAACAGATGATTCAGTCCCCCAAAGGAAGTCTGAATATACATGAGCAGATGTGCCTTGTGGGCAGATGGGGTCAAAGACCTTCAGGTGAAGCTGGAAGCTAAGTTACCCAATGCTATAGATTTTCTCTGAGCATCTATAAATGGAAATTGATACTAATGACATGATCTCACAGGAGCATACAGGACTACATGAGGTAATCTCTGCTTTAAAAAACTGCCTGTGAGTAAGAAGGTTTCAGAAGTCCTCTTCTAGATGGCTCAAGAACCCACTTGGTGTGAGGACTTTCTGGAGGTGCCTTGCCCAGCACAAGACACCTGGATGACCAGTTAGGGTCATGAATCCCATACTAAACCTATTGCATGGAAACACATGCAACTACAGGGCAACCCCATTCAACTTTAAAATGTAAGTTGAAAATGAAGAGTTGAGACCTTTTTGTACAATTACAATTTTACTGTGAGTGTGACCTGTAAACACTTGCACTTAGGGGATTCAGTGGGGTTTTGATCACATTACAGAATATTAATTTGCTAATTTAACAATGCAGATTAGGTACTTCATGAAAACTGAGATAAGAGTTGTTAATTGGTATTTGCACAACACCAGAAAACATGTGCAGTTGTTCCAAGCTTTCTCATTGAAACACCTAGTTTTGAGACTGTAGGTAGACTGGGAAGAGTTTCTTCCAAAGAAGAGAAAGGGTGAGAGATGCCATGGCACAACTGACCTGACTTATCTTACTGTCTTCTTCATCCCTAGGGGTTTCTAAGAAGTTTGGGGCAGATACTAGTTCCTTCAGTACAAGCAGGCCAGTTGTTTGTTTTTTCTGAAAACCTCTGTTTACCTCTCCTGGCTTTAAGTAATTTTTTCAAATAATTTATTAAATTATTGAAGCTGTAATTAAGCAGTGCTTCTGATAGTATACATTTGCTTATGTTCAAAACATTTGATCCATATCTCACTTAGAATCATCACACCTGATATCAGCTGTTGAACAGGGATTGACAGCTTGCTAAAGCAGATGTACATATGACAGTCAGCAGTGTATTTCACTATCAGCATTAACATAAAGATGCATTTATAAAAATAAAAAATGGATGCCTAATGTACATATTTTCCATAATCATCTATTACATACTGCCAAGTAAACATATCTTAAACTGTAATATTTTTAAATAAAAAATAGTCATAGCATACAGTTAAGTTCGTGTGCCAGATGAAAGAAAAGTATACCCTTTTTTTTTATTGATACATCAGCTTGTATATCTTGTGGCCTTATTTCATCATGCAGCAGCTCATTTGGGCTGTCCAGGAAGACTAATTAACACTAATGCTTCTAAAGAATTTTCATTTGTGATGCTAATCTGTCACAAAACCAAAAATATCCTCAGAAAGCCAGGGAAAGAAGTAAAGAAACTAGATATTGCAGCCAGCTTAAATTCGCATTAGCTTGATTTGTTGTAATTGAAAGGTTGTTTACATCTCTTTTGTAAGTGTTTATAAAAGTTGGCAGACAGAAGGATAGCTGCCTGCTTGCATGAACAAAATTTTCATTTCTCGAATCTGTTGTAGATAGTATTGTCTTTTAAAACCTCTTGAAATATTTCTGTACACAGTCTTAATGTATAAATCTATCTCTGTGTTTATGTACGCACACACACACACCATTCTGTAATATTTTTGCTCCTGAGATATGCATACTCAGTCCTCATATTATGTGAATATTTCTATGTGCCAGTTCATTTTAGCATCCTATTAGCCTCTGTTTAAATTTCTATGAGATACATGCAAGTCAGAAAAATAATTTGAAGGCAACTTGCAAAAATATCTTGCTATTGTACTAATATACACATCCTTGGATACTTAGGCTCAGAAGAAATGTATTGCTAACATAGCTGAACATCCCTGAAACTTTACTGGGATTCATGAGCCTTGGGTTCTGGACTGCCAGCTGCGTGGACCTCAGGCTCTTGTTCTCTGGTTCTTCACAGCACCTCAAGAGAGGCCACCTGATCAGTGTATGGGGAAATTGCCCAACTCTCATAATGCTGCATAGACCCCCACCTAATATCTTCAGGATCCACACTGTCCATGCTAGTATAGAAAGGGAGAGGCTTGCTAAGCTTACATGGCAGCAAGCAGCTCCCAGCTACTCCTAAACAGCTTTAAGAGATCTTTTAAAACTTCAGGCTATATGTTGTTGATAGGTGCACTGATGTGTTCCTAGACCCTAAATGAAACTTCTAGGAAAACGGGCAAAAAAATTAGGTTTCCTTAGCAGAGCATAATTAAATTGCTGCTTAGTTCGCAATGCTGACTACCAACGTTTGCATCATTTTGGTGTTGCTAGACCAGGTACTGCATGTAAGACAATTAGCAGAGCAGACAGAAAAGCAGCAGATGCACAGAGTTAGGTGACTCATTATGTCATGAAGAATGTTTTTCAGACAAGTGAAAAGGTCTGTATTAAAAAAAAAGAAGCTTGAATAGACCAAATGATTATTAAAAAAATAATTTGAAAATTTCAGGAAAGAGTAGCAGAGAAATCAGTGTTTTCCAGTACTCTAAAATGTGTGTTTGCCTGAGCTGGAGAGGAGAAACACTGACATACATGATGGGGACGTTATTCCCCCTCTTCCTCACCACTCCTGCCCCTTATTTCATTTAGTATTAATTACATGATGGGTTTGGCATGTTCCATGTTGAATCAAAAGAAAATGTATTTTAAAATTTCCTAAGTCTTTAAAAACTCATTAACTGATTACCTGCTCAAAGATAATGATAAGAAAACATTTAATAACTGCTTTCTAAGGCTTTGTGGTGTATGCATATTTTACAACAGTTTTTCAGTCTAACATGTCGAACTAGAAGGAAGTATTTGCCATTTCAAAGATTTATTCTCACAAGGACCTCATGCAGCAGGTGAGGTACCTTGTGCAAAAGGCAAGTCTCGTGAGAAAAGCACCTCCTGCTCTCAGAAAGGCTCTGCTCCACACTTAGGGTTCTCTTTGTTTCATTAAAAACAAATGCAATTCGTCTTTATTCTTGCCAGTCTCATTTATGAATTTGAAACTAAATGAAGTATCATTCTGAATGTCATCACTTCACTGATGGAGAATTACGCACACAAAAAATATCAGGCTTTCCCCCTGCAGAAACTCAATTCTGCACTATGGGTATATAATATATATATGTGCACTTCTGCAAAATCTTATTTGAGAAGCACATTCATAAGGCGTGCACTAATATAAGTGACAAAAGATTCAGCAATGTCAAATTCTGTAAACAAACCACTCCAAGGAATTAACATTAACACATAATTGTATGTTTTTACCATGTCAGATCTGTCACAAAAAAAGAACTTGAACTGTGATTATAGTAATTAATTTTTCCTCTCCCATTTGAAATATGCCAACTTATTATGGCAATGAGGATGATAGATTCTGGCCTGCCATTTTAATGCATCATATATTTATATTTCCATGTGAAGAATTATTACCAAGGGATGTTAACAGGACGAGATCTATACATAAACGTATCTTTGAGTATGACCACTATCTTTATATTAAGACCTGAAGATCTTTAGGAAAAAAGGGAATATGACTAGGCATAGAAATATAAAGCGAAACAGAGATTTTTTTTCCTCAAAATCAGGTAGGTCCAGAAATCAGTGCTGGAAAACTGGTTTGTAGGGTATCGTACCAGTTTGAAAAGAAAGAAGAAAATGTAATTTTTCCATCTGCTGTTAATCTGCCTATCTTTGCTTCATTTTTGCTGTATTAACAGTGTGTCCAGGGTGAGTGGGTGGCTGAGCTTCCAGCTCTGTGGCATTCCTTCTGTTTTGAAGTGGAAATTTCTATGTCTTGACATATAACTTAAAGGAAAAAAACAGGAAACAAAGAAAAGAAGGAACAATGAAAAGGTACTGATTCAGCTGATGGGAAACTGTGTCTAAATACTGTTATCAAAAGCACATATTTAGGTGCTTTTATACTGTGTAGTTTTATAAATAAGCCTGAGGGGCTCCTCCTTCACCGCCACCCCCTTGCCCGAGTCTCGCGCTCTGCCTGCCTGATCCCATCCGACAGTAGAGCTGATACCGCACTAATCCCCGCAAGTTTGGGACTAATGAACTAACTGCTGGGCTGCCGCCACGGAGCTTGGTCCCAAACTATACTATACTTCACACTCGATTTATTCTCCAGATGGTGAGACTGCGCAGCCCTGCCGCGAGGGACCACCTCTTCCACTGGAGTGTAAAAGTGGACGGATGTTGTTTTATTTGCAGATTTGATAATTCAGAGCTAGAAACTCTTGAGGATGGTTAGTTATTAGGTTTAATGGGTGCCAGTCGAGCCAGCAATATGTGTATTCCCATTTTTAATTTCAGTGTTTGTGTGTCTGGGTAGCAGTGGATTTCTCAACGATGCTGCGTCACCAAAATCTTTATCTTCTCCAGTTGGCGTAGCTGCACGTGATAATGAACATCTTCCTGTGTCCTGCTCAGAGTCAAACAGAAGGGATGCTAAAGTAGCCACCCTGAACAGCCTTTTTTCTTTCTCAGTGGGCCTTCCAGCACAAGTTGCAAATTTACTGTGTTTTAATAGTGTCACTGTTTACCCTGAAGCTCTCTGTTGTCTCTCTCTCTAGTTCAGTTTGATAAAGCACCCAACTCATGCAGGACCCAACGGGGATACCACCATCCCAAGCTACCTGGGCATGCAATAGTTTACTTAACAATCAAGTTACTTTCTCAGTGATTCTTTCATGACCAAGTATTATCTGATGTGTAGTTCTTGTGTGAAGAACAGACCAAATAGCTTTTTTCACCATTCCTCATTTGCCCATTTTTGGCAGAGACAGTGTCTGAAAATATGTTTATTGTGCATCTACTCCTGTAAAGTTTTATTGTATCAAGGACTACTTTTTTTCTCTTTATAACATTGAAGTAGTTTTACCTAGCTTAGAATTTTAGCTTTTGCATGAATCCTACAATAAGAATAGCATCTACATTTCCCTGCATAATGAGGCAGAAAGGGCTCTCCCTTTCCTCCATGGTTTTAGTAGATCTAGTCAGAGGTTTTAGCATATTTTTTTATTTATCCATGAAATGTTTTGTTGGAAACCTGCACGGAGACCTGATACATCCCCATTACATCTATGGGATTTTTTCCATTGCTGGAAACGTCACAAGCTTTGGCAGGCAGGTCCGCTCAGTTTGTTCCACAATTAAAAACATAAATTGAATATTGATGTGGAAACTATACTGAGTAGAAGTATTATATCATGGAAGGGAAATATTTCTTTTCCTGGAGTATCTAGGCAGACAGATCTAAAACATAGCAGTTCTAAGAAAATGCATCAATTCTCAACCCAACAGATGGCATGGGTGTGTTAACTAACATAGCAACATATTTTCTATTAAAATATGGGAAAAAAAAAAAACAACAACCCCCTCCCCATGTTTGTTGGTTGGTATAAATTCAGTGAAGTTGTTGGTTATTTTTGGGATACGTACCAGAGGGCTGCACATTTAGTTTATGTAAATTGATAACAGCAACAGCCTGTTAATAAGTGTTTTGTATGGAAATATACCTAGAAAGACACGATCTGTCTTTTTTGGGAAGAGAGTTTGCAGACTGAGGAGAAAAATAGCTATGAGGCAGTCTATTGCTCATTATTATATTCTGAAAAAAATCACAACAAATTGAGCTGTAAGTTTGCTAGAAGATGTGCCTTCAGTTGGAATCGGATGCTGCCCTAGTGGATACTTTGGGGAGATCTCTCTTTTACAAATTGTATCGCTGTGTGCTGAGACGGTGATAATCTGACTTTAATTAAAAGCATAAATTGTTTTGGAGTGTGTTTTTAAGCTATCCTTCTGCATCATATTCAAAAACTTTCAGCCCAGCCCTAGAAGCCCATTACCTTTGGTTGGAGAAGGAAAACATTAGGGATTTGTATTACCCGCCATTAGCATCATATGGTTCGGTTTACCTAATTTGGAAGAGCCATTTCAGACAGCTATGCTCCGGAGCTGTCTTCCAGCTGGACATGTTTGTACTAAACTGCGTGCATCTTTATGTGGCATTCCTAATGGCTCCAGACAGAGTCCATTCACAGCAGTTCAAATGTTTTGCATTGCATTTTCCAAAGATTACCTCTGAACGTGCCCCTTGATCGCAACACAGGGATACATACATGGGCACCTTGTTCCCGTCTGTCCGATTAACAGGCATATGCTCCCAGCCTTGGGAGAAGCACGGCTAGTAGCCGCAAGCTGAAGCCTGTTCACTTCAGATTTCATTAACTTTCTGCTTCATTATTCCTTCCTTTTAAACAGTTAGAGCCATCGATTGCTTTTCTCTAAACTTACCCTAATTATCGGGGTCCCAGCCCGGTAAATCAGTACACTGCAGAGCTGTCCTAAACTAGCATGGGAGACCCTGTTCTCATCGGGCCTGACAACTGTAAGCTACTGTTCCCTCACACGGTTTAACTCAGACCACATTGGGAAACCACCTCTGCCCCTCTCGCCGGCAGAGGTTTGCATCCGTCTGGTTTAAATCTACTGTCATGTGTTCTCTTGCTGATTGGTATTAGCCTGGATATTAACTTTGATGATTTTTTTTTTCCCCTTGAGTTTTGCCTGTTTTCCTGAAAAGCATTTCTATTCAGCGACTGCATATTGTTAAAGTCATTCCTGAACCTCCATGGGTCAGGAGCTTTAAAGTTTTATTAGCCCCATAAAAACTCTTCACAAATGAAATGACTTTTGATAAGTGTGCATTTTGACAATGAGAATTTGTTAGGGGCTGTTGGTGAGTGGAAGGAATTTGGGGTTGAAACTGCAGTTGGCAGGAAGCAGCGAGACCAGCACCTTCCTTGCACCCCTACCCCTTCTTCAGGCCAGGAAATGCATTTCATTTCGGAAAAGCATGCAAGAATTCTTCATGCAAACCAACTATTAAACAGATTTGTAAATTTACATTCACAAAAATAGCAGACTACCAGGGGAAGCTTGTGTCTTTGAAGATTTTATTTTGTGCCAGCAGAATACCTTTTAATGTGGTTTAAGAAAAACCTCCTAGTTATTTTAAGAAAAACCTCCTAGTTATTTCAGCGTTGTTTTCATATGCAAGTTGTGAACTCTACTACTGCCTTTAATACACTTTGAAGACATGGGGAAAAGGAAAACCAAAGTAGTATATGAACATCTGTGCTTATTGATGTCCAGGCAATATAGAGATGAATTAAAAAAATGAGTTGTTTTATGCAAATTTAATAACATGTCATTTTTGAGAAAGCAGACAGTTGGTGCAACACATTTTGTTACTGTAAAGATTTGTATTTCTTAGACACATTCAGCAGTAGCAGACACAAGAGTCTTGTTTTGTACAAGTAATAGAAACCCTAAGCATTTAATTTACCAGTTATAAAGAAACAGTAAAGAGGAAGGTAAAATTGTGAGGTGGTGGTGATGAGTGATTCAATAAAACTCCAAGAGTGACAGACATGTGGAGGACACCAATATACTGGCTGTCCAGCTTTTTCCCCATGTCCTTTCAACAAGTTTTCTTCTCAGTGCCTTTTTCTGTCAATATAAAATATGCTTTTTTTTCTTTTTTTGTGCCTCTAAACTCATATATATCGTAGAGAGAAGCGAGACTGACCATTGTGAAAACCCTTGAAGAGTTTGACTTCGGCCATGCCGAAAAGTGCGTCAGGATAAACTCTGTGTCCAGTGGCCTTGCAGAAGAAGATCTAGAGGTGCTTTTGCAGTCGAAGACCCTTCCTTCAAGCATGATGCTGCCAAAGGTTGAAAATGTTGAAGAGATAAGATGGGTAAGTACCAACAATATGGTCGCTTTTGACTGAAGCTGTTGGGCCAAGTTCACAGAGGAACAGAGATGAATGACTGCAAGTTAAGAGAAGGTTGCAAATATCATATAATATTGTTGCTTGGCTGAGGTAATTGGGAAATGCATCCACTTAAATGTGTGTGTGATGTGCTGTATAAAAAGCGTGCATGGAACATGTTGCATTTATAAAGCAAACCGGGCCTGTTTCTCCCACAGTCAACAAAGAACCAATATTGCTGTCAGAGTATAATATCAAAAATAGAAGAGTAAGTGCCTGACTCTTCTCTAACTATTCTAACAAGCAAAATTACTGTCTGTCTGTGAGTCTTACTTATGTGCATTGGAAGCGAGAGATGGGAAACCACGTTAGAGACGTATGAAAAAATTGGTTGGAGGGAAGGTCACTCCTTGGGGCAACTGGAGGAACAAACAGGAAGCTTTTAACTAGTGTTTTTAATTAGCACAGATATTATTTCCTGAACAGTTCTCTACTTCTTCCTTTTTAATTGCTGACAGGTGTGTTTGTGTTTCACAACTGACTTTTCAGCCAATAAAAATGTGAAATGTAAATGGTTGGCATGTCAAATTACTTAAGAAAACTTTGAAATAGGCCTAATTATGCTTTAATTGTTTTAATTGTCAAAAAAGAGGGACACTTGTTTAGATATACAATTATTGCTGTAACGTGCCAGTAAAGAAATAATGCTTAATTATTCACTTTATATTTTTGCAAACCGCTAGCCGAGCAACTAGCACGCGTGCAAGCTGTGATGAAAGGCAGGCAGACTTATTAGGATCTATTTTAATCTCAGCATCTAGCCTTGATCAAACCATGGGGATCGGGTGTGAATCTACAACTGAGCATGGCCCAATATGCTGGGTATGTGACAAGCCCCGTCCGTTCTGTGGTGCTGCCCCTTTGGCCTCTGTCACCCACGATGGAAGGCACACCATCCCCTTCCACCAGCATTTAATTAAATTAACCAGACTATACCTCTCAGGGTTTACAGCCATGTAAGTGTTAGACCTAACTTGTCAGTAATGAATATTCATGATACCAAAATGGCAGAGCCCTTGCTGCCACCAAGTAGGTTTTGCAGGGAGGTGGAAAGATGGGGCTCTTTGTCCCCTCATCCCCTTACATCTTCCCTCTCGCTAACTTTTATTTCCATCATGGAAAACAAAACAACCCCAGCAGCTTCTGCCTTGTTGTCCTCCTTTTGCTTCCTTCTCCCTTTGCCCAACCTTTACACACAAAGAATACCCTCTGCTTAACGCCACTGCCTTCTTTTTCCAATCCTCCCAAAATTCATTCCGGCATGATTTTTCAGCCTCCCAGAAGCTGTTTCTTTCCCCCCACACATACCCGCTCCCCCCCTTCATTTTTATTTATGTGCAGCAGAAAACCTGGAGGCTGATGCACAACTAAAAGATGGGCTTACTTGTTTTCTTTTGTGTGAGAATCTCTTGCTTTCCTTTTGTCCCTAGTGTGGGTACTTGTTTGACTGGCATGGCTTATTGGACTATAACAAGCGTAACTCTCCCTCCTTTGTGGCGGGACAATTCTCCCACAAATCCCGACCAGTGTGCATTCTTCCCGACACACTATTGGGTGTGCACTGGAATTGAAAGAATTGCTGAGGCCTTGCTACTTCATCCCCTCCCCAAGCTTTGTGGGGTTTTTTTTTCCTCCGCCTTCTTTTTTTTTTTTTCCCTTTCTCCCTGAAATGAACACTTTACCAGGCCGGAAAGATTTAATCGTCTCCTTTGGAAAAAAAAAAATAATTGAAACTTCTCCACTCGTTACCTTTTGTATTGGTGCTTCTTGCAAATCTTTTACAAGGGAGAGGAAGGGAGGCAATATTTAATTAAACGTGCTTTTTATTTTTTTTTGCTTTACCTTCAAAACAAAAGATAGCAAAAATCCCAGGAGCATTACTTTTGAAATATTTTAAAATAAAACAAGGGCTATGCTACTTTAACTTGCATCTAAAATATAAATACAGGATCACTATTAAAAAAAAAGAAAAAGCAGATAGGGGTCTACCGTTATATTACCTCATTTTCTGCTTTTGCCTGGATGAACTTTACTGTTTTCTGTCACTGTAGTACCTGCCATACTGTACAGAGGGAATTACATTGATTTTTTTTTAACCTCCTTGCACATTTTTGAGTGGAATTCTCTTCTCCAAAGAAAAGTTACCAAGAGGTCTACAGTGATGATGAAAGCAGGAATGGGAAGGGCAGAATTCTTCATCGAAGAAAGCTGTGATTTATTTTGGCCTAATTGTAAAGTTACTGCAAATTGCTGGAAAGCTTTTTTTTTTTTCCAAGATCTGGGTGATTAGATTTTCATTCTTTTGGGGAGGGGTGGTGGGGGGAAGCTAAAAGGGGAAATAACACCTCTAATCCAGCTTCTGGTAAATAGGCTGCCAGCTTTTAAAATGAGTTTCCTTTCTATTAGTCAGAATATTATGCTAAGCCTTAAGCATTAGTTTTTTATGTTGCCATAGCAGCCTTATTCCTGCAGGGTTGTGACCTGCGATGATTACAGTACAAAGCTTATAGGGTCTTGAAACCCCCTTTGAAGATGAAAAGTCTTTGATGGTTTATATTTATGCAAATCTCTTAGATATGATTTACCCAACTGAGACTGAATGGAGAGATGATTAAAATTCCCTTTCCTTTGATATCCATTAATAGTTGAATATTCCTTAAATTTAAAATATATGCATGTTATTTTTGTCTTTATTTACTAACACTTTTGCAGTACCTGCAATATGTTTATCTTGACACAAATTACTCGATCTGCACAGATATAATAGATTTACAATATAAGGCTGAAGGTTTTTTCCCTTTTTTTTTTCCCCTTTTGAAAGGGGAAAAATCTGTGCAAGAGCTTTTGTATGTTTCCAGATGATAGATTTTGGAATTTGGGCTACCCCACTGGCAGCTCAGAGCTAGCTGTGAACTGGTCTCATGGAAAAAATTGGCAAGCTTTGGTCTTCAAAGAATTAAACTTCCTTTTTAAGGCCTTCCTAGGTAAGCTAAAAAATTATGAAGAAAAGCCTATTGAACAAAAGGGTAACGGTGCCGTAATGAATAATACGGATGCCACTTAGAAGGCTGGGGAGTGATTCCAGTGATGGCAGTGCTGGACCTGCCTGAAACAAAACTGGACCTCAGGTACAGCAGCACTTCATTGTTTTCCAGGGCCTACGGATTTGCATTTCACTAAGTCAGGGTGAGAGGTGCTAAGCCTAGATTTTTTTTTTCCTTGCAAACCAGCCTCCAAATTTAGAAATGTATGGGAATGCTGCAGTTTCAAACTGCAGGCCTTGTTAAAAGCTGCTTTAAATTTTTTAATTATCAGATCTTGGGGTGGGCAGAGGTGTTTGCTATAGTCAGGTGAATATTTATCATGTTACATATACATGCAGACTGTTCTTTTTTATCCCTCTGATAGCTCATTCTGTCTAGTTTTAGTTTTCAGACAAATTCCTACATCACCTAAAAGGCCGAACACTTGTAGAACCAATGAATTTTATCCCCTTTGTGGAAACTGCAATGGGCTTGCTCAATTTTAAGGTAAGCAAGTCTTGAAGTGTTCATATTTTGCCATCTCAGCAAACTAGCATAAGCAGAATATTCCTCAGTGTCTCCCTAATTTCACCAAGGAGGAGAGGTTGTGCTAAACAATCCCCAAAAACATTTGCACGTTGAACTCTGGTGTTTGCATTGTAGAGGCCTTCATAAATTCCAAATATTCCAGTGACAGAACAGCTTCAGACAGTCCATGCCCAATAACAAAACCTCTTTGCATTCCTTGTCAGCGTTTTCAACACGCTTGGAGTGGAAACAGGCTTCTCCAAAGATGTGGAATACTCAAGTGTTACAGTACACTTGACTGTTTAGTAGCTGTTGGGCTCAACTTTTGTATAACATTTAATTCCAAAAAAGAGTTAAGCATCATTTCACTATTGCTAAACTTGCATCTTTATAACAGTTTCTACTGATAATATTAGAACCAAATTTCATGTGTTAGTTTTTTTGTGTATACGACGGAGTGTTTAATGCTAAAATTAGAAGTATAATTAACTTTGAAAGTATCTGAAGAACATGCCTATTTTTTAGGGTAATCGATAAATTTCATTTTAATATAAATCACTCCCCTACCTTTACTATCCACTCCAGACTTTTCAGAAAGGCAAGGCAGCAAGGTAATGAAACGGAAGACCTCGTGCATGCACAAGGAACTCTGTGTTCCCCTCCCAGGCTCTGAGGGAAAAGTTTCAGACCAGCTGAGGACACACAGATCAGAAGTACCTCCAGAAGTACTGCCAGGCCTCACGGGCAGGCTACTCGTTTCATACAGCCATTTATCTTACAGCACACACTAACCTATCTGGGAACATAATAAAGCAGTAACCAGACGGACACGCTCCTATCCGGTGTACAAACAGAGAATTAAATCATATTTTAAACCCTCTGAGTTTTTATTCACTTACAGTATTTCATAGTAGATGTTTAATATTGCAGTTCCTGATGTTGGCAGAAGAGTTGTCTTTTAAAGCACTCTCATAAAGAATAATTTTGCATCCCACCAGCTGCCATAGAAGAACACCCATTCGTAGAGCTGGTAATGACAGCTGTCTCTCTCCACATACCTTAGCCTTAAAAAATACTAATACTATCCAAATGTAAAATAGCAATGTTACTCTCTTCATAGAGTAGCTACAGCAGCAAAATTTTTCTTACTTTTATTTTAATGTTTTTCTGCAGCACTTGTTGCATTTTTAACTTCCTTAGCTAATTATTGGTTATATGTAATAGAAGACTTTAAAATGGCAATCCTGTAAAAAATCCTTAAATCCTATAAGGAATCTACAATAATTTTAAACTATTTATATTATTTATTTCATAATAGAGATTCTGATCTTTAATTATGTTTGCCATGCAGATATATTGCATGTCAAACTAATCAGATTTAATACTTTTTGCTTGCTTTTAAGCAGTATTTGCCAAATGTTTTGTTTCATATTGTTACATAGATATCTGAAGTAGTGATCACAGTAATACCCAGGGCATTATGTTAACCAGAAGGTGGGGAACCTGCTACGATGTCCTGCATTTACACAGTCTAGGGATATAGGTGCTTAGGGAAAGAAAAATACTTTTTCTCTTTGCTGAGTCATTTTAGAACGCTGTACACAGTCAAGCACCTTCCACGGCTTTGCTTAATAGGAGCAAATTTTGCTGAAGGATTTTGGTAATGCTGAGTTGCTGTAATATCCTCTGTAGTCTCTCCGTGTCATGCATTTCTGTAGAAATTAACACTCTGTTCTCCTTTGAAGGCTGTCTGTGAAGAAGCACTGCGAGCAGGATCCCAGGTTGGCTTTCATTTGGATGCAGTTGTCTTTGGAGGAGAGGATTTCCGTGCCAGCATAGGTTGTTACTTGTCTCTTTATTATAAATGTTTTCCATGGCATTTGCACTGGAGAAGCCCGTGGCATTTCTGACAGCAAAACAGCAACACGTGATTTTGTATTTTATGTTTTCACTTTTCTCATTTTTTTTTTCAATGCAGAATGTATCACTGGCAAATTAAAACATATAAAACATGGTCCCGGGTTACAGGGTACTGATACTTTCTTGTGCTCCTTGTCATTCAGCACCAAAAATTAATGAGGAAAAAAAAAAAAACCTGTTGAGTCGCTGAAATCATTTTAAAATATATAAATAAGCAACATGCATATGCTTTTTAGAACTAAATTTAAAAGTCATAAAATTCTGGTGTCTGTTTCATCATTTCTTTATAGACAACCATCAATCAGGCTTTTGACATCATGCACAAATACTCTCCTGCTACATTTTGCTTTCATAAATTTACTTTAAATATGTCACGTCAATATAGCCACATATTCACATGAAAGCATTATTAACCTTCCTAAAAAAAAATAAAAAAACTTCACCATTTCTTTTATAAAAAGCTGCTTAGCCTCTGATACAGTTCAAAGATAAAATATAAAAGCAAACAGCTATCAACTTCTACATCAAAAATAAATATATTAATGTAAAAATTAGCATTGTTTTACTCAAATATTCCTTACAAACTAAAAATCTGTGTCTAAATAGTGACCTTATTATTATTGTTATTATTTTTTTTACCACCAGCTTTCGTACGAGCACATTGATTAGCTGGTGCCCTGTGAGCACATGAAGTCACATGAATACTTTTGCTTCTTCTCAAAAGTCATCTACCATCATTTTTTCATTCAAATACTAAAGCTTAAATATTCAGCTTAGGACATCAGTTGTGACAAGCATCAGAACGAAGGAAAGTGCAATTCTATTCTCAGTGTGAACTTTTTAACCATTTAGTTGGACCCAGGATATCAATTTTGGTAAAGCTTCTCTTGCTGTAATGCTTCACACTGTACATGCAGTAAATAGTAAAATCAAATAATTGCTTCATTTTAGTTCCAAGTCAGTAGCCTTTACCAGGCAAAGCTTACGCTGAATTCAGTCTTACAACTTCTAATTTAAATTAAATCAAAATCTGAATTTATAAGCTAGCTTTTAAAGAGACAGTATTTTTTTTAGTTTTGCTAAAGCAGCATTTTTTTTCCTCAGAAGAGTATCATTTTGGCTACATAGCCTTACAGCCATCTTCCCTTTTCTAATTTCAATAAATAGCATCCTAAACTTTCCTTTTTATTTTTAATGGGAAATATTTAAAGCGGAAGGGTTTAGAGCAGGAAGCTCTTGTCAGCTTTTCTTTGTCTTCATTATTTTCATAGGTGCAACAAGCAGTAAGGAAGCTCACGATATTCTATATGCCAGGCAAAAAATAATAGTCACAGCAAAGGCATTTGGTCTTCAAGCAATAGACCTTGTTTACATCGATTTCCATGATGAAGATGGGCTCCGCAGGCAATCAAGAGAAGGCGCCTCAATGGGATTCACTGGTATGACTTTCTGCCAGTCTCAAAATAATGCATATCGTCTTCATTTTAAATACATTGCTACATTTACTATCCCTTAGACAAATAATTTTATTTTTATTTAAGGTCATTTATTAAAAAACTCATTAATACCAAGCTCTTCTATGTTTATTAATATCTTAAAAATTGCAGCTGAAAATTTTGCCTGAAAAGTCACAGGCTGCTTTTTAAAACCACATCCCATGAAGCGTGTGACTGCTTTTGAGGAGAGATTGGGGTAGAGGCTGTGCAGTGATTCCTCCCATCACAGGGCACGGGAAAGGCAATACTGTACTCTGCAATGGCCACTGCACAATTGAAACCTTTTCTCTTTGTTTTAACAACAGCTGTTAAAAAATACTTTTTAGGTGAAGGAGCTGAGAAGCAAATTTTGTATGCTAACTGCTAGGCAAAAGTTATTTTCTTATTATTTTCTTTGATTTGTTTTTCATCTCCTGGCTCCCCTCACAGTAAGTGCTGGTGACACCTACGGGTATTGGCAGACAGCAAGAGCAGCAGGCTCCTTGCCCCAGAGTCCTGCAATGCAGCCTGTTACACTGTGATTGGTATACCAGGTCACTCAGACACCCTGTTGGGATAGTGCAGCCACCAGAGTTTGGAGGTTTGCAATAGAAAACAGCCATTTGACACATGCATTGGAGAATCCTAACATATAGGATGAACATTACATTATTTTCTCTGACCATCACTGAGGATATACATATGGTAATCGTACATACATTAGGGTTTTTGTTACCAAAAGAGCAGGTCCTGGCAATGCTACCCAGCAAACTCTGATTTACATGATATCTTAAAGCACCAAGTGAAAAACCCCTGTATTATTTTAAGTGATCTTGGTGTGCCAGTGAAAGAATAGCAATCAATGCTCTTCGGCACAAACTCTGCTTTACTGTCTGTTGAGCTTCAACATTTGCAAAAGCAAATCTTGTTTCAGAGGTGAAATGGTTAGTTCCTCACAGCTACATTATCCACAGCCATGTGGACTTCCACCCTTCACTCCTCTGCCTTTGAAGTTGGGAAAATAATAGAGCTGCACCTGCTGACAGCCACCTAGTCTCAACCAATATTTCCTAGCTTAAGGAAAGGCTTGATTTTTGAAAAAACATAAACATCTGTACCTCCTGTTGACAGAAGATGGAGTTGCAGATGCCTAGCACCTTTGAGAGCACTCTTTTTGAATGCTTAATGTGCATTTAAATACTTAGGCTGCCAATTTAGGAAATTTAGAAATGCTCAGCATAACCAATGTTGTTGGTGGTTTGGACTCCACTGACTTTATGGTGGAAGTGGTCTGACATTAGGACAAGCTCCAGACAGGAGACATAAAAAGGTCACGTGTGGCAATTTAGAGTGTAAAGTGACTTTCTAACTTGACCATAGATGTGTCTTGCCTTTCCATACAAGGAATAAAGGTCTGTAGAACGTACAGTCTTCATTAAGGTGAACTCACAGCTCCTGCTCTTTGCCTCCTGACTTTCTACAGCTATCATCAACAGATTTCCAAAATCCAGCAAGCAACCTGACTGGTCCAACCATAATTAGAGATGAGCAGTACTGACTTTTCTGATTTGGTGAGGGGAGAAAAAAATTTAAATCTGTTTAAGCTAAAATAAAAGAGTATTTTTCATTTTCTTTTGTAAAAAAAAAAAAAGAACAAAAATATTTTATATTGATCTAAAATGTTTAACTTGTTCTTTTTTTCTTTTGCTTTCAGTTTATCTAATGTTTTTATAGTCTTTTTTGTTTGTTTTGATCAAAATAAAATGTAGTTTCAAAACAGAAAACAAAATATTTTTTTCCAAGTCTACCTGAATGAAACATTTTAACATTTTCAATTTCATTAATCACAGAAAATTACTAATGGGTCTTAGCTTAATTCATGACTTTGTATAAAGCACAAGTATGTTCATCATATTTGCCACCAACAGTCCTCTGATAATGTGAGAGTAAAGTACTGAAATGTCACCTTAATAACAAGTCCAAAATGTGCAATTCTTCTAATTTTTAAATATATAAGATCCCTTCCTGCTCCTTTTTCACAAAGAATCAAAATCATTGAAATCAACAGAATTAAAATGAGCTGAGGCTTCCAAATTGCTCTCTTAGCTGGAAAATACTCATTTCTTTGTATGCACAGGGCTGAATTCACCAAGCAATGCAAGTCCAAAGTGTTCACCAAAGTTATATGTCCTCAGATGTTCCCATGTTAGAGCAGTAGAATTTGCCTTAGTGTAATCAAATAAGTTCACTCAAGATTAAACAAGAGAAATAACATAGCTATGTAATTACTGTTGTGAACCTCACCACTTATTTTCTTTTCCAGTTATCTTAAAAGCAACCTGGTTCTCCTTCAGTGAGTGTGTTAACATAAAATCAAATGTTTTCAAATGTAATTTAGCCACATTAATAGTCCTTTCATATATATATATATTTTATATATTTACTTATATATATGTATATGGCCATAGACACGCAGCAAGATGTTTTACAATACCAGTACCTGTGGACTTTAAATCAGTGTGTTGCCTACATAAATGGGCATAGGTTTTAGGAATGTTTATGTAAAAAATCAGGTAAACCCTGCCATAAGCTTTAACAGCTGACTTAGTTATTATAGAAAGTCCTGTGATACATGCTGAGAAGCCAGATATAAATACGAAACAGTATAGGTTTCCTCTCTTTTGCAGTCTTTTGTAGGAGGCTAAAATGACACCATCATACAGTTACCTAAAAGACTTGACAGGTATTGATTTAAAGCATGATATATCAAGTGGTACTGTAAAAAGGATTTCATGGTCATAAATTTTAATGTCTTTCAATTTTGCACTCTCTCAGTAACTTGTCAATAACAACAATTCTGTTTAAAATATTTGCTTCATTCCTGCCTGGCATTATGTCAGTTATATAGTTTGTTGGATATGTAGCCTGTGACAAAAATCAACCAAGTGCTAAAGATCAAAAGTTAGATTATATTCCCTGTAAATTTTTCAGTAATGTTTTAATGATAAAAAGCATAACTTACTGCTACAGGTATGGTTATCAAAAGCAAATCTTTTTACAGAAATGCTTTACACTTTAAAAAAAATCATATCTATGTGGTTTTAATATTGTTGTCATTACAAATTGACTTTAAATGTAATTTAAAATACAGTTAACATTTTTTCCAGAAAGTTACGCCCTTAGGATTTTTCAAGAATTGTTTGTGCGCACTTCAATTTTAGAATTAGTAGTTTAGCTATTACAAATATGGAACATCATAATCTTAATAATTGTATTAAATTGACTAAAAAAACTTCGAGTAGACCTAATGTAAAACACATTCGTTAAAAAAAAAAAGTCTGTGTAGTTCTTTCAAAAAATATAGTTCTTACGGGGTTTGAAGCTTCTACCTATTCTTAAGCTATTTTTAAAATAGTTACATGATATTGAAATTTCAAACTGAGTATTTGGATGCCTGTAGACTCATAAACTAAACGTTGTTTAATAGGAAATAAAATTGAGGTACTTATGCCCTTTTAGCAAAGGAACATAGCAACACTAAAAGGCTACTACTTCTTTGCTCATTTAACTTAGCAGCTTTTCTTTGTACTCCGGGTTATCACCCAGCTGCACCGCAGCCTGATAAAAGTAATCCCGGGGGGTTTGCAGTGGTCATTTCATTGAAAATGGGTGTATTTCTGCAGTCACACACGAGGCTCCTCATATCCAGCGATGGGCCGGGCCGTACCGTGCCGCTGCCCCGATGTCAGCAGGAGCACGGGAGCAGAGCCCGCTGTGCAGGAAACCTCCCCTGGTCCTGACACTCCAAACCTTCCCCTCGGGCACAGGAGGCGCTCCCGAGAGAGGCGGCGGCAGGGCGGGAGGGCTCTGGCACCCTCGGTCTGCAGGGCACCGCTCGCTCCCTGGCAGGTTTGCAGGATCAGCCGCATCCCTCCGACTAGTTCGGTTATCTGGCACCGAGGAGAGGCATTAATTCCTCGGGAAGCTGAGAATTATGGTAGCCTCTCTTTATTAAAATACTTTGAAAGCAAACTGCAGAAATCACGCCAGTCTGTGAAATTCCCATTGAAATGAAGTAATAATGTCAAATGTTGCACTTTGAAAACTGTCAAACAAATTAGACATGTATTTGTTTTAAGGTAGCTAAATACAATCACGGATTAAAATGGATTATGTGGCTGTCTATTCACGTTTGAAAATCTCTAGTGAGAAAAAAAAGGCAACACCTATTTTTATTTTCTGAACTTATGTTTATACAAGAAAGGATTAAAAAAACCTGCTGCATAAAACCTCAGGGGACTGCTGGTAGTTGTTTAGTATACTGATGACTAAATAAATATTGCAGCCTACCTGCAAGTGCCCACAATTGCAGCAACAACATCCTAAACAACATTGAGAATTTTATGATGCCAAGCCAATGCTGATAATTTAGGGCATGATCCTTAGGTTACTAGTAACTTTTCATTCCTACAAGTCTCTTACCATCTTCTTCAGAATCTCATTTTCTGAACACACTTTAATACAACTTATTAAGAGTGGCAAGAGCTGCTATTTACATAGCTAAATTCAGAGATGCATTATACTTAAGTGTTATTGAGAGAAGATGTATGGATCGAAAAGGGGAGGGAGGAGAAAGAATCCTGTGTTCTTTTAAACTATACTGAATGCAAGCACAGCACAAGATATTTTTATTCTTAAAAAAAATCTGACAAAAAACTATCTGCCTGTTTTCCAGTTTTAAAAATAAAAGAAACCAAGTAAAATAATTAGTTAAGAGCAAGAAAGTCTGCAAGGCATATGAGAGCCTCAAGTGGTTGGAACATTTTGCTTGAACATCTGTTTGTCGATGCATGATTCTGGTGTTATTAATCTTCTTTGTAGGTAAGCAGGTGATTCACCCCAACCAAATTGCTGTTGTCCAGGAACAGTTCTCTCCAAGCCCTGAAAAAATAAAGTGGGCACAAGAACTGATTTCTGCTTTTGAAGAACATCAGCGATTAGGCAAGGTAAATACTCTGTTAATATGCCATAGTGGACACCAAATTTGAATAATATTTAAGATTTAGAAAGGTTGGTGATGGCTCTTTGCATTTATCTTGTGAAGTGTGCTGTGACTGAGCTGAGAGGAATGCTTGTGAAATCTGTCTCTGGATAGACTATAGAGTGTATATTTATTATAAATGTATCACTTCTCAGTATGTTTAGAAATAGAACGTCTGTCTTTTCTTTCCCCCCACTTTAACTTTAATTCTTTGATTACACAGCCTCTTGAGTACCTGAATATATCTACAGCTTTGGTGAATTAAAACTGCCTCTCCATTATGCCGCAGAATCGCGGTGTTACTGTCAGAGGGCAATATTTGCAACCAAAAGACAGGTAGTGTGGCAGACAACTCAGACTGCTTGCACAGGCATCATTTATGGAAAGAAATAAATGGATTAGGAAGTCTTCAGTTTCTAAAAAAAATCTCTATTGGAACACCTATTTCACTTTTGGGGGTTTGATCCCGCAAACATGCCCAGTAGTGAGTGAATGTACTTTTGAGGACAACTGATTGCAGATTGTGGTTCTTAACCATTAAAAATGGGAATGTTTTATGTGCATTTGTACCAATTGCTGGACCTGAATTTTGGATAGAGGAGAAAGCAAATTAACACTAGAATATGATTGTTCCTAATTTAGTGCATCATTGAGTCTCACGTTTCCTGCTCTGTGGGTTTCTGCTATGTAAATATTGCGGTGGTGATGCACAATCTGTCTCCACTTTGTGCCAGTAATACTTAAATTAGGGGTCGCCTGAAGGAAGATTTTATGCTAGTTGCAGCATTGTCAGTTAATTATCTTAAAGGTTATTTGCTATAATCCAGTTTGCCTCTTTTTGAAAGAAAAAAAAGTTGCAGCCAAATATATTTATCTTAGTCACAGCCAAGCCTGGGCTAGTCAAAAAGCAAAGCCCCAGTGTCAGAACGGGGCGTGCAGATGAGCAGGAATGGTTCATAAGTACTTGTGTGGCATTCAAGTAGGAGACAAATCCCTCTGGTCGCAAAGTTCATCTATAAGACTGTGCATAGAGTCTCACTTTCTCTGGTGCCATGTAAATGTTTTCTGCATGGTTTTTTTCTGCTTTCTGACGGATAGAAAAAGATTGGGATGAGTGCCTTCCCTGTTTCTCCTGCATTTCTGAGACTACAGATGTTGTGCATTAAAAATGCTGTAGAGGTCAAAACAGAAATGATGCTTTCTTCTCAGAGTAAAAGTGTGACAAGGTACTTGCTTTTGCTCTGCTCTTCTCTTCACTAGGCTATCGCATCCCCTTTGTGCTACCTAGGTGTTTCCAGTACAGCCATGACTATGATATTTGGGTGCCGTCCTGAGCAGTGATTTCAGGGTCACTATTAGGATGCTGTATGCATCTCTTTGTTCTGTTCCCCTCAGTTTTGAAATGTAGCTCTCTACATGCAAACAATACAGAAATAAAAAATGTGTGACTGGTTTTGCCCATTATTCCAATTTACAAAGCTTGGCTCCCTTACAAAAGGCAGCATTATAAACATACTGCTGGTGCAAATGTGTAGGCAGGTAGATGCAAAAAGAAGAAAGTCAAACAACATACTCAGCCCAATATTGTTTATGTTTATGATGTGTTCAATACTATTCATTCAGCTGAATTTAATGTCTGAAACTCATCTAAGGAATATCCCTGTCATATTAACAGTCGGAGACTGGGCTAAATTTAACTCTAGTCCTAGTATCACACAATGATTAAGCCAAACATTTAATAGTGAATAATGTTGTATTAGGCAAGCATTATTCTTTGGATTGTTTTTGAAGCTGTTATATTACTGACATAATACCGGGAGGTGTTGTTTATATTGACCATCCAGAGGGGGTTGTTTGGGTTTAGGGGATTTTTTTTTCTCTTCATAAGAGCTTTTAAAACATGTTACAAATTTCTGTAGTCAGCTGCAAGAGCAAATTTGTTGAGGGTTTGTGCTTTGGACTATTTTTTTAACCAACCAGGTTGCATGCTTCATATATTTTTGCATATAGCCATCTATCAATAAAAAAAGGACTGTCAGGTTAATATGTGATCTCCTGGATCTTGTAGCGCTATCGTATTAGCAGACTTTAAAACAAAATTGGAAAAATAATTTTCCATGTAGTGCTGACAACTCCATCACTGAGTTTATAATCTGCTATTACGATTGTGTGTGTAAGAAAAGATTGGATGGTCTGATTACTTAATATTTTTTCAAAGCAAACATATCTCACTGAGAGATCCTCTCGCTCCACATCCTAGCGACATGCTAAAATGTAAGTAATAACTCTTCCCCTACCACCTCCTGGCAAATACTCCACACAGCGGTTTTAGTAATCCTCATGTCCTAATGAAACACCTCTTCTGTTTTCCTTTCCCTTTTATTATATTAAAGTGTTCATGTCAGTAAGACTAAAAATATAGCTGTGGTTAATATGGTTGAGACTTGCATGGTTTTGCCATGTTATTAATCAAAGTTGAAAGCCTGGAAAAAATAAATGTGAGGGATTTGTGCAGCTGTTTGTGTGGTAGATAAGTTTCTACTCTGCAGTCTCTGAGATCATAGTTTGCTATTAATTTGGTTGCAAGTTTGATGCCCTTAGTTAACAATATTTTATATTAAAATACAGCGGTAAGCTTTTATAATCTATTCCAATTTGAGACTTACATTTGTCATAATCTTCTTTTGAAAACAGACTACTTCATCAGGCTACTTCATCCTGGAGGCTGAAATGCTCTGACATAGTAGCCCCCAAATATGAGTACTGAGGTCAGGAAAAATTAGGATCTCAGATGAGCACTGTGGAATTAGAGGTGCTGGTCAGTGTTCAAACAGAAGGAAATTAGAGAGCTAGCCAGCTAGCTAGCAGTATTTGGGCTTACCTTATGGAGTTAGTCTTGTTTGAGGGATTGCTTTGGTTTGCCTTCTAGGTTGTTTTGGTTGTGGGGCTGTTTTTACATTTCTAATCCAACTGAAAAATAGCATGTCTAGGAAATAAATGGTAACATTGTAGTTTGGATAAGTAGAAGACAAATTTTGAAAAAGTACCTTTTGTATTTTATTCAGTTATTCATTAAGTGCTTTCCTTTATTTAGAACTTTGAGATTTAAAACTGAAAAGGGCTTAAAAAGATTTCTATATATTTCCAGTAGAACTGCATTACTAGCGGATATGATTTTCAAAACTAAAATACTCATCCTACAGAAAGCAGCCGTAGCTGTTGAGAAGGTCTAAATGTAAGATAAATGTCAGTGTGTCCAAATATGAAAAAGAAGATTAATAGACATCATTCCAGTAGTTTAAAGGACAGTTTCTGTTGGAAATTTCTGAAGCATTTGCACCACATTAAATGGGGGAGTGATCTTATAAATACAGATTAACTAAATTCAAGGGGATAGAGTTAGTGGGAGAAGTTGCTAGCCTGTTTTAAGGAAAAGATCTGATTTCTAACAACAAGGGTACAATAATTACTATTTAAGTAACTCCTGCATTTAAATTACCAATACACTGGATAAAGGACTGTAATCTCTTCTATATGTAGTTAGTGTTTAGATATGACAAAAAAGTAAGACATTGAAAATGCATTTTTAAGCCATTTGACTGGTAAATACATGAGGCACAATATCATTATCATAATGGGATCTTCCCAGATTGTCTTGTTTTTGAATAAAAGTCAAACATAAAGAAAATCAGAAGAATATAGCAAAAGGTTGACTACATATTTATGTCACATACTAGTTTATAAATGCTTTCAAAGCACCCACACATTAAACCAGGGAATAACTAAATGCTGCCGCCAAAGTCACTTGTCAAGCAAGGATTATTTAGAGATAAGGTAAGTCATTCACAAACCCAAGTTGTAATATGGGCTCAATATTTTAGAACCCATAGAGCAAAACAAAAGAAATGCCTGTACATGCCACATACAAATGCACAGAGTGCTTCTAAGAAGACCTTTAGCATATGTTTCTTGCATTATATTCTGTGCCATTGTATATCATGTTCCCAGCAGCTGAGGAATAATATATATGAACTCCAGTGATTTGGCAAACTATACAATTTCATTTACGGACCTTTCCAGGATTATGAAAAATCTTAGGACTGCATTTATTTACACAGCATCAACCCAACAAAGGAATGGAAATTTCCAGCAGTGGCTCCTTTATAATGCTCTTTGTTTAGAAAAAGCTACCCCAAGCCACTGTATCTTGGAGACGATGCGCCCTCATGCTTGGGCCAGCTCCAGCTCCCACTGCTTCATTGGGAAGGCTCTCCACACTTCCCTCCCTCTCCCAGCCATGCTGCAGACCCGATGAGGGCACTCCATGTATGGCCCCAGCTACGTGGGATCCATCCCATCTCAATCCAGCCCACGGTTGCAAGGAAAGTAGGACCATGTCCCAGAGGTCCCAGGCTCAGGCTGCCTCTTGCAAAGGATGCACTGGAGCATCCTTCTGGCATGGGGCTCTGTGGGGTTCCATCAACCCATGGGGATTATATTGGGCACTATATCTCTGGGTTTTTTGTGGAGCTGGGAGTGAGGGAGCAGCCCGGCTCCCCACTCCTCTTGCTCAGGACAGACTGCAGAGCTTTGAGGTGCCACTAAGCTGGATCCCATGCCAGGGCAACACTGGCAGCATAGGGTGCTGCTGTGCCTCTGTGCATGCTGAGCTGCAGCGCTGTTAGCCTTCCCTTGGAGAACACAGGATATTTGCTGTTGTTTATGTTAATTAGACAATGTACATTCCTTCCACCGCAGAGCGGAGGATTCAGGAATTTGAGGTAAATTGCCACCTTTTCGGAGCTTCAGCCTTAAGAAACATAGGCATAGGTGCATCTCTATGCAAAGATGAAGAGTGCTGGTGGGATTTAAGCATGGGCTGCTGTTATGCTGTTTATCTTTTTAAAAAGTGGCCAAGTGAAATTTTACTGTGAAAACTGATGAATAAATAGAGGTCGAAAGAGCTCGTATTAGTCAGAGTTCCTCTATACAGATTTAGTATTTGAAAAATACTGTAGAAATGTGTTTTGTGTCACAGTTGAAGGCTTTTCTCTTTGAGAGATCCATCTGGGGGCAAATTTTGAACCTTTATAACAGAGCAGAAGGAGCTGTATTGGTTAATTGCTTGTGCTATACTGGTTCCTACACTGGTGCAATCAGTCCTGAGGGAGTTATGCCAGGTGGGGAGAGAAGGAGACAGATTTTACTACACAGGGCTGCAAAAGCTTCTAAGCAGGGCAGAAACTCAAACAAAACATTTTCTTGCCAACTTCCTCCCCTCCCACTCCCCAGCAGGCATTTGGTGGCTCTTAATATGTTTTCCTCTGCTCATTAAAGACCTGTGTCCAAAACATGGAAGGAGAGAGACTCAGGTGGCACTTTGATATTTCCCACAGGGAGAAGTTTCTCCATGAGCCCAGAGTAGGACAGATGCTCTGCCCCTCCATAGCCTCTCTACCTGAAGGTAGCTCCTGGAGGAGGAGGCTCCTTTTGTCCCAGGGGACATGGGTTCTTCAGCGGGCACAGTATGGCATCGCCCTGGGTTCTTCCTCAGCAAGGCACAACCCCTCTCTATCCTTGTAGGTTCAAGAAGGCATATGCGGGGTGGGTGCCCTTGCTTTTGGAAGGACCATGCTGTGTCGGCAGATTCCCAATGCAGGCAATGCTTTGTTATGGGCATGGAGTGGGAAGACACCCATCGCTGCAGACACCTGCCCACTATTGTGCCAAAACCTGCTCTGCACCAAGCAACCCACCGAGACAACTCCGTACCTCCAAAATCCCTCTCTGGAAAGCATTAACAAGCACTCACGAGCCTCGTTTCAATTTCCAAAGCAGGTTCTAACTAGAGATGTAATGTTCAGACCAGATGGCTCTTTTTAAGGCTTACTGAGGGAATTCAGAAGCCTGTACAGCCAAAATATTGTTTCAGTTAATTTAAGTAGCAGCGGTCTTGCTGCCTTTTCACTCCTCTCTGTGCCAGCCAGCTTTTTCAGAGACCTGGAGAAGCTCTCTGCAAAAGCTCTGCCAGCTGAAATAGAGAATCGCAGTAAAAAATGGCTGTTCAATCCTATTCAGAGAATGAATCTGAAATAAGATAAAAACACAGAATACAAAAATATGGTCAATTCCATTCTTGTTGGCAGAATGAGCTTCACTATTATTATTATTATTCTCAACTCTGTTGTATTTTAGATCTACCTTTCCCCTCAGTATCAAATGCCTTTTGTGTATCCAATAGTCATTTACTTTTCAATTGAATTTTCTAGTTTATGTCTAACAAATTGCTTTCATGACTATAAACCTCAGCTTAATTCCAAATTACTTAATTAAGGACATCTGAGGGTACTAAGGTCTTAATATTAGTAACTTTTTACTTTTCCATATAATAACCATGATGCTCACTAGGGGGAAAAACTGTATCGTTGCATAGGCTGTTTGTGCAGGAAGCTGCTTTTGTGCTATAAAATGAAGATTTGCTTGGCAGCAGCAAGCATGCTCTCTAGGATTCTTCCATTCACAATACATTATATGACAGAGAATGTAAACCAGTGGAGAATATTCCCAGTTTCTAGAACTTTCCTCTGTTTCTTTAATTTTATTCTTTCCTACTCAAGGGAGCACACAGGGAGGCAATAATTACAACGCAAAGGTAACCAAAGAAAATGCAAACGCAGCAATAAAAAAACCCTCATGTCTGCCTTTCATGCAGGGATCTTAAACAGGTTGTTTGCTCACTAAGATGGAGAGACTGGGGTGGCTTGAAGGAGTCTCTGGAGCTGGACCAAGCAGGATCCCCAAGTCCATCCCAGCTGAAAGGGCTATCCCCAGTGGTTCAGGCAGCTTTGGGGACTGTAAGAGGGAAAAACAGCTTGTCTGGCTCACACAGCAGGACAAGACCCTTATATATAGGTTGGGAAAAAACTGTCGTGTGGAGAAGAAGTGAAGGACCATGCAGACCCTTGATCTTAATTTTTCCTGCCCCACTGAGGACTTGAAGGATCGCAAAGTCCTTCCTACCTGTTGAGCTTTAGATAGGGCTTCTTCTGTCTGCGTTCTTGTACTGCTGCTTAGGAGTTATCTGAGGCAAAAAATCGATCTCTATTTCATGTGGTTGTTGCTCTTTCTTTCTCGACCTTTTGTGTCCTTCCATCTGCTTCTAGAGGTAGAAGTCTATCTCATACAAACAGGCCTGCTTCTGGCATTACAAACTGATTTATCCTCTGAACTCACTGACTACTTCTACTCCAGTGGAAATTTTCCACTGGCAAAAAGAAACAAAAGCAAGTAAGATTTAATGTTTTCTTCATATCAACAAAGCAGCTACAGATGCTTACTGGTGTTGATACTTTGCAAGATTCCCTCTCCATCAGTCCTTCAACAGATCACAGAGACCCACTGAGCATCTCCTCTTGCCAAAAAGATATCTTTGGTGAACCTTCTCAGGGATCATTTATATTCCCTGAAGATTTTGTGTACAAATGTCTCTCAACCACAATGTTGCTACAGAAAAGAAGCAAATGTGAAAGGGTTCAAAGGAAAGGATATGGAAATATGTAGCCCAAAAAGCTCTGTCCATGTAGCTCACTGTCTGTGAAGTCTTTGGTTTGTCATGACTACACTAGCTATTTGGGCATTTCCTACCTACTACAAAGATGCTAAAAGAAAGCCACAGTTGTCGGTCACTTTGCCCTGGACTCAGGATAGGCCTGAGCAGAGAGAAGAGAGAGACGTTATCTTCTTATAGTCTGGAAAACGTGCTCAGTTGACCCAGATATCATTGAACACCTCCTAGCAGCTCTCTAACCTTCGGAAGTTCATTTCAAGAAGGTACAGTCATGACCCAGCTCTTTATGACAGCTCTTTGGCTAAAACTTGCAGAGGAAAAAAAATTAATTAAACCTGCATTCAGCACCATCACAGCTGTTATCTTATTTCCTACTCTTGACTTCCCCAAAAATATGGTCTCAACCTTCTGTTTCAAGAGAAATCATTCCTTTGTACTCAGGATAATCACTCCTCCCCTAGGCACAGACCCAACACCATTTGCTGCAACCAGGTCTCTTTTCTCTTTTGTTCATTACCTGTAAGCAAATCCAAGCTTCTTTTTAAGCCCCAAAGCAAAGATTTCCAAATTTCCTCTGCAGGGAGTCTCTTAAACAATGTGTGTTTTCATTAATCCCAGGAGAATTATCTTCTTGAATGCCATGCTTTTTAGGGGGAGCCTTTGCCATCCACCTGCTCTTTTCCCTCCTTGGAAGAGCAAATCTGCCCTTCTTGCAGAACACAAAACACTTATTTCCTTATAACAGCTAATATTGTGCAAGATTAGAGGTAATCTCAGAACCAAGCAGATTTTAGTGGGTTTATTCCTTGTATTTTCGGTGTCTCCAAAAAGTCATAATAGACCTTTGGGTTTCACAAGTGTCACTGAATTACCATGGACAGAATTAGCGTTTCTCAGATAACTGTGGATCAAAGATTTCTTGCATCTGTGGACTTCAGGGTGCTTGTCTGTACAGGTTCTCTGTTTCCCCTAGTAGGAAGTATGCAAGATTTGCCCTGGCCAGCTGGCATCACCCATCCGGCTCATTTCCATTTAGCCTGGCATCTGCCCGCGAGTGCTGACACAGGTCACAGGGGCTGGAAGGGGACTTATATAGTTACTTATTTACACAATGGCTGTATTCACACGCAGCCTCTGGCCCGTGTTACCAGAGCAGTGTGGGAGCTCTGTTTGACTCACAACATCTCCTAATGATGAAGGGTGGTGGAGAAGAGAAGTGTGGCTGGCTCGTCCCCCTGTGCCCATTTCCCCCAGGTCCTAGATGCACATCTCCTCAGAAGGCAGCCAGGCAGGACAAGGAGATAACCTGGCTGCCACACACTCTGCAGAAATTTGGTTTGCCAAGGCTAAGTACTGCTAGCTAAACTGTTGAGAAAAGTAATTGGAAAAAAACACCAAATCTTTATCAGTGGGGCACTATTTCTAAACCTGTGACAGCAGAGTGCTGTCAAAGGACCTCTCTTCACTTTTGAGATTGCTTGTCTTCTGCTCAGTAGTCTCCTAACTAGTGGTAGAGGGGCTTTTTGGCAATTCCATGATCATTAGATAACTCCTATCTTAGATCGATACTTAATTCAAAATTCAGTAACAGGTGTTTTCTTGTCCATATTGCAGTTCCTTGGAACATTACCTTGTCTTGCTTTTCCTTTTCTTCCACTGGCCTGACCACCCAGAGACACCCCCATGCCAAAGCCTTACCTATTCACCAGGGTCCCCTAGCACCTCCAAACCTGCCATCCAAATAGCCTGGTGAGATTCCCAAAGGAAACTGCTTCTGAAAAAGTTGGCTGTCTCTACACAGTGGCCTAGGACAGTCCACATGCTGACACACAAAAAATTAATGTAGCACTGTTGTCTATATTCTTTCATCTGATGCAAGACAACTGCTTTTTTCTCTTTGTGCTGTAGACAAGCCACAGTCTTAATAACCTATATAAATGTCTTTAAGAAAATCCTGGCCACGGTTACAAGTTAAAGTTGTTGGCTATGTGTATGATGGGATCTGATAGAACAAGAAACCAAATCAAAGGTTTATTAGCAAAGACTTGCTAATGATTGAGGTAATGAATAACAACGGCAGTGGTTCCCGAAACAGAATACACAACTGGTGCTTATGTTTGGTGCCAGCAAACAAGGAGCTGGTAGACTTTTTGAAATTTACAGGAGTTAGTTGGTATTTCAAAATTTATATACTTGCTATGCCTTAGGAAAACAAATCTTCACATTTGGTATCAATGTAGGTGATTAACAGATTAGAGTGGCCTGAGAACTAAGGGTCTGCAGTAAGCCCTTAGTGAGCTCGTCGCAGTCATTGGGATGGATGTGGCTAGAGGTACAGATAACCACAGATGCTGAGGAAAAAGCCACAAGCATTCCCAGGTGCAGAAGTACATCTAATTCTTCTGTCTTGTCAACCAAAGGGGACTAGCTCGTCTGAGCACTGTCCCACATGTCCCAGAACAATTATTATTTTACTTTAATTAAGGCAAAGATTTAAAGCCACAGCTCAGAGATAATTGTGTCACATAACTGTGAGATGCCTTAAACGTTCTCTATCGTAATGGTTTTATCCTGCTTATTTCTGTCCCTAACCCTGCAGCATATAAGGAAACAAAACATCGTGAGAGCAGAACCCCATGTAACATTGTATATTATATAAAAAGGTTTCAGAACAGATGAAGAAGTATAAAACTTTACATTCCCTGATCTTGTGGAAAAACATAAAAGGTATCTCACTTGTCATCCTGTCCATCCTCTGTTGTAGTCAAAGTCAACTCAATTCAGTATATAATACAATCACATTATAGCTACGATAAACTAGCAAGAAAATGACCTGTATCATTCCTTCCCCTCTCCTGATTCCATCAAAATATATTGATCCCCAGACAACACAGAAATCATGGACCATGAATCCTGTCCGTTTAACTTCTAGAAAGGTAAAATGCTTCGTGCCACTAAAAACATTACACTCTGGTTATGAGGTGGTCTTATAGATTTCCCAAGCTCTTAACTACTCCCAAAAGTTTCACAAAACTAATGTTCCTGGATGCTGCCACACACAGACACACACAAAAAGAGGAGCTCTTCATGTTCCAGGAAACACTGCTTTAATGTGTTCGTCTTTTGGCCAAGGCAAATAGCAGAGTAACACTGAGACTCTTTCTGTGACTTGATACATGTCATTTCTTATAGGTAAAGGAAATCTTTAAGGACGATGTGTAAATATGACAAGAGTCATGTCCAAAATCCATGGCAACACATGGCCAGGATTGTCTTCTAAGTTGTTGAAGAAGACTCCTCAAGTACACGTTGAACTTTGCTAGATCTGAGATGGATTTGGTAGTGGCTGCATTGGTCCAAAAGGAAGTTTTCATAGAATACAAGCATAAGGTCTGCCAAACTGATGTGTTACAAAGTTTGGTTCTGCACCTCTTCAGTCTCTCCATGGCTACCTGGGAATTTATTGCACAGCTGGATTTGCCTCCCTTTTTGATGAGCCTATATCTTCATCTCCTCACCTGTGAAAAGGACTGTTCTCTGTCAACTCCACCTTATCACTTCTCTTGTTTGTAGGCTGAATCTTTCTATCACTTGGGGCTGACCATTCTCAATTCTTTTTTTTTCCAAGACACACTGTTTCTTGCAGGGGTGTGCCTTCAGCACATTCACTGTGTGGCTGCATGAAGGATGGCACTGGCTAGGTACAGCAGAATATGAGCTGCATCACTTAAACCAGGACCAGAGACTTTGGCCCACAAAGCCACCCTTTCCTCAGAGGGGCTGTATTTCCAGACTGCTGTCTGGTGAGTCCAGCAGTTATCCTCCTTTCCCTCACTTCTCATCCAACCCAGGTTACTTGCACCCATGCACCATTACCCAGAGACTGCATCCACCATCTGCAGCTCTGCCTCTTGGCCACTCCTTCTCCCAGCTTCTCCATCAGCCTTTACCTGGAGGGACTGTCTCTTCCCAGGGCTGGTCTAACACATTTGATGAGCCTCATTGCATGGTCACTTTAAAGTTTCTGAAAAGGCCCTCACTGAATGATTTATATGGTTACATGGCAAGCAAGAACTAGAAGCACTGAACGTGATGGATGCAAACCCTGGCCTTGCGCTACTCGCCCACCGTTGTTCCTGTTCATGCTGCAAGCTTCCTTAAGAACAGACCCTTGGTCCCATAGCTGAACTACTGCAAATCTAAGTACAAGCTGGAAGTGTGAGATTGTTGAGAAAATTAGCCAAAAAGAAAATTTAGATCTATGACTAAATTAATCCGCAGATTAATGCTATCAAAGCAAATGGTGTTTATAGAAAGTCTTGTTTGCTTTATATTCATGTGAGAGAAAATCAAAAGAATGCTAAAGGCAAATTTCATCTAGCAGAATTGGAAAAGAGAGCATGGGGACAAAGCTGTAATTACTGGTATTTCCTATCTGTTGAAACCTGTGGGTGGAAAGAGAGTCAGTGAATAGAGTATATTCAATGGCATTAAAATTGGTTTCTTTTTCTGGACTTTAGCTCAACACTGCAAATTAGCAGGGAGAAAATAAGCCTCAGAGTGAACAGGCAGAAAAGCCAACTTCATGTTACCCTTTACTGTTAGAAAAGAAAAAAAAAAAAGGGCATTTTTTCCTTCAAGAATTCAAATCCTAGCAACCCAAAGTACAGCTGCACACTGACAAGCAGGGAACATGCAGCAGTTCTCAAGTAGTTCAGCGTTCATGTGTCCATATACACAGTCATCCTTGTTTCCTTTCTAAACATGTTATTTTAATGAAGAGAGGACAAGCATGCTGTTTAATTAACTCTTGTTTTATAAACAAGGCATTCTGACCCAGATTCGTTGTGCTACAGCTTAGGCACCTTGCAGAGGTATCTCACTTCAGATCATCCTGCATCCCATCAGTGGAAGGGGTAAGACCCTCCTAATCATGATTCAGACTACACAAGATGAGAATTGATATTGCTAGGTACCCATCTCTTTCAGGAAACTATTGCTGTACTTAGGATAACTGTGCTCCTAAGTCAGCCTTTCACAAAACTAGGAAGCATAATTCCTGACCTCAACATATTTCTACCTATCACTGTCATCCCACATGCAAATTTCTCCTGTAAGCAATAGCTGTCACTGGATTAGCTTTACTCTTTACTTTGCTACTGAATTTGAAGTTACTGAATATGCATTACTGAATGCCTATAGAAAAAAAGGCACAATTAAAATGTTTTTCATGCACTTAAAAGAATGTATCTTGCAGTTTGAGATCACTGGGTAGACCTGAATTATTCTGAATAAATCTTATGTCATAAAATGTTTACTTAGTTCCCAATTTATTTTCACAACAGCTAATAAATTGAATAGTTTGAGGCTGCATTTTCTGTAAAGATTTAAAACCAAAAGTGAAAATGACTGATACATAGCTAAAATTAAGAGTGGTGTATTAGAAATAATAATAATATAAATGTTGGTTTTGCTGGGGTAAGGTAGGATTAACTGGTTGCTCTGTGAACAAAAAAAAAATATCAATTTGAAGCATCAACCCTTGAGTATTTCTGTCAGTCCCATTATGCTCCAAACCTGTCTAAAATATTGCAAACTGTACTTGGAAAATCTACTTTGAATAAAGTAATAGTTTTTACTATTAGGTTTTCAATGGCTTTAATATAGCCTGTTCTTACATGCAACAATATTGATTTGTATTACATTACTCTTTAAGATGGATTTTTATCCTAACTATTTCAGAATGTGATTTAGTATTTAATTAATACTTCTTGAGTCAAGCTAGATATGCCACCGGACCAACATATTTCCTAACATTTTTGTAAGAGGGTTATATTTTCACTTTACTTCCTTGACTCCTCTATTTAACAATTATCCAGCCTCAAATAAAAAGTAGAAAACAATAAACAGCTTGTTTTCCTCTGCATTTCTCTCACTACACATGCACAGACACACATGCTGCTATCGTTCTTGCCCTGCTCTTGGTTAGCCTCGTTCACTGTCAAATCTAAGGCCTGCCTGTGATCCCCTATCTATGGCAGCAGGACACTGAAAGGGTGCACAGTGCTTCACCGAGATGCCCTATGCAATGCTGGGGCCAGGCCCTCCGTTCTGAATTCTTCAGGAAAGGGATTGCACCTTTGGACTTGGTTTTTTGGGGGTTCAGGTTTTTTTGGGTTTTTTTAAAATGTGTCAAAGTACTGCTAGAATTGCAAATAAGATTGGGATTTTTTTGTCTACTGAACTTCAGCATGTCTTAATGCAGTGTTTTGTCTTCCAAATCTTACCTCAGCCACATGTGTGGATTACAGCATCCAAGGGAATAAATCAGGTTTGGCCCTATTTAAAACATGTGTCTTCTCTTTAAGATTTAACAATGATTCACAGTCAATTGTTTTAAACTTGTCACCATGGTACCAGCAAAAAATTCTTAGGAATACACACTGACTTTTGAAACCTGTCCTGGCTCTCAGATAGCCACCTGCTGAGGCACACTGAGTAGATCTGCATTCGTTTGGGGAAATTTCCTGTATGTGATGCTCGGATGGGCTTTACCTTGGCCCCAGAGTAGATTTGGGCAATATTATTGTACCCCCCACTTGTTTTTTTCAGCTTTCATCCCAGTCCCTGGCTCTCAGCACAGGCCCAGCCTATCTTTAGCACTGGAGACCTAATGGAGAGGTGCAGCAGCAGCACAACCTCAGCGAACCCCAAGTAAAGAAAACTTCCTTCCACCCCACAAACACCCGTTGCTGTTTCCTGACAAGGGTAACTTTTCTGGCTTTGCCCTTTGCCTGCAAGCAGTTTCAGGCTGGTCCTGAGGCACAGCCGTGGATCGGTGCTGGAGACGGGGAGCAGAACTGCCCCCCCAGGGACTGTGTCTGCCAGCCCCTCTCCCCAGCTGGCATGCACAGCATCACTGCTCTTGGCCCTCAGTGTCTGCCAGCCAGAGGGGTTGAACGGGCCGGCTGCACACTGGGCTTCTCTTTTCTCTCTTTTTGCCCTCTGCATTCCCTTAAAGGCACTTGTCCCATCTCGGTTAGTTTGTCTCCTAAAACTTGTTCGGGATTCCTGTGGGACCTGATGTTTCTTGGCAAACGGATGTGTTTTTAAAGAACAAGACAAGCCAACTACAATTTCCAGAGGTCTCTCAGGAAGTTTATATTCTCTCTTTTCCAGGGAGCGTTTACTTTCCGCGGGAGCATGATCGACATGCCATTACTGAAGCAGGCACAGAACATTGTTACGCTTGCCACAGCCATCAAGAAAAAATGAGCTGGTAAATGAAGCACTCGCCATGGGGCCCCAGTAGCTGTTTTTAAAGATGACTGTAATACTGGGGGGGGGGGGGG